>ML661896.1:2662132-2701064 GCA_007570785.1 Antilocapra americana | reverse complement strand
CCTACTTGATCATGATGTATGATCTTTTTGATGTGTTGTTGGATTCTATTTGCTAGAATTTTGTTGAGGATTTTTGCGTCTAAGTTCATCAGTGATATTGGCCTGTAGTTTTCTTTTTTTGTGGCATCTTTGCCAGGTTTTGGAATTAGAGTGATGGAGGCCTCATAGAATGAGTTTGGAAGTTTACCTTCGTCTGCAATTTTCTGGAAGAGTTTGAGTAGAATAGGTGTTAGCTCTTCTCTAAATTTTTGGTAGAATTCAGCTGTGAAGCCATCTGGTCCTGGGCTTTTGTTTTTTGGAAGATTTCTGATTACGGTTTCAATTTCCGTGCTTGTGATGGGTCTATTAATATTATCTAATAATTACTTTAAATGTAAATGGATTAAATGCTCCAACCAAAAGACACAGACTTGCTGAATGGATACAAAAACAAGAGCCATATATATGCTGTCTACAAGAAACACACTTCAGACCTAAAGACACATAAAGACTGAAAGTGAGAGGATGGAAAAATATATTCCATGCAAACGGGAAGCAAAAGAAAGCTGGAGTAGTAATCTTCATATCAGACAAAACAGACCTTAAAATAAAGAAGATTACAAGATATAAGGAAGGACACTACATAATGATCAAGGGATCAATCCAAGAGGAAGACATAACAACTGTAAATATCTATGCACCCAACATAGGAGCACCTCAATACATAAGACAATCACTAACAGACATAAAAGGAGAAACTGACAGTAACACAATAATAGCAGGAGACTTTGAACACCCCACTCACACCAATCGACAGAAAACTAATAAGGAAACACAAGTCTTAAATGAAACACTAGAGAAGATGGATCTCATTGATATCTTCAGGACATTTCATCTAAATGCAGAAGAATACACCTTCTTAAGTGCACATGGAACATTCTCCAGGATAGACCACATCTTGGGTCACAAATCAAACCTCAGTAAATTTAAGAAAATTGAAATTGTATCAGCCATCTTCTCTGACCACAATGCTGAGACTAGATATCAACTACAAGAAAAAAACTGTAAGAAACACAAACACATGGAGATTAAACAGCATATTTCTAAATAACCAACAGGTTACTGAAGAAATAAAAAGGGAAATCAAAAAACTTCTAGAAACAAATGACAGTGAAAACACGACAACTCAAAACCTATGAGATGCAGCACAAGCAGTTCTAAGAGGGAAGTTTATACCAATACAATCCTACCTCAAGAAACAATAAAAGCATCGAATAGACAACCTAACTATACACCTAAAACAACTGGAAAAACAAGAACAAACCCCCCCCAAAATTAGTAGAAGGAAAGAAATTATGAAGATCCAATCAGAATTAAATAAAAAAGAAATGAAAGATACATTAGTAAAGATTAATAAAACTAAAAGCTGGTTCTTTGAGAAGACAAACAAAATTGACAAACCTTTAGCCAGACTCATCAAGAACAAAAGAGAGAAGAATCAAATCAACGAAATCATAAATGAAAAAGGAGAGTTTACAACAGACAATGCAGAAATACAAAGGATTATAAGAGATTATTATGAACAACTATATGGCAATAAAATGGACAGATTCGTAGAAAAGTTCAATCTTCCAAGACTGAACCAGGAAGAAATAGAAATTATGAACAACCCAATTACAGGCACTGAAATTGAAACTGTGATCACAAATCCCTCAAAAAACAAAAGCCCAAGACCAAATGGCTTCACAGGAAAACTTTATCAAACCTTTAGAGAAGAGCTAATGCCTATCCTTCTAAAACTCTTTCAAAAAATTGCAGAAGAAGAAACACTTCCAAACTCATTCTATGAGGCCACCATCACCCTGATACCAAAACCAGACAAAGACAACACACCCAAAAAAGACTGCAGGCCAATATCACTGATGAACATAGATGCAAAAATCCTCAACAAAATTTTAGCAAACAGAATTCAGCAACACATAAAAAAGCTTGTACACATGATCAAGTTGGGTTTATTCCAGGAATGCAAGGATTCTTCAATATATGCAAATCCATCTATGTGATATACCATATTAACAAATTGAAAGATAAAAATCATTTGATAATCTCAATAGCTGCAGAAAAAGCCTTTGACAAAATTCAACACCCATTTATGATTAACACTCTTCAAAAAATGGGCATAGAAGGAACCTAACTCAACATAGTAAAGGCCATATATGATAAGCCTACAGCAAACATTATTCTCAATGGTGAAAAACTGAAAGCATTCCCCCTAAGATTAGGAACAACACAAGGGTGTCCACTTTCACCACTACTATTCAACATAATTCTGGAAGTCCTAGCTATAGCAATCAGAGAAGAAAAAGAAATAAAAAGAATCCAAATTGGAAAAGAAGAAGTAAAGCTCTCACTGTTTGCAGATGACATGATACTGTACACAGAAAACCCTAAAGATAATATCAGAAAATTACTAGAGCTAATCAGTGAATTTAGCAAAGTTGTGGGATATAAAATCAATACACAGAAATCACTTGCATTTCTATATATTAACAATGAAAAATCAGAAAGAGAAATTAAGGAATCAATCCATTCACCACTGCAACAAAAAGAATTAAATATCTAGGAATAAACTTACCTAAGGAGACAAAAGAACAGTACTTAGAAAATTATGACACTAATGAAAGAAATGGATGGAGGTTCGTGACACTGTACAGGAGACAGGGATTAAGATCATCCCCATGGAAAAGAAATGCAAAAAAGCAAAATGACTGTCTGAGGAGGGCTTACAGATAGCTTTGAAAAGAAGAGAAGCAAAAAGCAAAGGAGAAAAGGAAAGATATTCCCATCTGAATTCAGAGTTCCAAAGAATAGTAAGGGGAGATAAGAAAACCTTCCTCAGTGATCAATGCAAAGAAATAGAGGAAAACAACAGAATGGGAAAGACTAGAGATCTCTTCAAGAAAATTAGAGATACCAAGCGAACATTTCATGCAAAGATGGGCTCAATAAAGAGCAGAAATGGTATGGACCTAACAGAAGCAGAAGATATTAAGAGGTGGCAAGAATACACAACAGAAATGTACAAAAAAGATCTTCATGACACAAATAATCATGATGGTGTGATGACTCCAGACATCCTGGAGTGTGAAGTCCAGGAATGTGGAATATGTCCAGAGCCAGACAGAGGGCCTTATAAAGCATCACTACGAACAAAGCTAGTGGAGGTGATGGAATTCCAGTTGAGCTATTTCAAATCCTGAAAGATGCTATTGTGAAAGTACTGCACTAAAGATGCCAGCAACTTTGAAAACTCAGCAGTGGCCACAGGACTGGAAAAGGTCAGTTTTCATTCCAATCCCAAAGAAAGGCAATGCCAAAGAATGCTCAAACTACTACACAATTGCACTCATCTCACACACTAGTAAAGTAATCCTCAAAATTCTCCAAGCCAGGCTTCAGCAATACATGAACCGTGAACTTCCAGATGTTCAAGCTGGTTTTAGAAAAGGCAGAGGAAGCAGAGATCAAATTGCCAACATCTGCTGGACCATCGAAAAAGCAAGAGAGTTCCAGAAAAATATCTATTTCTGCTTTATTGACTATGCCAAAGCCTTTGACTGTGTGGATCACTATAAACTGTGGAAAATGCTTAAAGAGATGGGAATACCAGACCATCTGATCTGTCTCTTGAGAAACCTGTATGCAGGTTAGGAAGCAACAGTTAGAACTGGACATGGAACAACACACTGGTTCCAAATAGGAAAAGGAGTACATCAAGGCTGTACATTGTTACCATGCTTATTTAACTTATATGCAGAGTACATTATAAGAAACGCTGGGCTGGAAGAAGCACAGCTGGAATAAAGATTGCCAGGAAAAATATCAATACTCAGATATGCAGATGACACCATCCTTATGGCAGAAAGTGAGGAGGAACTAAAAACCCTCTTGAGGAAAGTGAAAGAGGAGAGTGAAAAACTTGGCTTAAAGCTCAACATTCAGAAAACTAAGATCATGGCATCTGGTCCCATCATTTCATGGAAAATAAATGGGGAAACAGTGGAAACAGTGTCAGACTTTATTTTTCTGGGCTCCAAAATCACTGCAGATGGTGATCACAGCCACGAAATTAAAAGACATTTACTCCTTGGAAGAAAGGTTATGACCAACCTAGATAGCATACTGAAAAGCAGAGACATTACTTTGCCAACAAAAGTCCATCTAGTCAAGGCTATGGTTTTTCCAGTAGTCCTGTATGGATGTGAGAGTTGGATGGCGAAAAAAGCTAGCGCCGAAGAATTGATGCTTTTGAACTGTAGTGTTGGAGAACACTCTTGAGAGTCCCTTGGACTGCAAGGAAATCCAACCAGTCCATCCTAAAGGAGATCAGTCCTGGGTGTTCATTGGAAGGACTGATGTTGAAGCTGAAACTCCAGTACTTTAGCCACCTCATGCGAAGAGCTGACTCATTTGAAAAGACCCTGATGCTGGGAAGGATTGAGGGCAGGAGGAGAAGGGGACAACAGAGGATGAGATGGTTGGATGGCATCACCAACTCGATGGACATGAGTTTGGGTAAACGCTGGGAGTTGGTGATGGACAGGGAGGCCTGGTTTGCTGGAGTTCATGGCGCCACAGAGAGTCGGACATGACTGAGTGACTGAACTGAACTGGACTGAACTGAACTGAACCAAAAAAATCAAAGATGGAAACAAATGGAGAATTATTCCATGTTCTTAGGTAGGAAGAAGCAAAACTGTGAAAATGACTATACTATCAAATGCAATCTACAGATTCAATGTTATTCCTATCAAATTACCAATGGCATTTTTTCACAGAACTAGAAGAAAATATTTCACAATTCATATGGAAATACAAAAGACCCCAAATAGCCAAAGCAGTCTTGAAAAAGAAGAATGGGGCTGGAGGAATTAATCTCTCTGACTTCAGATTATACTACAAAGCTACAGTCATCAAGACTGTATGGTACTGGCACAAAAACAGAAATATAGAACAATGGAACAAGATAGAAAGCCCAGAAATAAACCCATGCACTTATGGGTACCTTATTTTTGACAAAGGAGGCATAATATACAATGGGGCAAAGACAGCCTCTTCAATAAATGGCGTTGGGAAAACTGGACAGCTACATGTAAAAGAATGAAATTAGAACATTTTCTAACACCATACACAAAGATAAACTCAAAATGCATTAAGACCAAAATGTAAGGCCAGAAACCATAAAACTCTTAAAGAAAAACATAGGCAGAACACTTGATGACATAAATCAAAGCAAGATCCTCTATGACCCACCTTCTAGAGTAATGGAAATAAAAACAAAAGTAAACAAGTGGGACCTGATTAAACTTAAAAGCTTTTACACAGCAAAGGAAACTATAAGCAAGGTGAAAAGACAACCTTCAGAATGGGAGAAAATAATAGCAAATGAAACAACTGACAAACGATTCATTTCCAAAATATACAAGCAGCTCATACAACTCAATGCCAGAAAAACAAACAACCCAATCAAAAAGTGGGAAAAAGACGTAAATAGATATTTCTCCAAAGAAGATATATGGATGGCTAAGAAACACATGAAAAGGGGCTCAACATTGCTCATTATTAGAGAAATGCAAATCAAAACTACGAGTTATCACCTCACACTGGTCAGAATGGCCATCATCAAAGCCTACAAACAGTAAATGTTGGAGAGTGTGTGGAGAAAAGGGAACAGTCTTGCACTGTTGGTGGGAGTGTAAATTGATATAGCCGCTATGGAGATTCCTTAAAAAACTAGGAATAAAACCAGCATATGGCCCAGCAATCCTACTCCTAGGCATACACCCTCAGGAAACTAAAACTGAAAATTGTACCCCATTGTTCATTACAGCACTATTTACAGTAGCTAGAACATGGAAGCAAACTAGATGTCCATTGACAGATGAATGGATAAAGAAGCTGTGGTATATATACACAATGGAATATTACTAAGCCATAAAAAGAAACACATTTGAGTCAGTTCTGATGAGGTGGATGAACCTAGAACCTATTATACAGAGTGAAGTGAGTTAGAAAGAGAAAGATAAATATCATATTCTAATGTATATATACGGAATCTAGAAAAATGGTACTGAAGAATTTATTTAAAGGGCAGCAATGGAGAAATAGACATAGAAAACAGACATATGGAAATGAGGAGAGGAGAGGAGAGGGTGAGATATATGGAAAGAGTAACAGGGAAACTTAACATTGCTATATGTAAAATAGATAGCAATGGGAATTTGCTGTATGGCTCAGGAAACTCAAACAAGGGCTCTGTATCAATCTAGAGGGGTGGGAATGGGTGGGTGATGGGAGGGAGGTTCAAAAGAGAGGGGATATATGTATACCTATGGCTGATTCATGTTGAGGTTTGACAGAAAACAACAAAATTCTATAAAGCAATTATCCTTCAATAAAACAATAAATTAAAAAGAAAAAAAAAGATGTGTTTAAGCCTAGTTACGGTGATTTAAAATTCACAGTCCTAAACCACAATTACGTTTGTATCAACCTAAACTTTACAACGTTTAAAGCAAATGGTCAGGCATTTGAGAGAAGGAGAGGTAGGGAAACAGGAAGACAGTTGTACCAACTCTTATAGGCACTGGGTGTAATAAGGTGATGTTCATGAAGAATTCTTATCCCTTTTCTTCTGTACAAGCCTCAGGGAGAAGCAGCCAATGAGGCACTGGCTATAACCTATCAGAGCAGAAAGAATGTCTTGCACTAACATCCCACCAACTGACCCCCACTTGGACCCCATCTAAGCTGGTGTTGTGACTTCTTCATGCCTTTTTCTAAAGTCAAGGACTTAAGCCTAAATATTTCATGAGCAAAGCTAAGCGTGAACCATATTGGTACCCCAACTCTCAAATCTCTGCCCTTGGGTGCAGGTCAGATTGCTACATGGCATGTCTGTAAAGGGTAGTGTGATCATTGAAGGCTACTTCACGGTTTATTTGCTGGAGTGTTTCGAAGTTATCGACAAAGGTCAGTTCCATTCAGCAGCTAACAGTGATTGAATGTCTCCTGGTTCAGCAGCTCAGTGCTGAACCTCAGGGGAGAAAATGATGAACGAAACAAGGGTTCTGACTGTGAGCCCTCAGGTCTAGTCAGAGAATGAGAAGGGCCTTTCCATCTTAACTCTCTCAGAGCTGGAGTGGTCATGCACAGGCCTGGCTGAGCCTCTCCCAGGTCCTCACCTGTAACTAGGAACGGGAACGTGGCCAGGGCCATCATCTGCAGACCAGTGTCAGAAATGCCAGGAAAAGGAAGGTCAGTAAGAACACCTCTGTTACCTCTGGATGCCTCCTTCCCCACTCCCTTTTTTGGGAAGGTTTTTTCTGTCCCACTGCGGGGCTAAGGTAAGTTGGGACAAAATCATAAACATTTAGGGTCAGTTAAAAAAAAATTAAAAGGGTGGGAGAGGATCTCTTTAAAAGCTTGGGAAGAAGGAAAAATGCATGAGTAGCTACTTCTCCCAAAGCACTCATTCAGAGAGTACTCATGTGTACAGAGTTTCAATCTGGGATGATGAAAAAGTTTTAGAAATGGATATGGTGATGGTTGTAGAGCACAATGAATGCAATTAATGCCACTATACTATATACTTCAAATGGTTAAAAGGATGAAGTTTATATTATACATATTTTATGACAAGAACAAATTTTTAAATAAGATATACCATATTATATATTTGGCACAATATTGTAAAATATTTAATGAAAACCTAAGAAATGCTAGCTATTTAAAAAAAAAAAACCAACCAAGAAGAACAAAAACAAACACCTCCCCTAGGAATCAATGTTGGTACAGGTCTTCCCAGAGTTTTCCTTTCTCTCCTCCTCCATCAGTCATCCTCAGTGGTTAGAACTGTTTGAAGTTTCAAGGTCAAATGAGTGTTAATTAAATATCTCCTTCCGAAGGTGTTCTGAAAAAAAAACCTTAAAAAGAAAGTCCCACACCACAGATCTCATGCCCATTGTCTCTGTCTTCCTTCTTCTCCGGACCTAAACCTGATCCTGCCCTAATAACCCAGGATCTATCCCCTAAAGTCTTCATCAAGTTTCCCTTGTGGGCGCCCAATGGAAGCAGTAAGTAGGGTTCTCTAAGGCCCCTTTGGCTTTCTCCAGGACCCAAGTCCACAGGCCGCCCTTGGTCCCTGTGCCAGTGAGACTGTGCTGGAGGCCAAGCATCCACCTCTACAGGTGGCTGGGCCCACTCTGTGGGAGGCTTGGTTCCGCCACTGGGAGCTGGGGTGGGTTTAGTTCCTCCGCTGAGGGGGCCTCGCCTACATGAAGGATGTGCGCCCACCAGGTGGCAGTGACAGCATCCACAGTGTAAAAGGCAGGGCACATCTGAAGGTTTGTGAGTACACACTCTGGCCCCTGGGCTTCCCTGGTGGCCAAGAAGGTAAAGAATCTGCCTGCAATACAGGAGACCCGGGTTCAATCCCTGTGTTGGGAAGACCGCTGGAGAAGGAAATGGCAACCCACTCCAGTATTCGTGCCTGGAGTATTCCACAGACAGAGGAACCTAGCGGGCTACAGTCCACGGGATTGCAAAGAGTCGGACATGACTGAGTGATTAGCTCAACGGCCTGAGAAGAGGGCTGAGGTTCAGACATCCAGAGAACATTCCACTGACCTCTGAGGCCTGTGGTCAACACTGTCACAAACTGAGGACTTTACTGGTGCTGGTGAGGATACTGTCTCCCACTAGCGCCAACAGCAGCAGCGATGTGACGAGAGTGGTAGAATCACTGAACACTGGGGTGTAGGCTTTCCATGATTTATCTCATTTGATCCTCAAATGATCCTATAAGGGCAGGGCTCTTTTCACCATATGAGAAGGCAGAGGCCTAGAAAGGTTGAGGATTTACCCAGTGTCTTATGGCCAAGAAATGACAGAGCTCTGCTGCTGCATACTGAACCTCCTCTTATCCTTGCTTTATACCTGCCATTCCTCCCAGAGACTTTCTGAGAACGGCTGAGCTGACCTTCTGCCTTGGCACTTGTTGTTTATCTATTAACTTTTATCTTCTGCCTGCTTGGAAAACATCTAATGCCATTTCTGCTACAAAGTCAGTTGTGTAATGCACAAACAGAACAGTGAGTATTAAAGGTGGCGTCTGCTTAGGGAAGGTGGGTGCTCTGGAGCCAGACAGACATGGATTTGAATCCTGACCCTGCCACCTACCTATTAGCTGGGGACTTCACATAAATCCCAACCTCCATAAGCCTCAAAACCCACATTTGTAAAAAGAGGGTTATAACCTCTGCTCATAGGATTGTTATAGGGTTAAATGAAAAAACATGTGGCGCCAAGTTTTGGAGGAAGCAGTGTGTGCTCATTCAGTTATGTCCAACTCTTTGCAACCCCACGGCATGGGCCCACCAGGCTCCTCTGTTCATAGGGATTCTCCAGGCAAGACTACTGGAGTGGGTAGCCATGCCCTCCTCCAGGGGATCTACCTGACCCAGGGATCGAACTCACATCTCCTGTGTCTCCAACATTGGCAGGCGGATTCTTTACCACTGAGCCACCTAGGAAGCCCATATATACAGTATGTATTCCAGGCAGCTGTGAAGAGCTGGTTTTTATGTCCCTAAGTTGCCTAACGTGAAGCAAAAAGGGAACATTGAAGCATGAACATAGAAATGACCCTCCTGGCTAAAGTCCTGAACAACAAAAGCAGCTAACTTCTGTTGAACACGTGTTATCCCTGGGCTCCATGCTAAACACCTGAACTACACATTTACAATTCCTTTGGTCCTCATAACAACCCTATCGGGCTGTAGTACAATTTCCCTTCTACAGAAAAAGAAACTGAGACTCAAAGCTAAGAAATGAGAGAGGAGAAACTAAACTGTCTCATTCTCAAACCTAGGCTCTTAAACATTACACCACCACAACCTCACACTGAGGATCAGTGGGTCAGTGCCCTCACTCCACACCAAAGACCCATGAAACTCCTCACCATTCCAAACACCAGGGTTGCCCACTGCTACTCCTAGAGGCCTGGTGACCAGGGAAGCACTTGATTCTTCACACGGCACTCACCTGGACGAGGTAATCCCTCGGCAAGAGAGGGAGACGGACATGTTCCATCAGTTTTGCCATGTGCTCTAAACGAGTCTCTTTCTCATAATTGATCCATGAAATCACAGCTTCAAATACCTGTAAGGAAAACCGAAATAGAGAACTTTAGCAAAGAGACAATAACTTTAAAATAGCTTTCAAAAACTTCTTCAACCTTAAAAAAGAAAGAAAAGTTACAAGTCATCCACAAAGGCATTTAACCTAAGGTCTAATATTGAAAATAATTATAAAAACAGAATATATTTACTACCTGATGTCATGTCAGAGAGTGATTTCTCTGCCTCCCCTACACACACACACACAAATGTACACTAAGAAAAACCTGCTGCCCCAAATATAGAATCATCAGGTTCATTGCAAAATAAAAATCAATTCCAACAGTTACCCCAGGGTAGAAGTACAGAGCAATAACTATGAATCAAATTTTACAAAGACTTCCCAAGAGGACCAGAAGCCCTGGGGGCAATGTCTTCATCTTCATCACACAAACCCCTCTTCATCTATTTCCAATGTTTGTTTGATGCAGAAAAAAAACAATAAAGATGTCCCCCACAAAAGTTGGTAATAATGGTGATTTTTAAACTGAATGACAGAGAATGGCAAAATTTTCTCCTTGGGTTGAACCTTTCCTTTGAGGAGAGATTTCATTTCTATACAAATCAAAACAGGTCTGGGAGCCAAAAAGGGGAATCTATGGTTTGAATGTTTGTCTTACTCAAGGTTAAGTTCAGATTCAAACCCTGCACCACCATACACACAGACACGCATAAGCGTCAGCATTGGTAAGACAGCGGGGAAACCACCACTGTTTATGGAAGCTTAATTAACATGGCTTTTTAAGAGAGGAAGGAAGAATTTGGCAATAGCAATCAAAAATTCAAATGTGCATATCTTTGACCTAGAAATATAACTTCCAGAGCTCTAGTCAACAAAAATATTTACACAAGTGGTGCAAGAATATGTGTTCCAAGATGTCTGCTGCAGGATTTTTGTAAGAGGATAAAGAAACTATCTGAAGTCCACTAGCGGGGAAATTATTAAACTAGTATTGCCATGGGATATTTTCAGCTGTTAAAAACAATAACAACAACTAATAATAAGACAAAACACTTTCTTGTGCTAGAAAGCGAGAAAGTGCTCAAAGATCAAGGGGACACAACAGACAGACCAGAACGAGCTAGATAGAGCTTTTTCATTGCTGACATTTGGGACAATTTAAACATCTAACAGGATAATGAAGAAATAATTCAGCCCTGACTGGAAAGGGGCCAAGATATAGGATAAGTCCTATATCTTGATAGAGAGGGAGCTATATAGGCAAGTGCATTTGTCAAAACTAATCAAATCTTACACTTAATATCTATACATTTCACTGTGTATAAATCATACCTCATTTAAAATATATTTAGTTAAAAGAAAAAGATAGCAATGAATCAAAACCCAAAGAATAGAAAGAATCCATGAGTCCATAAGGACTTTAAAAAGTATGGGAAGGCTGCTCTACACAGAAAAGTGCCAGCTAATAAGGTAAAAGCACAGAATTAGAAAAACATGATTTTGCAACAACTGATATAATAACTGATTCAGCCAATGTCGACTGTAGATGCTGAAATCATTGGGTGAAATTTTGTTGGGAATATAAAAATTTCCACAAAAGAACCCACAGTTCTCCAAGGGTCATCTGATAGAAAACTTATTAATTGCATAGGGAGAGTGGGGGAGATTCAAATTGGTTGATCTGACAAATACCACCTTGAACAAGTGGTCAAAGTTAACAGCACTAGTAAACAGACCAAATTTATATTACACTCCTGAATGTGACTTAATGAGAAGGAAACAGCATTCCCTATGCAGTAGTCTTTCTAAAATGTTATACCTGAATCTTATAGCCAAGAAATAGACAACTCCATGTGTGGGACACTCTTCAACACAAGTGTCCTGGATTCTTCAAAACTGTTAGCATTGGGGGCTTCTCTGGCCATCCAGGGGACACAGGTTCAATCCCTCGTGCAGGAAGACTTCACAGGGGCAGCTAAGCCTGTATTCTGTAGCACAACTACAGAGCCCATGTGCGCAGAGCCTGTGGTCCACAAGTGAAGCCACCACAATGAGTAGCCCATGAACCGCATCTAGAGAGCAGCCCCAACTTGCCACAACTAGAGAAAGCCCAAGGGCAGCAACAAAGACCTAGCATAACCAAAAATAAATTTAAAAAAATTTTAACTGCCATTTAAAAAAATTGTTAGCATTATGAAAGACACTAAAAAAGGCAGAGAAACAGAAGATCCCCTGGAGAAGGAAATGGCAACCCACTCCAGTATTCTTGCTGGGGAAATCTCATGGACAGAGAAGCCTGACGGACTACAGTCCGCGGGGTCTCAAAGAGTCGGTCATGACAGCATGCATGCTTAATCTTCTTCTTCTGAGACATAGAACTAAATGCAAGGCATGATCCTTATTTGAGTCATGGATTAAAAAGAAACAACCATGAAAGACTTTTTTTGAGACTGTTAGGAAATGTGAATGCTGACTGTATATTAGAAAATATTATTGTGTCAGTGTTACATTTGTTTGATATGATAGTGGTTTTATGGCTCAGAAAGAATTTCCTTGTTCTTGGGAAGTGCAAGCTAAAATACTTAAGGGTAAAGTGTCATGATGTCTACAATTTACTATCAAAAATAAAAATTAAATGTTCAACAAAATAAAAGATTATGGAGAGAAAGCAAATGAAGCACAATGTTAACAAATGATAAATCTAGGTAAAGAGTATATGAATGTTCATTCTTTTCCAACTTTACCATAGGTTTGAAATTTTTCAAAATAAAAAGTGAAAGGGAGAAGAAAAGAAATCCTAAGGGAAAAGGTAAATACTACATAAAAATTTACAATTTCAAAATTCACAGGTTGAAATGAAAGCTATGTTTCCCAGTGTGGGTAAAAAACCTCCAGTTTTCTTATTCTAACTGTGTATTTGTGTGTATTGATATGTTACTAATGCTTTGGCCCTATTTCCTAAACATTTACTTAAGTCAGGCTGAGCATCCTCGGATTGGATGAGATATCAGAAAGGAATCCATCAGAAAGAGAAGAAAAGGAAGAGAGATGAGTGGGAAGGAACAAAAGGGAAGGAGCAGTACACATGTGTCGTTTGCTCCCATTTCTATATAAAATAACCTACATGTGTACAAACATAGACACACATGTCATGGAAATCCTCCTTGTCTAGTTCATTTCTAAAAATTATTAACTCTCACGGAGCTATGTGTCTCAACCTTATTGCATTATTTTGTAAATAACTGTGTTCTTGAATCAGCCCTTAAGATTCATGAGAACAGGGACCTTGTCTTACTTGCTGGCACATAATACACATTCAAATGTATTTAAAGAATGAATGGACAAAAGAGTTCAGAATGAGCTTGTAAGCAGCCTGGAGCAGGCAGCAGGATTAGGGAAGCAGAGCCAGGCCCCAGAACCAAAGGATGCTGGAGACGCCTGGCTTTGCTGGGTAAGGTGATGGATAGTCACAGTTCTGTTCTGCTCTGCACTTTGGTTGCCCACACTGCCTTCCTCTTCCATTTACTGGACTGTGATTCCTGCAGGCTGAGAAGGGTATCAGCTCTGTCTCTGCACTTCCTGACACCAAGCACAGTGCCAGGCACAGAGCGCATAGCCGGATGAGAACGCTTTCCTAAAGAATGAACAGCAGGGCCTTGAGTAGGTGGGATTTGCTGATCACACTCTTCCCTGTCTATCAGTGTAGTTTTTGTTATAGAAGCTGCAATGCAGGCTGAGTCTAATGAAGTCGATATTTAACCTTAACCTTATTTTTGGCTTGACTTGTCTAACTGGTTCCGCTCAGTTGCACTGTTTACCTACTCAGCTGTGAAGCCACAGCACTTGGCAGCAACGGTGACCTTCTCCGTAGCTAGAGGAGGTTGCATATTTTTTTCATTTAGATGTCAGGTTTGGAAAACAAGCAAATGAACTTCCAACTAGCCTATGGGCCTACAATCGTTCCCAACAGCCCCTGCTGTCAAAGGAGTGGCCAAGGGCAACAAGTAGAAGCAGCAGCAGCTCGTGCCCAGCAGCAGCTCGTGCCCTGCGCCACACTCTCCAGAGATACCATAACCACGGACTCTCCTGAAGGCCAGTGAGTAGACGCTCCGGCCCCGTACTGAGTGACTCACCCAAGTCCAGAGCCAGAAAGCAGCAGAGCTGGGTCCATGTACTCCCATCTCTAACGCTCAGACTCTTTCCCGTTATTCTCAGTAGCTACCCAGTTGGCAAACCTCAGCCCACAGGCCACATGCACCTGTTTTTGTAAATAAAATTTTCTTGGAACACAGCCACACTCACTCATTACAAATCGTCTACGGCTGCTTTCACACTTTAATAGCTGAGCTGAATTGAGATGCTGTGGCCCACAAAGCCTAAAATATTTACTCTCTGCCCCTTTAAAGGAAAACTGCATAAACCCCTGGTCTGTTAGATCTAAGCAGCAACCCTCTGGCTTCAATCATGGGACAGGGTAATGTCTACTCAGATGAAAATATTTTTTTGTGTGTGGACCCCATGATGAAATAACCAGTTGCCCTCAAGGCACACTTAGTGTTGAACTTTTAGACAAAGAAAGTGAAAGTCACTCAGTCGTATCTGATTCTTTGCAACCCTAGGGACTATACAGTTCATGGAATTCTCCAGGCCAGAATACTGGAGTGGGTAGCCTTTCCCTTCTCTAGGGGATCTTCCCTATCCAGGGATCAAAACCAGGTTTCCCGCATTGCAGGCGGATTGTTTACCAGCTGAGCCACAAGGGAAGCCCATAGAATCATTTCCTCACTGCTTCATGTTTCAGAACCAATTTTTTTGAGTGCTACAAGGTTGCTACGTGGAAAGGAGATGGAGAAAATCGTATTTCAAAGTCATCAGCTCACACCTCTGATGTAAGCACAAGCCTTGGTCAGAAAACACTAGATGAACCCGATCCCCCTAAGTTATAGAGGGAGCCAAGCCAGATGTACCTGCCCACTGAGCAAAGAGGAGAGCCCTGGGGCACTCCTTGATTCATGCTAACATAAAGCGGAAACCAACACAGTGTTGTAAAGTAATTATCCTCCAATTAAAAAAAAAAAACAAAAAACATGTTCTGAGAATCAAGAGGGGAACTCAGGTTAAAATAGGGTAGGGCAGTGACTTGGCAAGGGAAAAGGTCCAGTTAAGGGTGATTCTCAGCCAAACACAGGATGGGGAAATAAGCTAGCTTTGAGAACATCAGGGGAAAACCAGGATTCCTACATGGACCAGATTTGCTACTCAAGATTGAGAAGGAATAATTTCAGCAATAACGGCAGGCACAGTGCTGAGCATTTTACATGTATGACCTCATTTAGTCCACCCTAGACTCTGTGAAGGAGGTACCACTGCTCGCATTTTATAGATGAGAAAACAGCCTTAGAGAGGTTGGCAACCTGTGCAAGACCATTCTGCCAGGAAGCAGTGGCTCTGAGACATGGACTCACCTCTAATGCCAAAAATTCAGGTTTAACATTATGCAATATAGCATCTCAGAGGCACAATTATTTGAAAAACCTGGGCATACTGTTGAGCTGGGAAACTAAGTTTCTAAATCCCAAATCCTAACTGCACCCTTCCTCTCATCCTAGAACATCCCCTGGTACATGTTTCTTTCCTAGGGACTGAGCCAATAGCACTTGCCAAATGCACTGCCATGATTTTAAATCAGGAAGACAGCACTTCCAATGTGATAAACACACACACACACACACACACACACACACACACACAGTATGATTCAGCCATAAAAAAGAGTGAAATTTGCGACAACATGGATGGATCTAGAGGACATTATGCTTAGTGAAATGTCAGAGGATGACAAATAGCACATCATCTCACTTATACGTGGAATCTAAAAAACAACAAATGAACAAATGAGACAAAACGAAAACAGACTCACAGACAGAGAATAAGCAGATGGTTGCCAGACAGAAGGAAGGTGGGGGGATAGGTAAAACAGGTGAAGGGTATCACGAGGTTCCAACTTCCAGCTATAAGTCATGGGGATGCAATATACAGCACAGACAATACAGCCAATCATACTGTCATAGCTGTGTGGGGACAGACAGGTACCAGGCTCAACGTGATCATTCCATAATGTATTTCAGTGTCAAATCGCTATGATGCGCACCTGAAACTAACAAAATATTGCATGCCAACTATACTTTAGTAAAAACGTTTTAAACTTAAATAAGATTACTTTTTTAAAAAAAGACAAGACAGCACATCCAGACATAAGAATGATTCTGTCATACTTCTGTGCTCTTTCTCAAATCAAAACTTAACAAGAGGTGTGTTAACCATATTCCCACGCCTTGCCACACACAGCATGGGGCAGTGATGGATGAGAGCTGGTCCCAATTCAGTGTCTAGTGACATTACCTTGGTGGAAATATTTACACCATGGAAGTTAGCAAAGGGATCAGCAAACAAATCAGAGCTCTTGGAATTTTTTATTGGACAGCCAACTGCTAAACATTTACCAGCATACCACTGGTCTGAAGGCTCCCCAGACTAGGAAAACCTCATCTAGTTGCCCTCATCTCTCAGACAGTATCATCATCTTAAGGTTTTAAATGACACTGAAAAACCTCTTTCTTGTAGTTGTTTCATTTCAGACCCACAAGAGCCCTGTGAAACAGCTAGAGACACTCACAAAAAAAAGAAATTGAGGTAAGAGAGTGAGAAAGTGGTCTACCCAGTCATGATGTCAGGGCAGCAATCAGAACTACTGCTTTCAGCCTGCATTTTCACAGCACCCTGTGCTCACGATCTGTAGCCACATATTTATTTGCATGTGTATTTGACAATATTTGTCTCCCTCCATGTAATTGTAAGTTCCATGAGACTAGGAATCTTGTGTTTATCTGTTCATCAATGTCTCTCCTATGGCTAACATAGTATCTGTCACACAGAAAGCACTCAAGAAATATTTCTTGAGAGAATGGATAGATTAATCAAAGCAGAAATGACTAGGCACATGGTTCTTTCTCTTCCTCCAAGAGCACACTGCCAGAAATCCGACTTCATATAAACAAAAACAATGACAAAACTATAACAATAACAGCACCTTGCCTGGAAATTGTTCTTCAGGTTTCTACTACTGTCTACAGCCAGCAAAAAGACTTCCACTATGATTTACTATACAAAGGATAAGGGAAAGGACTGAAGCACAGCGGTTTGACACAAAGGCCTCCAAGCTGACGGACTGCTTCAGTTGTACGAATCCTACAAATGACAGGAACATGACCCAAGGAGGGACAAGAACTTCTAGCCAACATGGCATACTGAGCTGACTCAGAAGGAATCTTCCCCTATACCTCTAAACACATGAAAAAATGGTATAAAACCAAAAATTAGATTTGAGCCATACACAGAAGCAAGAGGTAAATGCTGAGTGCTTTAAATAACAAAAGATTTAAGTCTGGGAGCTGAATGAAAACTGAGACCAAAACGGCTCACAGGCTTGTAGAATTCCGATATGGGCTTTAATGGTTCAGGACAAGCATCCCATCAGGTTGAATGTGTAGGCCACAGGCTCCTTGAGGACAGTTGTGAAGCCAGGAATAGATGAACTCCAACCATCTACTCTCAGAAAGTGGAAGGAAGTTCACCGTCTCCTATGGCCTGGGGGGTGAATACCTCATCTTCAGTAAACCAGAACCCAAGGCTCATGCCACATACAGATGTGGGGGTTGAATTAATACTACCCAGGTGGTACAAGGGGTACTCTAGACAGAAATATAAAAACTATTTCCAAACCAGTAAACTTGTTCTAGAAGGGGCACCTTCACAGCCCAAGATAACCCAGACTCCCATGGATATAACACCCTCTGAAGATGGTCTCACCATCAGAAAATACAGATCACTAAGGAAATGAAAAGGAAAATCGACAGATGCATAATCAAAAACATCTCATATCATTATGGTTTTATAGCATGCAGTTGGGTAAATACTGGCCTAAAGAGGAAAGCCCTCACTTCCTAACCTTCTCCACAACCCCTACTCCCTTCCTAGCCTTATCTTCCAGTTCCCCCACCAAAAGTCCTTGATTCTCATTACATAAATTATTCTCCCCCACAGTAAGTTATTTTAAACTTTCTTGCCTATATTTCTACAATTCCTTCAACCTGAATAGATTTCCAAAAACCCAACTTTTCATTCTCCAAGTTTTAGTTCAGATATTCCCTTAAGGGTAGGCCTTCCCTACCCTCAAAATCTGGAATAAAATACTCTAGGGTGCTTTCCTTGAACTTTGATTACAGCCAGCTACTTTTCTCAGCCATATTATCAGTCTGTCTGCCCACCAGACTGCAAGCTCTTTCCTCTTTTTTTGGGCCATGGCTCGCAGCTTACAGGAACCCATCAGGGACTGAATCCAGGCCACAACAGTGAAAGCCCAGAATGCTAACCACCAGGCAACCAGGGAACTCCCCCAAAGCTCTTGAATGGTAATGACTAAGGGTCTCTCCGTAGGGGTTGAGGTTCCTTAATAAAAAGCAGGGCAGCAGACACAGTCAGCTTCAAATCATAGAACCATCTACTATAACTAACCCTCAGTTTTCTCCTCTGCAAAATGGCCTTGCGAGTTGCTATAAGAATTAGAATGATGTGCAAAACAGTACTCTGGGCAAAAGAAGTCAGGCACAAAAGCACGCAAGAGTCCATTTATGCAAAGCTTAAAAGCTGGTAAAACTGATCTATAAGAAGTCAAACAGTAGTTTGGCTTCTTGAAGTGGGAGGTAGTGACTGGAAGGAAGACCTGGAGTTCTGTTTCTTGATCTGGATGCTGGCTTTGTAAAAGTTGAGCCGTGCACTTTGCATTTGCTCATGTCTCTGAGCTTACTGCAACATAAACACCTTTTTTTTTTTTTAAACAGTGTGTGAAATAATCACAATGAGCAGTCAAGGTAGGTGTCTGATTGTAGTGTGGTAGTATTCCAGTCACAGGTGCTTAGTGAACTATGCTCTCAGAGGAGAACAGTAAAAAAGTATCACTGACTCAGGGGTCCAGGCCAGATCATTGTTTGCAGGCTGAGAATTTGGCAAGTCTAATGCTGACGTCAGAGTGTGGTAGGGCTGCCAAGAGCTCAGCCTAAGCATAGGATGTACTTGCTTGGTCCCTGGATGGGGCCTTGGCAGCAAGCACTCAAGCCTAGCTTACTGGCCAGGGAGCTCCTGCCTGCACCCCAGACCCATTCCTGATGCTGGTGGGAGAAGCCAGGAATTCAGACAAGAGGGGCCACAACACTAAAGATCCCAGGAGACAAGGTCCAACTCCTTCCAGGAGATACAATAACAGAATTTGGCCCCTGATGATAGTTTTAGGAGACAATAGTACATAAAATGTGATCACGCAGAAAGAAACAAATCCATACTTCTCTTTCTAACACATACTTGACACTATCTAATTTTTTGAAGAGATCCAACCAATTCTCGCTGACCTATACCTGAAATGTGGGTCATTTTCCTGTTAGTTCTCACTCTGAAAAGCCTCAAAAGAGTTTCATAAGAAGACATGGAATTCTTGAGAAGCAGAAACATATTTATCAACTGAGAAAGCAAAGATTCAGAAAAATCTAGTACTCAGAAATTCAGTGGTCAAATTGCAGTAGAACTTAGTTATATCCCTTCTCCTCGCAGTATGTGTGGCCCAGAAGTTTGCTTACTCTGCCCCTGGGTCAACAAGGCTGCATGTGGTGAGAGCTGAACTTTGTGCCTCAAAGGGTATGCAAGAAACAGGCTATCTGCTCACAGGATTAGCTCTACCCCTGAGACACCTCCCATAGGAAAGACTCCGGTGACTAAGAGGGGCTTGCTTCTCTGCGTCATTCCTCTACCTGAGCCAGGATGGGGTGGGGCGGGCCTAATCACAAAGAACTAGTGATTCTGTGATCACCACCACACCTGTTTGTCCTCTCTCAAATAACCGGAATTTTAAAACAAAAACTACAAGGATGAAAAACAGGAGAGAAAATGGCAAAGATCCATCCCACATTTGTCCTTATTCTCTGGAAAAATATTAAAATTGCCCCCATAATCTCAGCTGGCTCAGGGCAGAGTCCAACCCCAGTCTGCCTTGTCACTTGTTCAGGAAATGTCTGCTAAGCACCTCCTAGCACCTCCTAGCGCCTCCCGGGGCTCTGCATCAGGACTCTGTGTGACACATGGATGGCTAAGGTATCCTCATAGCCCTCAAGGAGCTTGAGCATAGTAGAAAAGATGAGGCATGGGCAAAAGCAAGTGCTCTTGAGGAAAAACAGCATCTGAGCTCTGGGAGAGGCCCAGACAGTGCTGGGGATGATGGACCAAAAGACAGCTACCAGCCTAGCTCCCGCCAGTCACAGAGCTACAGGTCATGCCAACCACCCAGACCAACACAGGGCCTGGGAACAGCTTCCCCTTGAGAAAGGCCCCAATCAATGGGTCCATGTATCATCTCATTTCACCCCTAGAATAACTCCATAAGGTAGATACTATACTATCATCAACCTCCCTTTCACAGATGAGAAAACTGAGATTTAGAAGGGCTCTTTTATTCATACATTCAACAAACATTTTTTGTATTTACCAAGGACCTGAAGGGCTTCCCTGGTGGCTCAGACAGTAAAGAATCTACCAGCAATGTGGGAGACCTGGGTTCAATCCCTGTGTTGGGAAGATCCTCTAGAGAAAGGCATGGCAACCCATTCCAGTATTCTTGCTGGGAGAATCCCCATGGACAGAGGAGCCTGGTAGGCTACAGTTTGTGGGGTTGCGAAGTATCAGACACAACTGAGCGACTAAGCACACAGCACACAAGGACCTGATACCACTCTAGCAGTAACCATAAGACAGTCAAAATTCCTGATTATTATGGTGCATGCATGCTGGTAGGAGATAAGTAACTTGTTCAAGAGCTTGTTAAAGTAGTGGAGCCAGGAACGAACTCAGTTATTCTGGCTACAGAACCTATACTTTCAAACTTCCAGCAAACAAGCTGTCTGGGCCCAGCCACAGACACTGAAAATCATTATTAATAGTAAAATGCCACATTTCCTCTATTTCAAGATGCATAGCTGTAAGACACATCTGAAACCTGGCTGCATTTTATAATATATGTTGAAAGAAACTTGTAGGCTGCAAGTAGAGAAATAAGCCATAATATAACTGTTACTGTTGCTCAAGTGTAAATTTTGCTGAATACAGGTTATTTGATTGCCGATGCAATTGAATTTTCTGCAGATGCTAACATTAAATGCAGCTGGATGTTAACTTAAATGACAATCCCTGATACTACTTTGAATATGCTCAAAAAATTTGGCTATAACACAATATTGCAAGAAAAAGCCATTGTGTATGCAAACAATTATGCCTATCACACAATGTGATTAAAGGGAGGAGAAATCACCACATCTCCTGAAACAGACTATGGAATCTTCAAAGCCTAAAGGCTAGCATTCAAATGACAAACATCTAATTGTCAAAAGCTTCCAGCTATTAAACTGCCAGAAATAAGCAATCAATTAAGGGGGGGAAAATTATGGGTTTGCCAAAGAGAAAATACAGGCAAAACCCACTATTCATTAATAAGCCTCAAAATTACATAGCCAACTTTAAACATACCATAAATAATATGCTTTCTGAAAAGCATCATATAACTCTAAAGTTACATGTAATTTCTGAGATCCAAATATGACACACAACATCAATAATGTGAAAAATACATACGCTTCAAACTGATTCTACAGAAAAGGCAACTCATATGTAAGCATGAATAAATAAAAGCCACTATAGGCAAGTTTAAAGTGTATATATCTATTGCCAAGTTTCTGTTTCCGAAAAGATGCAGTTAACACCATGGTTTATTTTACCATAACCAATAGCAAAATTGATACCACTGCCATTTATCAATGGTACCTCCAAATAGAGAACTATGATAATTACAATGATAGCTGCCATTGACTGAGCAGCTACCAAAACTGTATTTTCATTTTTTAAATCCATTATCTCTAATCCTCAAGACAATTCTATAAGGGAGGCACTCTCGGTATTTCAATTTTACATGTAAGTAAATTACAGTTTAAAGAAACTAGTGACTTCTCAAGGTCATACAACCAGTAAGCATCAAGCTGAATGTGGAACCAGGTCTGCCCATGTCCAAAACCCAAGTGGTTTCCAGGGCACTATAATGCCTCCCACTACCAATGATCACTTCCATGTCTGTCTGGCACAACAAGTATAGGTAAGCCCTCACCTGAAGAAAACTTACTATGACCTCACAGTAGGATGGGCCACCATGAATTTAAGATAGGAGGGTCTCCCTCTCAATTCAATACCCCTCAGTTCAGTTCAGTTGCTCAGTCATGTCTGACTCTTTGAGACCCCATGAACCCCAGCACACCAGGTCTCCCTGTCCATCACCAACTCCTGGAGTCCACTCAAACCCATGTTCATCGAGTCAGTGATGCCATCCAGCCATCTCATCCTCTGTCATCCCCTTCTCCTCCTGCCCCCAATCCTTCCCAGCATTAGGGTCTTTTCCAATGAGTCAACTCTTCACATCATGTGGCTAAAGTATTGGAGTTTCAGCTTCAGCATCAGTCCTTCCAATGAACACACAGGACTGATCTCCTTTAGGATGGACTGGTTGGATCTCCTTGCAGTCCAAGGGACTCTCAAGAGTCTTCTCCAATACTACAGTTCAAAAGCATCAATTCTCGGGCACTCAGCTTTCTTCATCGTCCAACTCTCACATCCATACATGACTACTGGAAAAGCCATAGCCTTGACCAGACGGACCTTTGTTGGCAAAGTAATGTCTCTGCTTTTCAATATGCTGTCTAGGTTGGTCATAACTTTCCTTCCAAGGAGTAAGCGTCTTTTAATTTCATGACTGCAATCACCACCTGCAGTGATTTTGGAGCCGAAAAAATAAAGTCAGCCACTGCTTCCCCATCTATTTCCCATGAAGTGATAGAACCAGATGCCATGATCTTAGTTTTCTGAATGTTGAGCTTTAAGCCAACTTTTTCACTCTCCTCTTTCACTTTTCTCAAGAGACTCTTTAGTTCCTCTTCACTTTCTGCCATAGGGTGGTGTCATCTGCATATCTGAGGTTATTGATATTTCTCCCAGCAATCTTGATTCCAGCTTGTGCTTCTTCCAGCCCAGCATTTCTCATGATGTACTCTGCATATAAGTTAAATAAGCAGGGTGACAATATACAGCCTTGACGTACTCCTTTTCCTACTTGGAATCAGTCTGTTGTTCCACGTCCAGTTCTAACTGTTGCTTCCTGACCTGCATACAGGTTTCTCAAGAGGCAGGTCAGGTGGTCTGGTATTCCCATCTCTTTAACAATTTTCCACAGTTTATAGTGATCCACACAGTCAAAGGCTTTGGCATAGTCAATAAAGCAGAAATAGATGTTTTTCTGGAACTCTCTTGCTTTTTTGATGATCCAGCAGATGCTGGCAATTTGATCTCTAGTTCCTCTGCCTTTTCTAAATCCAGCTTGAACATTTGGAAATTCATGGTTCACATATTTCTGAAGCCTGGCTTGGAGAATTTTGAGCATTATTTTACTAGCGTGTGAGATGAGTGCAATTGTGCGGTAGTTTGAGCATTCTTCAATACCCCTAAATTGATTCAAATCCTGCTGCTTATATGTCTGCTTCCATTTTCTCAAAGTACTCTTGACATATGCTCAAGCAGGCCCTAAGCTGGCCAATAGACCAACATTCAAATACCAGTTAACTGGTTCATTCCTTCAAATTGTGCCAAGTTGGTAGCACAGTCCAGAGAAGACAGTACAGACACTTGGCAAGAAGTGAGGAAGGCCTCTCCATTTCTGAGGCTGGGGCAGGAAAAGGCCTGCAGAGGTGCTGTCACATCAGCCAGTGGAAGCACAGATGTCCCTAAGCCTACAGGAGAGCCCAGCTTGTGGCAAGCACCTTCTGGGGATCCCTCTGAAGTCCAGGACAACCCATAGTTCCAACCAACAGCTGCTTTTCTTCTTGACCAAACTTTTGCTGGACAACAGGCAGGGCCTTATGAATTTCACCCCATTCTCTGGACAGGTACCTTTGGATGCAGTCTCATATCCAATATAAAATCCTCCTCAAGGGCTTTTCTTTGACTATTCCCTCAGGAAAGGGCCTAAAGCTTGGACACTAAGTGTGGACTAGGACAATTCAGGAAACATTACTTAGCATCTCTGAGGACTGAGATGAGTAAGTGGTGTGTGTGTGTGTGTGCATGCGTGTGTGTGTTCAGTCACTTCAGCAATGTCCAACTCTTTGCAATCCTATGGACTCTGTGTGTGTGTGTGTGTGTGTGTGTGTGTGTGTGTGTGTGGTGTGTGTGTGTTTAGTCACTTCAGTAGTGTCCAACTCTTTGCGACGCTATGGACTGTAGCCAACCAGGCTCCTCTGTCCATGGGATTTTCCTGGCAAGAATACTGGAGTGGGTTGTCATTCCCTCCTCCAGGGGATCTTTAGGAACCAGGGATCATACCTGTGTTTCCTGCACTGCAGGCAGATTCTTTACCACTGAGCCACTGAAATCCCAAATAAGGTGTGGCCCCTACCATCTGGGGACTCACAGTGAGTGGAGGAGATAAGACTGGCTGAGAACTAATTACAGTAAAAAGGAGAACAAAGTAAGTGTTTTTCTGGAACACAGAGGAGAAAATAATTAATTTCAGATGCCCAGTCAAGTCAATTCAGCTAACACTCATTAGGTACCCACAAGGTAACAGCTACGATACTAGGCATTTTACATACCTTACTTCCTTCAATCGCCACTACCACCCTGTGGAACATGCTCTATTACTTCCTACATTTTACAAATGAGGAAAGAGGTGGAGAAGCAAAGTCTCTTACCTAACATCACATCACTGATTTGTAAATACAAGAGATGAGATTTGGATCCTTGTGGCAAACACTGAAGTTTGTCTTATTTCCAGTACAGTAGACTACATCTTCTAGAGTAAAGAAATTCTTCCTGGTAGAAAAAACATCTCAACTGTTTGAGAATTCAACTAGATGAAGAGAGAAGTAGAGAATATTCCTAGCATAATGGTTTCCCAGGTGGCACAGTGGTAAAAGATCCACCTGCCAATGTAGAAGACACAGGAGATGCAGGTTTGATCCCTGGGTTGGGAAGATCCCCTGGCAGAGAAAATGGCAACCCACTCCAGTATTCTTGCCTGAAAAATTCCATGGACGGAGGAGCCAGGCAGGCTATAGCCCATGGACGGAGGAGCCAGGCAGGCTATAGCCCATGGGGTCGAGAAGAGTGGGCATGACTAAGGGGAAATCACTGTTGAATGGACAGGGTCAGAGATTAGGAAGGCTGGGAGGCAGAACATATCACCAGGCACAGGTCAGCTAAGCAGGGGCAGAAGTCACGCTTCCAGCACACAAAAAGAGGTGTGTGGTCAGTGAGTTAGAGGACTGGGTGTCAGGAGACCTGGGTTCTACTCTCCTAGCTTGGCCACTGAAAAACTGTGATTTCCAGCAGTTCCTAACCCCTCTGTAGGGCTCGGTTTCCTCATCAGTAAAAA
Organism: Antilocapra americana; assembly: GCA_007570785.1. Taxonomy (NCBI): domain Eukaryota; kingdom Metazoa; phylum Chordata; class Mammalia; order Artiodactyla; family Antilocapridae; genus Antilocapra; species Antilocapra americana. The sequence continues at coordinate 2,675,317 of ML661896.1, read as the reverse complement.
TTCCAGTTCCCTATCAGAAACAGATGTTCTCCAAAGGTTGGCTCTGGCTTAAATACTCAGGGATACTCACAAGAGGCCTAGTGGGACAGTGGTTAAGACCAAGTGACATGCAGACCAACTGAGTGACTTTGAACAAGACAGTTAATGCCTCTGAGTCTGTTTCCTTATCTGTAATGTGAGGACAATAGTGATGCCCGCCTCACAGGGCTGAGGTGAAGGCTGAATGAACTGAAGAACATTAAGCACTTAGCATAGGGCTTGGAAAAACCATAAAGGTTTAAGAAATGGAAGCAGCTTTGTTGCCATCATCATCACCATTAGGCCTTCTTTAAAGAGTCCATAAAGCGCATATAGTGATCATGGGCCAGAAAGTCTTTTTTAAGGGACAAAAAATATATATATCGTTTTTTTTTTTAATTTGGAAAAGAGAAAAGGTCTCACTGAATCTCAAGTCCTTTCCACTCATGAGAGAGGCTTCTGTTTCAAAGAATGCCAGGCCATACCTTCTCTTCTGAAGAAACGGTCAGCTTGTCACTGGATATCAAGCTGCACACCTGGTCCAGACTTAGGCTAAGAAATTCTTCCCCCAGCATCACCTCTGGAAAGTGCTGCTCTGTTCCAAAAAAAAAAAAAAAGCATAAGTTCAGAAAACAAGGTTATAACACGCTCCTGGCCATCCATGAACGAAGGCCATAACAATCTGTGGGATTCAGAGCAAAGTCTGGGGAGCTCTGGGGGAGGCGAGAGGGAGAGAGAAAGGTAGACATCCTGGCTGGAGGGAAACCAGCCTTTTAATTCAGCAGTGAAGGCACCCCCTGTGTAATTCTCTGTCCTGAACATCATCACAGAGGAAAACTGGGCACAGGGTTGTGAGGTTATATTTTTTCCATGCTCCATGAGATTAATAATGGCGCTGCAGAGAAGCCTCACAGGGGCCTGCCTATTTAATTGGGCTCATTTCCCCCTCAAGGCACACCCTGGCAGAGCTGCAGACGGTGCCCCTTGCCGCTCAGCCAAACAAAAGTGGGTCAGAACTGCTGCATGGTCAAAGTCTCTAGGGGTTCTGGTAGGAAGTCAGCATTAGAAGCTTGGCGGAAGGGTTCATCCCTTCCTACCCAAGTCAAGCCTGTTATCTCTGGTTCACAAGAAGGCTCAACTAAGCTTCTGTCTGGGTGTGGTGGCAACACGGCTGCCAAGACCACCTCTGGGAATGGTCCACAGTGCTGGGCCTTCCAAGGCTGTAATATACAGGGGAGTTTGGGACAATGAGAATGAAATAAATCTCACAGCCCCAGGAGCCACATGAGGGAAATGCCAAGGACAATTCTGACCCTGACATTCTCCCAGGCCACCATCCTGCTATCACAGAGGCAGTGAGATGCCAGGGAAAGAGCAGGCACTTACAAAAGAAGGACTCTAGATTCAAGTCCCGGCTGTGTCATTTATGAGCTGTGTCCCGTGGCACCATTATCCTCATGTGTACAATGGAGATAAAAACGATGTCTCCCTCCCTCCCATGCTCTGATGAGAAAGGAATTGAGAACATGTTTTGCAAGCTGCTTCAAGATGAACCAGTACAAGGGCTGACAACTCCAGGTGCAAGAGGCTCTGGAGGTCACAGGGTCCTTTGTCATTTGCCGCAGACTTTGCTCCTTCCTCAGTTCTCACAACTCTGCACCATCGCTCCAGGAGCACCTGTGGTCTTTGTCCTCCAGACCTTTCCTCTTCTTCTGTGGTGGCCCTGCTCTAGCCTGAGAGCTTCTTGAGTAATTCCAGAAGCCCCACCCACACCCCCACCAACTTGGTCTGGCTGGCCCCTGGAGTGAGATTTCGAGTGCCTCCATGCCTCAGAGGCCATGCTGAAACATCAACTCTGCCACGGCTGCACAAGGAAAATGAAAATCAGAGCATGCTAATCACACTCATCAACTTCTTAAAAACCAAACAAAGAACTTAAGGTTTAAATCATTTCTTGTAAAAATCATTTTGAACTTTATATGTTGAAAGAATTTCAGATCCAAACAATTCCCATATACCTTTCATCCAGAGTCCCTAAATGTCTATATTTTACTCTCAAAGTCTGAGTTATAAATAATCTTTTCCATCTCTCACTGGGGAAAAAAAAGCTCCCCACTTGCTCTCCACTAGCTTAATAATATAACTGAAGCCACAGTTAAAGCTTGCCCATCCTGAGGCTCAGGGATGTTTGTACATAACAACGCAAAGTTAAAAGTCAGATCTGTTACAGATGGAAGTAATTGTCACAACATAAGAAGTTGGTCTTGCTTCTCTACACATCAATAGAAACAAAATCTTTTGTTAAAGTGTAGATTTTAAGTATGAGATTCAACTCACTTTCAAAATATTTAAGACTATAGTTATTTTTTTAAGTATCCATTCCTAAAGATTTTTAAATAAAAGTTAACATCCCATTTCTTTGGATGATGGAAATTCATTCTTGGCCTGGAGGCTTGGAAAGTAATAGAATTCTCCTTATACACTCATCTGGCCCAAGAAGTCTTTGGACCGGTCACCAGATGCATTGACAACACACAAGAAATAGCAGAGAGAAAAACTGACCAAGTAAGTGTAGGGCAGAGAGTCCTGGGGACCAGCCATGGCTGAGCTCAGCAGGGGAGGCAGGCCAGCCAACGCCAACATCTCTGTGGCCCAGATCCATACCTGGTCTTCCCACCTTTACCTTTGGTTGATAGTAAAAAAAAAAACAACCTAACATTCAGACGAGGGAAAAGAATAAAAGGAGGTGAGGAAGTAAAATTCTGAGCTTTAAGAAATTCTTCCTCAGAGCTCAGAGAACCAAGAGACGAGCTTGCGTTTTGAAAAGGAAGAAAATGGAAGTGCAATGATGCATATCCTAGATGACTTGGTGGACAAAGAAGTACTCAACGATAAAACAAGGTAAAAAGTAGTCAGCCCTCCGCACTTCCCCATCTCTCACATTCTGGGGCACTGCAGCATGTGAGTCTGGGTCCCATCTCTCTGAAGTCGGCTGCTTCTTTGCCCATCTGGAACCTCCCACTGAAATCCCTTCAGAAATGCTCCCAGGAAGCAGTGTCTGGTAGGGAGGAGACAACAAGGGAGGTGTTTGACAAGAGCTTCTCTCACTCAGGGCTGGCACACCCAGAGACCAAGGAGATTTGCAAGGCACGGGCAGGACACAAAGAAGTGCCCAGAAAGAAACTCCTTCCCTTCTCCCTTCAGTCTGGGACACAGGGCTGAACCCCAGAGGAGACCTCTTTCTGTTAGCAACACTCATGGCACAACAGGGTAGAAAAAACAGGAACAGCCTGCTCTGGCTAACTCAGTTTCCTGAGAAACAGGAGTTGCCCAGAAGACTCTGCACTCAGGTCAGCATTCTTCTCCAGCACTTTCTGGAAAGAACTCACTCTGCTCTCGCAAGATACACCTTGAGAATCAGCTTCTGCCTTTAACACTTGTTTGGAAATTTTTTTAATTTCTTTTGCTTTGCTGTTAAATGTATTAAGGGAGAATGTAGTGACTAATTGTGGCTAACAGTCAGAAGACCTGGGTTTACCTAGCTCCACCTCTTATAGTCCCTTCTTTTCAGCCTCTGACTTCATTAATCATAAAAAGGGACCATAAAGCCTGACCTCGATTTCCAGGTTGTTCTGAAGTTCAAAAATGACAACATACATTGGCCTACTTTAAGATTTATAAGAAACTCTTTAGAAATGAAGGAGAAATATCACGTGCACGTGTACCTGTATTACGAAGCTCAGTTCTTCGGGCAGCACTGCTCTCCAATGGAGAAGCGTTTCCATAGCATCAGTCATTCTTTGAGACTGCAGGACCTGCCAGTGAGGCTATGGATTCAAAGGTCTCAGAATCCCACTGTAATTTTACTGAGTTCCACAAGCTTTCTACTGATAGAAATATCGAATTTCCTAAGGCTGCAGTTTTCTCATCCATTAAATGGAGCTAATAATAGCACTTAACTCATAAAGGTGTGATGGGCATTAGATAAATATATGTACAATAATTCACATTTCCTGAGACCACTGCAAGTGCTCAATAACTATTCATATGTGATTTGCCAAAAGAAGTGTTTCTTCAAAAAGGAAGAAAGTAGAGCTGATGTCTACAAGGAGACAACTGGTTTACAAAAGGGTAACACAAAACACCAGTAACTTCTACTCAAAGTCCACAGGGCCATGCCAGGAAAGGCACTCCACATTCAATAAAAGAAGGCCAATTCAGAGCATATCTAGAAAACAGCAACAGCTCAGTCTAGCTAGAGGCTAGGCTGTACATTCATCTAATAAATACATACAGAGCCTCCACCAAGTATGGGGAACTGAGCCAGGCTCCCGGGGAGGTAGGAGAGGCAGGCAAGGCTCAATCTTGGGGGACAGGTGGAATGTGCAGGGGCACAGGATCTTTGAACCACAGGCAAGCCCTGTGAAGGGGGATCCTACAAAATAAACTTTGATCTTATCTAAACTTCTCTTATCTTCTTGCTTTTTTCCCCTTTAGGGAGGCGTGTAAACAAACCAAAAAAAAAAAAAAGATAGTTAATTAGTACCTGGTTAGGAGTTCCAATTAACCAGGCTTTACTATAAGTAACAAACACTGTCTAAGATGTAAGTTTTGGAGACACTGCTTTGGGAAAGATCCCCAGTGTTCTCCCTACTTGCTGCAGGTAATAACAATTTTTTTTTCTCCAGCAAAAGGAAAAAAAAAGTCCAAGTTTTGATTAATGAAACATAATGAAACTCTTCCTGTCTATTTGGATGAGAAATTATGGAGAAGGTGAGGGGCACCAGACAAATGTAAATCCTTTCCCCACCAAGCGACACAAATATATCTTCCCAGTGTTGAAAGGATAAGGAAACTGGGTGGCACATTCCCAGGAAAGGGGGAATAGCTGGGTCTTTTCAAAGAAGCAGGCCTGGACAAAGTTAAGGACTTTTCCTAAAAATGGCTAAGATACTAGGTATTTTACATATATTATATCACTTACATCTTCCAAAACCCAGCTGACGCAAATATCAATATCTCCACTTTATAGATGCAGAAATGGAGGTCCAGAAAGCCTAAGTCATGATCTTAGCATCACATGGCAGTAAGTGGTAGAGCCTGGTTTTGAAACGAATGCTATCTATATATAATAACAAATATTCTGAGAAGAATCTTAGTTTCCAAAATAATAAAAGCCTGTCCTGAGCAGGCCATTTTGGTAAAATCGATATAGACAACAGAACATCCTAAGAATCCCTTAGGGATACTGCAGCGCTCTCTAAATATATTTTCTTTTAAAAAAACAATCTTAGAGTAGTAGTGTTTCAAACATTTTGGCATCAGATCTGGGTTCAAATTTCAGACCCCTGGATAGAAAACGTTCCCTAGCCCACCTATCAGACTAGATGACGTGATATTCTTCTGTGTTTCCAAAGTCACCAAAATAAGAAATTAAAATCATAGCGCTCATCAACCCATCTTATCACCTGAGGTCTTTCTCGCACACTGGGACTATGATCCCCATGAGGGGAGGCTCTGACTTATTTGAGTCTGTCTTGCTTGAATGTGAATCCTCAGTGTCTGCAAATATCGAGCTCTGAAATTACCACGCTTCCTTCCCAAGCTTCTTCAAGACTTCCTAGACCTCAGGCAACCTCTCAAGCAAGTCCCAAGTCCATTCCTCCCTTTTGATGGTGTGAAATAAACCTAAAGCTTTGATCAGGTTTATCTAAACTACAAGCCCAGAAGAAATGGAAGTGATAACTCATCTATGACTTCTTTGACCTGCAGAGATGAGATGAACCCAGTTATTCCAGAGGACCAGTGGCCCCGGCAAACAGGTATGAGTGAGTGCCTCTGAATGGAATCACTTATCAGGCCCCAGGACTGGCTAACAAAAGGTGGACACATAAACAGAATCAAAATATTTTAGTAGGGTTTTAAAAAAACAGAGCTACTTTACAATGGAGAAAAGACAATCTCTTTAACAAGTGGTACTGGGAAAACTGGACAGCCACTTGTAAAAGAATGAAACTAGAACACTTTCTAACACCATACACAAAAATAAACTCAAAATGGATCAAAGATCTAATCATAAGACCAGAAACTATAAAACTCCTAGAGGATAACATAGGCAAAACAGTCTCCAACATAAAGCAAAGCAGGATCCTCTATGACTCACCTCCCAGAATATTGGAAATAAAAGCACAAATAAACAAATGGGACCTAATTAAAATTAAAAGCTTCTGACCAACAAAGGAAACTATAAGCAAGGTGAAAAGACAGCCTTCAGAATGGGAGAAAATAATAGCAAACGAAGCAACAGACAAACAATTAATCTCAAAAATATACAAGCAACTCCTGCAGCTCAACTCCAGAAAAATAAACAACCCAATCAAAAAGTGGGCCAAAGAACTAAACAGACATTTCTCCAAAGAAGACATAAAAATGGCTAACAAACACATGAAAAGATGCTCAACATCACTCATTATCAGAGAAATGCAAATCAAAACCACAATGAGGTACCACTTTACACCAGTCAGAATGGCTGCCATCCAAAAGTCTACAAGCAATAAATGCTGGAGAGGATGTGGAGAAAAGGGAACCCTCTTACACTGTTGGTGGGAATGCAAAATAGTACAGTCACTATGGAGAACAGTGTGGAGATTCCTTAAAAAACTGAAAATAGAACTGCCATATGACCCAGAAATCCTACTGCTGGGCATCCACACCGAGGAAACCAGAATTGAAAGAGACACGTGTACCCCAGTGTTCATCGCCGCATTGTTTACAATAGCCAGGACATGGAAGCAACCTAGATGTCCATCAACAGATGAATGGATAAGAAAGCTGTGGTACATATATACAATGGAATATTACTCAGCCATTAAAAAGAATATATTTGAATCAGTTCTACTCAGGAGGACGGAACTGGAGCCTATTCCACAGAGTGAAGTAAGCCAGAAGGAAAAACAAAAATACAGTATACTAACGCATATATATGGAATTTAGAAAGATGGTAACAAGAACCCTGTATGCGAGACAGCAAAAGAAATGCAGATGTATAGAACAGTCTCGTGGACTCTGTGGAAGAGGGCAAGGGTGGGATGATATGGGAGAACAGCATGGAAACATATTAATTATCATATGTGAAATCAATCGCCAGCTCAGGTTTGATGCTCAGGGCTGGTGCACCAGGATGACCCAGAGAGAGGGAATCGGGAGGGAGGAGGGAGGAGGGTTCTGGAAGGGGAACTTATGTATACCCATGGCAGATTCATGTCAATGTATGGCAAAACTAACACAATAAAGGAAAGAAAATTAAAATAAAATAAAATTTTACAATGGAAAAAAAATAAAATAAACAGAGCTACTTTAAATCTCTCTCCCCTTCCCTCTATTACTCCATTTTTAGAGAGCAGAGGTAAGCTTTCTTGATCAGTACTTGGCTTTCAGGGCCCATAGTTTCCTTACTCCAGGGAGAAGGCTCAGCTCCCACAGAGAATAACACAGATCTACCTGACTACTTCCCACAAGGGTCATGACTACCAACACTCGGACTCCAGATTTCACTGCCTCCATTCTCCCTGGGATGGTGGGATAAAAGCTCTCTTGCCATGCTGACTTAATTTCAGAAGTGTATGTATTGTACCTCTCCTTGCTATCATACACACAAAGCAAAGGGTTGTATCAAACCTGCCCAGTTATCAGTGTTGTTGATTCAACAAGAGTTCCCTGTTCTCCAGAGAATGGAAGGAACGGGCAGTCTCCTAAAATCCCCAGAAGGAGAACAACTAACAATAAAAACTACCTGCATCCACACTAATGCTTCACTTGCCACCTTCAAGGTAGAAGCAGAAAATTAAGGAGAGGCAGAACTGAGGCAGTGGCCATGGGCAGAGAGGCTGAACTGGCCTGGGGAGTTGTGAAAATAAACACTGGGCTCAGAGCACAGGCCCTGGAGTCAGGCAGCCTCTTCGTGAATCTTGGCATTGCTGCTCACAAACTATGTGACCTGGAGCAAGTTACTAAACTTCTCTGAGGTTTCTGTTTCCTTATCTATAAGTTAGGAAAGCAATAACTACCTGTTACAGTTCTGAAGTGTGTAGCACTTTGCCTGGTACCTCGCAAGTGTTCAGAAACGGCAGAAACTTCCACTGTGACCATCACCATCATTATTATCTTATGATGCCAAACTGGAGGCAGCAGTTTCACCAGATAACCCTCACTAAGTCAGAGGGTTGTGTTTTTTCAAATGCTTTGTCAAAGTTTTTTGCTGTCCTTAGTTTAATTACTTCATTCCATGGTCTTAAATGACTCAATCAATCGAAAAAAAGGCCATTTCTCTCCACAAACATGTGAAATTCAATGGTTTTTCCATCCCATGGCTGGGTGGTTTCAGCTCAGCTTTGGCAGGCTGATGTAAACACATTGTTCAAAGAATTTTAATTGCCATTTCATTAATAGGGTCCCATTAATATCCCTCCCAACTAGCTCTGCTGACGGCCCAGGCATGGTCATCCAATTACCAAACAACAAAATCCCCATAAACCTGGGCCCATGCTTCTGAAGTTAAAGATTAAGCAGTCCCTGGAAACAATAACAGTGAGATATAAGAAACAGGCTATGCAAAATTTGAGGGGCCTTTTCCCAGTTACCTGGTACTCAGGAGAACTACGGCACCAGCAGCTGGGGACAAGGGTCTTCCTCAGCCCAGTCAGCTTTTAACTATGGGACTCACCATTCCCCAGCCCAGCATAATATATATCACAGCAAAAATGTGGGGGCATACCCCTAAGGGGGAAACTGGACCCAGAGGAAGCAGAAGGGATTGCCACAGGAAGAAGAGACAGGCCTATTGCAAACAGGAAATCAACCCAGGCAGTTAGGTGGAAAGAGCTGGTGCTCCAGCTCCCACAGTCATGCTGTGTCCTCCTTCGCCAGGGGGCTGAAGACTTATCAGAAGGCAGTGGTCAACCTTAAAAATAGTTACTCTTTTTAGACAGTAATTTGGCAGTATCTTTTTTTGTTGTTGTTGTTGTTGTTATTTTATTTTCTTTACATTATCGTGTTGGTTTTGCCATACACTGACATGAATCCGCCATGGGTATACATGTGTTCCCCTTCCAGAAAAATATGGAATGCTTCACGAATTTGCATGTCATCCTTGCGCAGGGGCCATGCTAATCTTCTCTGTATTGTTCCAATTTTAGTATATGTGCTGCCGAAGTGAGCACTTGGCAGTATCTTTTAATGCATACTCTCTGAGCTACTTTGTGCTATATACTAAGATGGCACCCTACAAGCACAATTTCATGGTTACTTACATACCAGCAAGTATACTCCAAAACATTACGTACAAGAATTCCTATTGAAGCATTTGATGTAAAATAAAAAAAAAAATGGTGACATTAATGTTCATTAAGAGAGGACTGGTTAACTAAATTATAGTCCATTATAGTTCATCCCTATGATGCAGCAGACAAAAAGAATATGAACAGCCATACACAAGAGTCTGCAAAGAACTTCAAGATATTACACTAAGTTAAAAAAAAAAAAGTATAATGAGTACAAAAGTCTTCTATTTGTGTAAGTTAAAAAGTATAATATATACATATCTTGTAGGGATATCCAAAAGGGTTCCCTGCTCCCTTAAGAGGACCTGAGAGACCAACTGTGTATTTCACACCTTTGGTCTTGTTTGAAATTTTTATCATGGATACAAGTTGCCTTTATTGAATACATTCTCTAAAGTTTTAAAAATAATGGTATAGAAACACATCTGCTAACATGGAAAAATGTTCAGAATATACTGCTAAGATTATTTTGGCTGGAAAATATACATGTGGAATGAGAGAGAGGGAAGCTGTATACTAGGGTGCTGCCCAGACACCCTCTGTGGGGCCTTTCCTGCAATAATCACAGGTGATTTTGTATTAAGATAGCAACAATAATAAGAACAGAAAGTTCATCTTAGGAAAGGAACATGAACAGAATTCAGAGGCAGTTTGGGGTTGTGGACAGGTGAAGGCAGAGGCCAGCTGGCCAGAGATAAGGGAAGGAGGGGAAGGCAGACATAGCCAGCTGCGCATATGTATATAGAGGAGCCACCATCAAAAGCTCCAGAAACAGTCCTCCTCCCGCAAAGTGCATGCAGTCTGCAGCAGGGGCTGTGGTGTTGACCCGAGGAGTCCCATCTCTCCACCAGGTCCCGCGGGGCTCTAAGGCTCTCTTGCCACAGACAGCATGAGTGGCAAGGAGGATCCAGGGCACAGCCCTATGGTAGCACCTACTTCTGCAGGGGGCACTCCTATCTTTTCCTCCCATACCAACCCCAAACCTCTAAACCATCCTGGAAACAAAGCAGGAGGAGCAACCTCCCATCAGAGAGAGAAGAAAACAGGCCTAGGGTAACTCAGCTCCAAAGTGTTGGCTGATGTGATCCCTGGTTCTGATCTGGAGGGTCTCCTTGTAGTCTGTGGGCTCAGATACCTCCAAACTCGAGGCGTGGGGCCATGGAAGCCTGTGACCACACTGGGCCGACACTGCCCCTTGCGTGTGTGATTCTGGTCATTACCCACATGCCCACACTTAAATGGGTGAGAGAGCAGCTCTGTCTCAGGAGGCAGCAATGGCAGAGTCACCAGGCTGCATCTAAATTTGGGGGGTGCAAGACAAAAGACACAAAGCAGGCCCACAGCAGTGGCTGAATGCGATGGAGTAAGCACAGATTAACCATTTTCTACTTCTCTATATACCACACAGGGTGAAGTCTTAACTTCACACTGCTTCTTCTAATGTCTCTTCATCATAGTCTTACAACCTCTGTATTACCACACCACCTTAAAAATATGATTTTTATCCTCCCAGTTGCACACAGCTGAGGGCTACAAAGAGAGCTATCCCGGAGCTGGTCCCAGGTTCCCCAGAAGGCCTGCACAACAGGGAGGAGACTCTCAGCCTGCAGTCATACTGACCGAGCCAGAGAAAGAGGAGGGCTCACGCATGCCGTGAAGGGCAGCCTCCCAACAGGGAAGAGAAGACATCCACGCCTCACTTTCCCACCCCAAGATGACTGAACACCCCGCATCTAGTAGAGACAGCTGGCCATCTGTCTATAACGTCTGGTTGTTGGAACCTGGTAACTGCATGGCACAGACTTTGAGGTTCACACTTCCAATGGGAAATTCCAGCTCTAGCCACCAACACTCCACAGTTTCTGATTCACAGGGCCACCCTATGTCCAAGCTGGGCCTAGAAGCCACAGAATGGAGTAGTTATAAACACAGCTCTGGAGTAAACACTGTCTGCGTTTGAATCCTGTCTCTGTCTTTTCTAACTAACCCCAACAAATGACTTCACCCCTCTGCACTTTACTTTCCTCAGCTACTGTATGCTTTAAATGAACATAAAATGCTTAGTCTAGGATGTGACCCAAAGTGAAAGCTCAGTAAACACTAGCTGAGAGTCATCCACCATGACACTGCACACGCACACGTAGAGCACACACCCATGATGCTGCGGGACCACATCACCGTGCCCACAGCAGGATCAGGGAACACCAAAACCACAAGGTGCTCCAAACCGCATCCTCCCCATCCTCCCACAGGTGAGTCTCACCATCAGGCAGGGAGAAGGGCAAGGGAGAAAACAGAGATTCTGAAAGTGGAGGAAAGCCAGGCCACAAGACCTAGGAGCCTTTGTTAAAGGTGGGAGTTCAATACACAGCCCAAACCTCTGATGACCTCATGAGCCAACTACGAAAGGGTGTGATACGTGCTGTGTATGGATGCAAGCATGCACACTCTATAGAGAGGACTGGGGAGGGGAGACAGAGACCTCCTGGCATCTAAGCAGTCTCCCTTCACCTCTGCACCAGCAGATTTCCACACACTGACCTGGGCCTTGGTTAAGCCTTCAGCTTCTGCTGAAGCAAAGTCTGTGCATATCCCTTAAGAAAGTGGCTAGACTAGAAAAGGCTGAACTAGTGACCACCGCCTGAGAACAGAAAGGAGGTAGGGTATCATGTCAGGTAATATAGGCACAGGAGAGACAGCAGAGAAACAGGAGAGTCAAGGATTAGGGTCAGAAAGAGTCAGAGGAATTCAGAATTAGGCAGACTGGGGAATGTCCTTCACAAAAATCATCATCATTGACGTCCTAACATCTGGTCCCATTTGTGTCCTCAGAAACAGACCTCAAGATGTGAGAGTCTATATAGGCTCCTGGGGTCTTGATCAGAGCAAAAAGAAGATGCTGAAAAACAGAAGAAATGCTTGTTGACTTGTGGATCAAGGCGCTAACACAGTGCAGGAAACTGGCATGTGAGCAGCTAGCAGGCCCTCAGTTAACTCCCAGACATTGGCTTCCTGGACAGGAGACAGAACAGACCGCAGCCATGCCAGCATTTGGGCACGGGAAGAATAAGAGGTTTATTGCAAGGGGAAGAGGTGGCCATGACTAGATCTATCAATTTATATGACCAGATCTGTTCCCTAGGTCACTCATGACCTTCATCCTCAAATCTCTACTCCCTATAAAAATCACAGGATGGCGAGAAGAATGTCTCCAAAAAAATAAAATGGACTCAACAGATTATCTGATATACTAAGAAGACTGTTCAGTTTATCTGTCTTGTAAGAGTTAGTGATCATAATACTGTGTAAAAGAAAACGCATCTATCCAACTGCCTTACTGATTACAACAAAAGTTTTCTGATAAAAAACCAATTATAACTTAGCTGTAGCAATGATATTAGAAGAATAAAGAGAGGGGAACAGTGAATGTATATGAGGGGAAGTCTATGAAAACACAGTTATTCTTCTGTGAGAAGTCAACAGACAACATCTAGAACTAGTAAATCCCAAACCAGTCATATAACACTTTATTTACAGAAGGAGAGGTAAATACCAGATGAAGCGGCTGTTGGCTGAATCAGCACCTGTATTTTAATTCTTTCAGAAAGGCAAGTGAGTGGCCCTAGAGAGCAAGACTTGGTGTGGAAAAATAGCAGGAGACTCTTATCATTATGAGACTTGCGACAGTATTTGACTTTTCAAATGGTGTTCAAAGAACACTTTGATCAAAATAGAAATTTTCCTGTAGTTGATATCTACAGGAAAATTTCTATTTTGATCAAAGTGTTCTTATATCACTGATGAACTTAGATGCAAAAATCCTCAACAA
>ML661896.1:2628366-2652132 GCA_007570785.1 Antilocapra americana | reverse complement strand
GGGGGGGGGAGGGAAGAGGGAGGGGGGTTCCGGAGGGGAAGCATATGTAAACCCATGGTGATATCATGACAATGTATGACAAAAACAATTAAAAAAATAAAAAAAATTTAAAAAAAAAGCAGAAACGTAACTTTGCCAACAAAGGTCCGACTAGTCAAGGCTATGGTTTTTCCAGTGGTCATGTAAGGATGTGAGAGTTGGAGTATAAAGAAAGCTGAGTATAAAATAATTGATGCTTTTTAACTGTGGTGTTGGAGAAGACTCTTGAGAGTCCCTTGGACTGCAAGGAGATCCAACCAGTCCATCCTAAAGGAGATCAGTTCTGGGTGTTCATTGGAAGGACTGATGCTGAAGCTGAAACTCCAATACTTTGGTCACCTGATGGGAAGAATTGACTCATTTGAAAAGACCTTGATGTTGGGAAAGATTGTCGGCAGAAGAAAGGGACAACAGGATGAGATGGTTGGATGGCATCACAGACTCAATGGACATGGGTTTGAGTGGACTCTGGGAGCTGGTGATAGACAGGGAGGCCTGGTGTGCTGCGGTTCACGGGGTTGCAAAGAGTCAGACACGACTGAGTGATTGAATTGAACTGAACTGAATCTTGGTTCCAGCTTGTGTTTCATCCAGCCCAGCATTTCTCATGATGTACTGTGGATATAAGTTAAATAAGCAGGGTGACAGTATATAGCCTGATGTACTCCTTTCCCAATTCGGAACCAGTCTGTTGTTCCATGTCCATTTCTAACTGTTGCTTCTTGACCTGCATACAGATTTCTCAGAAGGCAGGTCAGGTGGACTGCTATTCCCATCTCTTGAAGAATTTTCCACAGTTTATTGTGATCCACACAGTCAAAGGCTTTGGTATAGTCAATAAAGCAGAAGTAGATGTTTTTCTGAAACTCTTGCTTTTTCTATGATCCAACAGATGTTGGCAATTTGATCTCTGGTTCCTCTGACTTTTCTAAAACCAGCTTGAACATCTGGAAGTTCACGGTTAGGCTAAGGCTCTTATAGGAAGAAAAATAAATAGCAGATTTTCTCTCTCTCTACCATGCAAGGACACAAGGAGAAGGTGGCCTTCTGCAAAATGGTAAGCTAGCCCTCAACAGAAACTCAATCAGTTGGAACCCAGATCTAGCACTTATAACATTGTGAGAAAATTATTTTCTGTTATGCAAGCCACCTACTCTGTGATATTTTGTTATGACAGCCCAAGCTAAGACAGACTGATTTCCTACATGGTTATATATTAGAATCCCCTGGAGAAATTTTAAAATACTAATGCCTGGGTCTCATCCCCAAAGATCCAACTTAACAGGAATGGGGTGTAGCCTGGACAGTGAGACACTGCTAGTTCCCTAGGTGCTTGTAATGTATAGCCAAGTTAAGAACACTGCTCTATAGCCTTTAGGTACCGTCTTTACTCAGAAAGATATTTATTGAATAGCTAACACACTCATTCACGATTAATTACTGAGCACCTATGTGCCAGCCTATAAGATTCAGCAGGAGAAGTCAGACCCTTGATCTTGTTCTAGCATCGACTGGAATAAGGGCATCATTCCCAAATCCATCAGGACTCAAACAAACACACTCTACTCTCCCATCCAACAGATAAATGGTAAAGAACATCTTGGGGTAGGTTCTCAGCAAAAGGAGAGATAAGATTCCTTTTAAAAGGTCATGAGACACATGAGTATTTATACTGCACCCTGGGAGACAGAAACAAGTTCCTGATCCAGTGTGTGTGCATGTGTTTTTCCTAAAACCCAGGGAAGACTAGTTTGAACAGGCCAGATGGGTGCTCAGACCGTCAACCCTGGTCGAGTTCCTTTGGACTCTGCCACAGCTCCCAAAGCCTGCCCTCAGATCAAAACACCAGGGTAGTCAGCAAAGTCTTCCTCAACCCAGCTTTGCTACCCTGCCCTCGCCTACCCTGTGGGAGGCACAGATAGTCTGAGAGTAACTTAAGCAAAAAAAAAAAAAATCAGATAGCTGTGAACAGTGTGGCTTCAGACTGCACTGCTTGGGGCCCTCAGCATCCATTTCAACCCAAAACAACCCCCATGTTCTGAGTCCTTACTCTCGGCTGCTCCCCTGGCTCTCAGGGAGAGTGCCTGGGCCAGCCAGACCCCAGCTGTTCATGTCCACCCAGGCTTGCCCAGGAAGACATACACGGGCTGTAGATGCATTTGATTTCTTGACTCGGAGCACTATAAAAGTCTTTTTCTTTGTTTTTTTGAGTGATATAAATTTTAGAGACTGATTGTTCCCCAAAACAGCTCTGAACCTCATCTCTAATTCTACTCACCTCCATGGGCTAAGGCTAAAAACTCTGCCCCACTGCCCCATTCTTGGGCCTTGTCTCATCACTAGAGTAACCAGCTATCCAGGTTTGCCCAGGATCCAAAGACTTTCCAGGACACAGGACTTTCAGTGCAAAAGTTGGGGTGGTTGGCCCCCTTCCTCATTTCTGCCCACACAGAGACACCATCAAGAGCCTCTACTATCAGTGGCCCTGCTCCAGAGCTAAGTGCCTGCTCTCAAAGGGAAGTACATCCTGCATACAAGATTAGACCTCTCCCTCATGATAGCTGAGTTCTAGAAAACATTTCTCTCCTTCCTCTCCCCTCTCTCTTCTACCACCCTATGTCCCCAGCAAGACAACTGTACATTACCATCACATTCTCCGTATTTTCTGAACCACTGATTCATTCCAAAGAAGGAAAAAGATAAGATCACCTGCTGGAGAGTTTGAGACGGTAAATGAACACAGTCAGCCTCCAAATCTGACCACCTAAGCTCCATTCCCACAACACAGCTATAAACTGGGGAACTCAATTAACCTGTGCGCTTGCTCAGCCTAGCCAAACAGATTCCAGGACCAGATTAGTCTCAGCCTGCTAGTAAAGTGGAGAACCATTAACCATTCTCGCTGAATACATACCAGGAAAGGAAAGCTGTGTTCCAAACTCCCCAAATGACCTCCATAACACGTGCCCTAAACCAGCACCAGCTACAAACCCTAAAGCTGGGCCATGAGTTGACCGACCATCCCGGTTTCCTGAGACCTTGCCAGTTCTAGCACTCAAAGTCCTGTGTCCCAAGAGAGCCCTCAATTCTGGACAAACTGGGACAGTTGTTCACCCCAGGAACAAGGAACTTGTACTCAGTTACACTGAGAAGCCCTGGTGGGGAGGAGTAATCCAATGCTGTCCAGCACACACCCTACTCGGTGTAGGAGCCCCCACAGGTCAGATGTAATTATAGGATGCAATGGACAGCAGCCCTTCAGCGCCACAGAGAAGGAATTCCTGAGAATCCAATCCCCACCCCCAAGATTGCACCCCAGCCAAGCCAAAATGCTGTCGTGCCAGGGACACACACCCCCTCTCCCTTGCCCTCTTCTTTACCACAAAGTCAGTTGCACGGTTTGGTGCTAAAATTTTCAACCTCGTGACAACTACCCAAAGAAATGAAATAATAAATACTTCCTGAACATACTCAATTATACTTTCAGTTTTTAAAACCTCCCTGGATACAGCTACCCACACAGCTTTCAACTTCCTCACTGTTCACAAAACCCAAGTGGCAGACAAAAATTATCAGACCTTTCCCCATCCTGCTTGGGTCCACTCCTGCCTTAAAAGTGTTCCCAAGCCGACATCCCAGAATGAGTGGGGCTGGTGGTTTCTCTAATTGCCCCTTCCCTCTCTTTGATCTTATGCTGCAATCTGCTGTGAGTCAAAGGCTCTTTTCTTCCCACTGCTGGCTTCACACAGGAAGGCGTGAAGAAGAGCCAAGGGAGGCAGAATGCTGAGGGAGAAAGTTTGGAGGCTGTATCACTGCTCAGTTTCTAAGTCTCAGGGATACATAGGGGCCTGGTCCAGTGGGGCTCTGGAGGCTGCACCCAAGGAGAGGCAACACAGACCCTCCGAGGCTACGAAAGAGCGAAAAATGTCCAAGAGGTTGTCTTCACTTCCCTCTCCTACAGCCAAGGCGGGAAGAAGATTTACTCTTCTTTTATCTTGCCTGCAGCTCAACTCCCTCAAGGGTAGCAGTAACACGATTAGGAACAAGAGGCCAAGCGCAGGTTCTCAGCTCGGAAGCAAGACTGTCCCGGTGGAACTGCTAGGGCTGTGTGGCTTGGCCCCTGGAAGGAGGCTGAGACCTGAGAAGGAGCAGTTGGCTGGAACCACTGCAGGAAGGGAAGATGACCCTGGGTTAAAAGCTTTCAGCTTGCCTCTTGCCGTCTCAGCATTTTGGTTCTGGGAAAACAGGCCCTGGAATGACCCTAGGCAAAGAGTTTACAGGTTCCCCTTCAGCTTGCAAATGGCTTCCCCTCCATTTTTTATGCGCAGGCCCCGTTGTTTTTTTCCTCTCCCTCGGATAACATGAAAACCCAGCAGAGGATATCCCGTCACAGAGTTTGTTTCCTTTAACAAAAACAAAAGGAAATGCCCTGCCTCAGAAAGCACCTACTCCTGGAATTTCAGAGAAGCAAGGCCATGCACGGAGGGAGGGTACCAGTCAGAGGACCAGGTGACAAGCTGTCCAGGGCCTCTGCCCCCCAACACACACACAGCAAGTTCTGCCTCTGCCAGCACCAGGCATGAGTCCTGGCACAGAAACAGTGCTAAGCAAAAATGTACTGAGAGAAAGAAGGGGGAGGAGGTGTACAGGAGAGTTAGCAGAACTATACTGTGATTAAATGAGTCACTTAGAATATTTAGAAAAAAAAATTTTATAGAAGTATAGTGTCACTTAGAATTTTGACTTCTCCACTCACCAGCCATGTGACTAAAGGTGAATTATTTAACCTCTCTCTGCCTCTGACTCTTCAACAGTAAAATGAAGATAGTACTGCCTTAAAGGCTTGTCATTGGACTCAAATGAAATAATACATTTAAATAAGCAACTAACACAGTGTTTGGTGCATAGGGAGTCCTTAGTTACACTGGCTTTCATTATTCATTAACACAAGCTGAAGTCAAGATTCTGATCATCCACTTCACAAGAAATTTGAGTTGACCACATCAACAGGGCACAGCAAGTTGGAAAGAGCTGGATTCAAACCCCAATTCCACCACTAACTACCTGGGTGACCGCAGGTGATGCCCACGTAATTCCTTGCAGCATCAGTTCCTTCAACTGTAAGAGAAGAATCATAGTAGAACCTTCCAGTAGTGGTTACAATAACTAAATGAAATACTGCATGTAAAGTGATCAACACATGTTTTGCTTACAGTGAGTATCAATAAGAATCAGTTATGAATTGTTGCCTCCACCGAAGAAGGGCAGTTCAGTCTCTCCAAGGTATGTGTGGCTGGAAAGAGATGCAGGGCATAATCTCCCAGCCATTTAACCAAGCCCCAAGTCTCTAACCCTTGTTTTGCCAGGAACCTCCGCATACACCTCCTCAGTGCAGTAAATCCTCACATGTACTGTCTTCATAGACAGCTTGTGAGCGACTCTCAGCAGATACATCACAGCAGGAGGAAGTGGCCACATATTGATTTAAACTTTCTCTTAACCAGTTTTGGTTTTCCCCCAAGGTCATCCCTGACCAAGCCATAAAGTGAAGGAAAAAAGGAAAATAGTTCACATATATGATTGATTCCAAACTGCAGAGATTTATTCCACATTGTGCTCCCAGCAGAGTCCTTGCGCATGCAGCCCCCTCCTCACTCCCAGATAATAATGGATGCAGCAGGCCCCTCCAGGGGCTCACAGGCCAGCAGGGTCACAGACAGGTGGAAGAGGAGACAGGCCTGACCTCCAAGACTTTCCTTCAAAACCAAGCACACACCATGCATCCTCAGTGAGGTCTGTCATAACCACCCTCATCAAGGTGGTGATGAACATTCTCTGCTTCCTGGGTACCTCCACTCTGGCCCCTACCACACTGGAGGGCACCAATTTGCCTGGCCACCTGTCTCTACCTTCAGACATGCGCTCCTTGGTGAAAACCAGGAGCTCTCTGTGCCCACCCTGTCTGCTGGCACAGTGCTCCCTGTGCCCACCCTGTCTGCTGGCATAGTGTCGCACTCTTCTAAGTGCTTTAGCTGTAGTAATTCTTTTAATGCTCATGCCAACCCTATGAGGTTGAGCACTATTATTATGCCCATGAGACAGACAAGAACACCAAGGCACAGAGAGGTTAAGTACTTTGCTTGTGGTCACACAGCTAGAAAATGGTGGAGCTGGGGTTTAAAGGCAGACAGTCTAACTCATGACCACCCAACAAAATGGACACTATTGTTTTACAAATGAGAAACTGATCCTTGAGGCAGAATGTTAGTGGGGGTGTCAGAGAAGCTCTAATTTTCCTCACTATGAGTACAGCTAAGATTTATTACCTTGAAAGGATACAAAGCAAAATAAGCAAAGGGAAAAAGTACATGGGGCAAATTTTGGAGAACACTAGCCACAAGCTTCCAGGAGTCCTCTACAAATGGAATCACAGAGAATGCACTTAATCCCTCCAGCAATGAACTGTGACAACACGTGCAAAACATTACCAACTAGGAAAGCTAGCCTGACTCTGAGAGGCCAAGATGTGTGTCAGATGTCAGTTACACAAGCACCTTCTGCCTAGCACGGACTGAAATTTCAAACTCTCAGAAGGAAAGCAGGTGATCGGCATAAGCCATATTGCTTGTACAAACGTTTAAGCAGTGCAAGCTACTACCATTATCACTAGAGGAGTGGGAGCTCTCCCAAAATCCAAACTGCCAGACTCCGGATGAAGACTGACCTTGTAAGCAAGCCTTTCTGAAGACAGCAAGCAGGCTTGCTATGTCAACCCTTTTCTGCACATTCCTCTATCACTTTCATGTTTATAGTATCTCTAATGCAAGATTTAAAAAAAATTATTTACCCCCTGTACATTTTTTAGGTGGACATCTAGCATTTTTCATTAAAGTTGCAAAAGATATAATTTCCTGCATTTTGTAAGTCTCAATATTTATATCAGTCTCCAAAGCACCTAAATGAATTTAAAAAACATGGTGATTTCATATAAAAGTGAAGTCGCTCAGTCATGTCCGACTCTTTGAGACCCCATGGACTGTAGCCCACCAGGCTCCTCTGTCCATGGGATGTTCCAGGCAAGAGTACTGGAGTGGGTTGCCATTTCCTTCTCCAGGAGATCTTCCCCACCCAGGGATCGAACCCCGGTCTCCCTTATTGTAGACAGATGCTTTACCATCTGAGCCACCAGGGAAGTTTACGATTTCATGTAACTATCACCCATTTAAAAAAATTTTTTTTCCACACATGCCCTATACATATTTTATACTAAATTACTTTGCATTTGCTGTTACTGCCCAAAAGTTATTCAGCTGCTTAAATTCTGCTGCTTGACCTAGTATGTATCCATGGCATCACCCACTCCACTCTGGATGGGAAAGACCAGAAATAATGGAGTGGCTATGCATTGTACTGGGCATAAAAGAAATTTCAGTTTTAAAAGGGCAAGAAAGGATTAGACTAGATCACTGTAGAAACTATACCACCCAAAAGTCTGTCTAGGAGCCAGAGATGAAAACAGGCTATACCCTTGGGCAGGCTCTACATGCCCAAATGCAGGGTGCCTCAGACCCTTGGTTTGCCTGTACCCTAACACCCTTACCAGAGTACCCTTTACCCCACGAAACTAACTTCTACCCAGCCTTCAGTCCTCAGCTCAGATCTTCTCTCTTAAAGAGCCCTTCCTAGATTCCCCACTTCATTCAAATTGTTCCTCTCCTTCAAAGGACTTACCACAATCTATACATAAACATTACTGTGTACCTATTAGATGAGTGTTTGTCTTCAGCCTAGAACACAAATTCCATGAAAGGAGACAATGGAATCACCTCTGCTCACTGCTACAAACACAGTGCCCAACGAAGTATCTGGCATATGAGAGGCCCTTAAACATTCTGGCGAGATGGAATGAATACACAATTACCAATCTGGCCTCCCAAACACCTCAACCCTAAAAACGGCATGGTGTTCTGAACAACAGAAATATGTCATGGTACTCTGCATATCTCTCATCATCTCATATAGTTTAATATATCTCTCTCACAATAAATAACGTAGAATTTTGCTTTAAAAAAACAAAAAAGGAAGAAACACCCTTCATATTCCATATAATTTCCATTACTTTAATAGCAAGATCCTTAATGATAAGAAATAGCACATCTTGTGTCTGCATTTGGCCTGGTGGTTCACAGGCTTCCAGCGTGGGCCGCACCCTCAACCATCCCACCTTCGGAGCCACGACACTGATGTCTCACACCCCACAATAAGGACGCACACCTTTGGGTGAAGCAGTGTCTTTGCTGACTCCTCTTTTCTAGGCTCCAGATGGCTGAGAAAGAGACCTGGGCGGCAAAAGGGGGCAGAGGCACAGATATATCCACCTCACGGCCACACACCCTTGCTGACACTCAAGGCTGGTGCTTGGCACTTCCACGGGCTTAGAGGCATTTCATTGACTAACACTGATGCGAGAAAAACTTTAAACAGCCTCACAAGCCAATACTCAAAATCCCTGAGATGAAATGATGACTGAGGAGAAGAGGGGTCACCCAGGCTCCAAGAGTTTGAACTAGCCTGAGTTAAAGACTTTCTGCTCTGGGGCTCAAGCTCATTCCAAGGGATTATGGCCTAGTGGTTAAAAACATGGGTCCCATGGTCAGGCAGGCAGGATGTGAGGGTCGTTCACCCTGGCCACGTATCTCAGGCCAAGTCACCAACTCTCTTTGAAGCTTCAGTTTCCTCTCCAATTACCAACTGAATTGTTGTGAGGGTATGAAATGATGATGTAAATGGGGTGGGGGGTGCTGAGTATATGACACACTGAGCTATTAGCTGGAGCTGAGTTTACCTGGACGTTCTCTTCAGTCACCTCAATCTCGGCCGTATAGATATAGTCAATCAGCTTACTCAGGGTCTGCCCATCCACATCCTTAATTTCTATCTTCTTGGCTTTACTCTCAGACATGTCACCTACAGTTCAAAACAAAAACAAAATGGACATGAACGTGGTGCCTAGGATGTACTTAACTTTCACATGGTCTCCTACCCTGTCTTGGCAAAGTAAAAGCACTACCTGTGTTCCTGGAGCCAGCAAAAGGAACACTCAGGCACAGAGCAAGACACACTAGTGGACATCAGGGTCACATCAACTTCAGGTCTGTGATCATCCACAAGCCCAATCTCAAGCGTTCCTTAACTCTATCCATTGCCCCTTTTCATTTTGAGGGCAAATCTATACACAAGAAAGCATTCAACCAAGTTCCTGCAAACTTGTACACAGCGGGCCAGAGAAAGTGAACAAGATATGAATCTGTCCTCAAGGAGCACTTGGTCTAGTAGGGCAGATGTATCAAACTATATATGATGAGAGATATGCAAAGTACCAGTAGAACAACATTTTATAAAACCAATTATTGAGTGCTAACTATGGCCAAGCACTGGGCTTAGCACTTTAAACTACTGCCTCCTTTAATCAATGACTTAAGAGCATTATTCTTAACATCCCCATATTACAGATGAAGAAACTGAGGCACAGGAGCAAAGGTCATTCATTTTGCCTACAGTCACACATTTGGGAAGGGGCCAGGCGAGACTTGAAAGCCGGCAGTCTGACTCTAGAGTCCACACTAGTAATCACTATGGTATGCTAAATCCAAAGAATGCAGAAGATAGAGCAACACACCCTATTTGTGGAATCCTGGAAGGCCTCCTAATAGGAGGTCACATTTGAGTTGGTTAATCCACAAGCAGCAAAGGTGAGGAAAGATGAGCTGGATGCAGGAACCATCAGTGCAATGACAGAAAAGTGCCAAAAGGATAAATGTGGGGAACAGTGAGAGGGTAGCATGGCTGGTATGTGCAGTGACAGTGAGAGGAAGGAGGCTAGAGAGACAGCTAGGAGCCAGGACTTGCAGAGCCCAGTAAACCATGCAAAGAGTTGGGACTGTATCCTAAGAGTAGCACCACTGAACGGTTTTAAACAACGGAATGATATCAACAGATGGGTGTCTTTGAATGAAATTTTGGACACATTGGTGGAGGCTGGACCAGTGGCAGGAAGAACAGATGGGAGGCCCTGATAACCATCCAAGAAAGAGAGGACACAGGCCTGTCAACTAGGGCAGCAGAGGCACCACGAGTGCACAGTCCTGAGGCCCCTGACCGCAGCCTGCCCTCTATACAATACACACAGCTCTGTCTAGAGCCAGGCTCATTCTACAAAGGTTGCTGGTTTCAGAAGGAAAAGACAGGCAAGATGTGACCTTGTAGACTGAAACGCAGGGCGACGTGACTGCAAGAAACGGGGCTTCAGAAGTCCTTACATGAGTGTGAAAACAGCGCCTGGGCGGTTGTTTTCTGTCTGTAGGAATCTGTGCACTGGAGCCAAGAAAATACAGTACAGTACAGCACGTGGGCTGCAGACGCCCACTTCCAAGCTGCATGGACTATTCGTGATTCCTCCAGCAATCCACAGTTCCCATCCTGACACAGCTCTAGACATGAATGACGCCAGAGAGGGAGGAAAGATGGGAGCGCAGAGACCTATTCCAAACCCTGCTGGCTCCCACTGATCGGGCAGCCCAGTGGTCCCCAGTCTATTCTCTTCTCTCTGACTGCTGGTAGAAGCCAGCAAAATGGCCTTAGCACAAAGAGCCCTGAGACAGGACAAAGAGGAAACAGAAAAAATGGTGAGTTTCTCCTCTACCCATAAAACAAGCTTTCACAATCTCTCTCTTGAATGTACTCATGACAAACAAGAGCACACACATAAGGAAATCAAAAGTTAAATTCCTCTCTCCAAATAGCTATGAAGATGTTCACTAGCAAAGGTCCAGTGGGTAATTACACTGCAAAAGACCATTAAAGATGGCTAATTCTCAGTTTAAGAACTTGGACCTTAGGAAAAAAAGCTGAAAAAAACAAAAAGCAACCTGACTGCAAGAACCAAGAGACTCAAAGGCTTTAGTGAGTGTAAAATCAGAGCCTGGCCTGACTGCTTGCTCTCTATGGAAGTAGAGCTTGGGAGTCAGGTTAGGGTTTTGTATCTTGGGGGTAAACAAGTGGAATCCTCTGAAATTGTATGAAAATATTTGTACCTATTGGCAAAAGTTTGATTTTTCTGATGAGATGAACAATCATTCTCATTAGTCCTGAATACCCAGAAAATGTTAAGACACAGTTTTCTAGATGATGGGACTTCGGAAGATTTTTTTCCCTTGCTTCTTTATATGAATCAAAAATTTCTGCATTTAAATGAATTTATATGAATCAAAAATTTCTGTGTTTAAAATTCCAACAAGCAAGGAAAAATTGGAGGGAAAAAAAAAAGACTAGGGCCTCAAAGACTATGTCTTTTCTGAGAAATTTCCGTTATAGGAAATTGGAGACTTATATTAATATAAACCATAAGGACTTGTAAAATCCAATTTAATATCTCTGTGAACCAGTAGAAATTACTGCATCAAACAAAGATGTCAGGTTAAACAAATCCTGAACGTGGTAGTAATATTAGTTGCTACTACATGCCAGGCCCTCAGGGTTTACACACATTATTTCATTTAGTCCTTGTAACAACTCCAGGAGGTACGAGATATTGCTTCCAATTTATAAATTATAGAACTGGCATATCAAGAGACATTTTCACACAGCTAGTAAGAGGGCAGGGCTGGGATTTTAACCTTTGGCCTAACTCTAGACCTCATGTCATTTTTAATAAATCCCTCTATAATTTAAACCTGACCCTAACTAATGACCTTGACAAAAGTATTCCTAAAGTGAAGAGTGAAAGTGTTAGTCACTCAGTCCTGTCCAAATCTTTGCAACCGCATGGACTGTAGCCTGCCAGGCTCCTCTGTCCATGGGATTCTCCAGGCAAGAATACTGGAGTACTATTCCAAGAATACTGGAATACTGGGCAGCTATTCTCTTCTCCAAGGGATCTTCCTAACCCAGTGGTCAAACCAAGGTCTCTTGCAGGCAGATTCTTCATTGTCTGAACCACGAAGGAAACCCATTTGACATATAACAAGCACTTAAATACTTGTTGGAGCAGAGAAAGAAAGAAAAAAGAGAGGCTTTCTCTTGACATCTCATAAGCCCACAGACTACAGTTAATTCTGAAGAAGGAGATATCATCAAAGGCTTCATCCTTGCTCTTTCACTCACCTCTGCTACTTTGACAAAATATTTCTAGAAGACAGAACATAAGCCCTATAAGTCCCTCTATCTTCAAGGTTAACCCAAGAGCCAAGGTTAACCCAAGGGAAAAATCTGCTGATTTTTCCCAAGAGGCCCAGCCCAGCCACCTCAGACTCTGAACTTTCAGAAAAGAAGAAAGGCAGATGGCCAACAGGTACATGAAAAGATGTTCAACAATCATCGTGACATGCAAATCAAAACCATAATGAGATATTACCTCACACCTGACAGAACAGTTATCATCAAAAAGAACACAAATAACAAAAGCTGGTGAGGATGTGGAGAAAAGGGAACCCTCCCACCACTATTTGTGAGAATGTAAATTGGTACAGCCACTGTGGAAAACAGCATGGAGGTTTCTCAAAAAACTACAAATAGAACTACGATTTGACTTAGGAATTCCACTCCTGGCTGTATATCCCATCCCCCCAAAAAAACCAAAAACAATAATTCAAAAAGATACATGCATACCAATGTTCACAGAAACATCATTTACAATTGCCGTGATATGGAAGCAACCAAAGTGTCAATTAACAGATAAGTAGATAAAGAAAATATGGTCTGTATATATGATGGACTACTACTTAGCCATTAAAAATAATGAAATTTTGCTACTTGCAGCAACATGGATGGACCTGGAGAGTATTATGCTATAGTGAAAAAAGTCAAACAGAGAAAAACAAATTCTGTATCATATCACCTACATGTGAAATCTACAAAATACAACAAATTAGTGAATATAACAAAAAAAAGAATCAGACTCACAGATATAAAGAACAAATTAGTGGTTACTAGTGGAGAAGGAAGAGGGGAGGGGATGAAGAGGTACAAACTATTAGGTATAAAATAAGCTACCAGGCTTCCCTGGTAGTTCAGTGGTTGAGAGTCTGCCTTGCAGTGCAGGTAACACCAGTTCGATTTCTGGCCCAGAAGAATCCCACATTCCGCAGAGCAAAACTACTGTGTGCCGCAACTACTGAGCCTGTGCACTAGAGCCCACGTGCCACAGATACTGAAGCCTAAGCGCCTAGAGTCTGTGCTCCGCAACAAGAGAAGCCACACAATGAGAAGCCTACAGACAACTAGAGAGTAGGCCCTACCCTCTGCAACTAGAGAAGACCCATGCAGCAATGAAGACCCAGCACAGCCACAAATAATAAATAAATATTTTTAAAGTAAATTAATAGAATAAGCTATAAGGATATATTGTACAACACAGGGAATATAGTCAATATTTTATAATAACCATAAATGGAGTATAAGCTTTAAAAATTGTGAATTTTATTGTACACCTGTAACTTGCCTAATATTGTAACAGTAACTATACTTGAATTTAAAAAAGAAAATGTCAGTTGTACATTTCTCGTCCTCTGTTAACATCATATAATATCCTGTTCTTCCAGATAGATAGTGATCTACCTAGCAAGGGCAGATATTTGTTTGTTCATTCACTCAATAAGCAGGTATCAAACAGTCCCTATGGGCAAGGCCCAAGGACACAATAGTGAACAAGTCATATTCCCAGCCCTCATGGAGCTCAAACCAGTAGAAAGATGAGTAAACCAACAATTTCAAAGTGTGTTAAATGCTAGAAAAGGAGGCTCAACTTAAAAGGTTCTTAAGCAGGGATTCTTTTACCCTGAACTGTATGCAAAATAATGAGCATACAGGAGCACATATTTACTTTTTTGAGTAAATTTGAGTCTGGCAGAAGCACAGCATATGAAAGGAGGAAGGGGGAGAGATGGCTGAAGATACAAGCAGGCTCTGGACCACTTGAGGGCCTTATGTACCATGCAGAGAAGTTTAGACTTCATTCTAAGGGCAATGGGGAACCCTTGACAGACTTTAAGCAAGTAAGAGATACATTAGATTTTTATTTAGTAAATATGACTATAGCTATAGTGTAGAAAATGGGTTGGGACTGAGGGAACAAAATGGGGGCAGGTTGACAAATTAGAAGGCTGCTGCAATAAACTGGGTGAAAGATGATGGCAGCTAGACTAAGGGACTACGTCTTGAACTTCTTTAAATCTTCAGACTCTACCTTCAGACCTGCACCCAGAAGTCTCCAAGAAGCATAGAGAGCCCAGGCGAGCAAGGCATAGTCTCAACCTAGCAAGCACATCACACGCACCAAAGTGTGCAAGTGTTAGTCGTTCTGACTGTGACCCCATGGACTGCAGCCCGCCAAGCTCCTCTGTCCATGGGATTTTCCAGGCAAGAATACTGGAGTGGGTGGCCATTTCCTTCTCCAGGGGGTCTTTCCAAACCAAGAATCAAACCTGAGTCTCCTGCACTGCAGGCAGATTCTTTACTGTCAAAGCCACCAGGGAAGCTCACATGCACAACAGAGCTCTTTTTAGGTGGAAGACTGCCCGAAGGGGGAGGAGGTGCATCTTGAGGAACCATGGGAGGAAATCTTTCACCACCTCATAGCACAGGAGGGCTAGAAAATCACTGGCTCATATCCTAGATCGCTGATAGAAACCCAACCCCAAAGAAGCCTCAAGAGTGAGAAAGGAATGGTAGAATGGCTGTGAGGTCTTTCCAAAGAGCCAGACACAGACCACCAGCCACCTCTCAAAGCTGTACAGCAAACGGAAGAAAAAGTGCATTCAGGAGTCCTTGTGTTACAGAACTCTTCACTCCTCAATTGAATCCTTACTGTTGAAATTTAGTTTCATGATCTGGGTTAAAAAAAACAGAAGATCCTTACCTTCTGTACAATGATCCTGCCTGGGTGTTATGATGGCTATTATACTTTCTCACCCCTAACCTTCATCTATCTAAGTCCTAATATCTAGGCTGCCAACTCCTTTGGCTAGAGTTGAAACCAGTGCCACATGTTAGCATCATATGAGGGAAAAAAATAACCTGCCACCTTGCTGAATCCCAGCCAAGCATCCCACAGGTAAGGTTTGCAGGTGAGCCATCTATGCCAGATAACTGCAAAAGGTTGACCTCTGTCTCCTGTGAAATAAGGACATTCCCGGCCCTGCCTTTATGCCGAAGCTGTGTGACATTCAAAGGAGATAATGAGAGTGTGAGAACTGCAGCAGCAGGATTCAGCAGAGCTGCAGTGCTGGAGATCACCCCAGCACCCAGCCTCCCTGGAATCTCATTCTTCCTCCATCTGGAGAGGTCTTTCTCCTCAGCTGGAATACCAAATGAGGAAGGAAATACCTATGTAGCCAGAGATGTTTCTTGTCAACCCTCACCACCACCAGGGCAGCAGGTATCAGAGACACCCCACACATCTACATGAGCTCTGTAAACTATGATGTACTCTACGCATAATAAGAGTTAGCTTTATTAAGTATCTATTCTTTGTTGGGTGCTCTTCCTTGATGGCTCAGATAGCAAAGAGTCTGTTTGCAAGGCAGGAGACCTGGGTTCGATCCCTGGGTCAGGAAGATCCCCTGGAGAAGGCAATGGCAACCTGCCCCAATATTCTTGCCTGGAGAATCCCATGGATGGAGGAACCTGACAGGCTACAGTCCAAGGAGTCACAAAGAGTCGGACATGACTGAGCAACTAACACTTTCACACTTTCATTCTGTATTGGGTGCCTTATTTCCCTTACCAGTATCTGTTCCCTGCTTATTGTTATTATTGTTTTATTGTTATTGTTCCACTCTCGCAAACGAGAAAACAGGATCACAGAGGTTAAGTAACTGCTTACAAACCTATAGGTTGCTAGAGTCAGGTCATGATGGCTCCAAAGCCCTTTCTAAGGTACCACACCATCCCCTAATGAAGGTGGCATTACCACCCTATGCTTAATCCTTACCAAAGAGGCCTTTGCATCAACAACTCCAAACGTCCTCTATGAACACTCATAAAACATTTCTGTCCAATGGTTCTCTCCAGTGAAGATCTAAAATTTCAACACTGAGCAACACCAAGTCCAGACAAGTCTACCCCAGACCATCTTGGTCAAATCAGTTGCACCTTAATGGATGCTGGTAGGTGTCTGAACAGCAGTCTCTTTTCCAGGGTGCTACAAGAGCCTGTGTTGAACAATGTCAACACAGGCTTGAACTACATTCAAATCAATTCTTGAAAAAAACTTCACCATGTCTATATCAAGAGCAACATATTTTTAGACATGAATACCGCACCCATCACCCTCAAATCTAGGACACTTAAGCCACAAAAGGACATCTGACTTTGATGTGGTGTGTTAGGGACAGGAAGAAGAAATACTGTGACACTGTAAGCTTCTGCCCTGAGGTAACCAACTCTAAAAGATACATGGAAGACCAGGCCATTTCTCCTCAATCCCACACAGACTCTGATCTTCCTTTTTTTCTGCCCCCCTGAACTATTCTACCCAACTTCTACCTCCTTAGGGGAAAAATCCTCAAAGGCCAGACCCTATCTACTCTGACTACTCCCTCAAGGCCCTCTTAATACAAAGAAAATATTCTGCTCCCTAGTGTTCCCTCCCTCCCTGCTCCATTGCTTTGGATTAAGTCATGCTAAACTGCACGATATGCAAAGATCTTCAAAGATATCAATACATCATTCAGACACTCAGAACACAGACATGGTCCAAGGCCTGGCAGAGTCAGGCATGAAGAAAGCCTGAAACAGTGGTTCTATGTGATGAGTGCATGCCTAGAGGTGAGTAAGAGAGCCTGGCCATGACTGTTCTGCTTGTGGCCGGCTGGTGTCCACTCACCTTCCAAGGCCCTGGCCTCTTAACCTCCGGCACATTCCTGACTCTCCTCCTTATTTCTAGTCACCACATATTCAAAGACACCAGCTGAATATCAACCTACACCTAAAAGAAACTTTTCCTTGAAAAAAAAAAAAAGCCAATCTAATCAGCCTCAGCATGTAATATCAATACACTAGAACCAGAAGAATGGGACAGCTCATTCCCAGGGCTTCTTTTGGGATGGAATTCAAATGCCTCTTCCTGAGCCCACATATTCCTTAGAACTCAGTTCTTTTAATACCACAAAATGGGACTGCTTTTAAAATTCTGGATGATATGTAGGGATCTGTATGGAGTACCAGTACTATAGGTACACAGAACCCATAGTAAAGGGCATGCGAAAAAGAGGCGAGAAAAAAGTAACTGGGCTACTTTAGGGAAATTATCTTCCCCTGGAATGGAGGTGCTTGATGGGGAGAAAGGGGTTAATGGGAATCTTGAGTATTCCATACTCACAGGGAAAAGGACAGGGTCAGCCCTGCGGGCCTCTCCAATCACACTATTTTAAAGGAGTAGACTGCAATTCAGACGACTGCTCATCCCAGATCCTCTCACAGGCTGGTTGCCTTTGGACACTCTCCTGCGGGCACTCAGACCTCAGTTTCGTATTTATTCCAAGCTATGGAAAGGACACTGTCTAGGAGTGGGGCTGATATTTGGAACCACTGATGGACATTTGGGCAATATGAACTCAGCAGACAAATAAAAACACGTTAAGCCTGAGTAAAAGATCTTAATCACATCACTCAAGTCAGAAGAAAGCCACATGTATTTTCTCTTCTTTGGGGCCTTAAGCATGCTGATAGAAACAGACTTAACAAGAGTCAGCTGGACCTTTTCATTATTAATTTTATGCATTTTGAAGCTGAACCTGATAATGAGAACAAAATTTTACAGTTACTTTTTTCTTTTATCTGTTTACCAACATTTAAGCAACAAGAAAGGGCCTCAAAAAATACACAAATCTGATACATTGCTGATGGAAGCATATGCTTCCAAGTGTTCCAAGTGTTGTGGAGTTGAGACACATGTCTCACAAGGATTCAAAATGTGCACACACTTCAATCAAGTATTATTCTAATTTTTTCCTGTAATGAACATATATGAATAGTGTTTGGACAAACATATGCATAGGTGGATGGGTGGGTGGATAGATGGACAGACAGACAATGGATGGAAGGAAAGAAGGATAGGAGGATGGATATTAACCAGATTCAATGGAAGCCATGGGCTGGGTCACACATTGGACTGCTTTCGTCTCTTGAGTCTCTCCTCCTTTCAATTACTAGAATCCAAGATCCAATCCAGAGGCATATTTTCTCTCCCTTTTTAAAATCACTTTGTTTTTGCTTAGGCACTTCCATGACCCCAGAAGTAAGTTCAATAGCAAAAAAAAGGAGCCAAAAGTATAATTCATTGCAATTGCAAGTGGACTTCTCTTTCAGTACTAGACTTTTAAAATCACATACATGGAGAAAAAGGACTGGCAGAGCTATTTACTGAAGTTGCAACTAAATTTGTAGATAAATTATTTTAAAAGAAAGAAAGATGGATGAAGGACAAGGAAATAAAGAAATAAAAACCTTACTTCTAGAGTTTGAGACTACTTCAAAGAGAAGTGGCTCAAAATTTCCAGGTAATGAAAGTAGCTGGTTTTCCAGGCTGCATTATGGAATTCCTAGTACAAGGCTTAAAGTGAGGTAAGCGTGGCTTGGTGCACTTAGCAATGCTCCAGGTTGAGACCAGTCCTTCCCATGATGAGCCAAGAGAGGACACACATGTGAGGAACTCTCAAATAACAAGCTCTAAGTCACCCCCACCACTCACCCATCAAGAACCATTCTTGCCCAGCAGAGGCTGTGTATTATATTAGGAAAAGGACAACAGCCTATTCAGGAAAAATGTGCCTGTACTCACACACCCTTAGCAATCCCACATTCATTCATTTAACCTTCAGTTGTTCACTGTCTCCTAAACACCAGGCCCTGGAGTGGGCACTAAGGATTTGATAGTGACAAGACACAGTCCCCAAGCGCCCAAGAACTCACAATCAAGGGTGGGAGACATTTTGTTCATTTAAAAAATATTTTACTGCTAGTGTGTACCAGGTACTCAGGATATGGAAACAAACAAAACTAACGAGATTCCAATCTTTATGGAACTGACAGTCCAATAAGGAGACACAAGTAAAAAAAAAAAAACTTAACAAATCAATATGATTTTCAGATAGTGATAAGAGTTATGAAAAAAACAGAGATGAGTTATGGAGTAGAAGGAGACCTAGTATGAAACTATGGCTCAGGTGATCAGACAGGAGGTGGCACCTGAAGTATAAACTGCAGGGTGATAAGCAGTGAGTACATGAGACTCCAGAGCGTGGGCACCGCAGACACCAGGAAACAGACAAGAGTGCAGAATGATAGTGACCACACTCAGAGGAAGCAGAGGGTATAGGTGAACATGTGCAAGGGACATCAGACCTCATCCAGGGGCCACACTCGGGCCAGCTGGCCTTCAGTCAGCCATGAGAGGTACAGCACTGCCTGCGCCTGGCTCAGGGGAGGGGCTGCGAGGTACTGCAGACAGGAAGCTCAGCCCATGGGTTTAAGGGAATTCAGGCTCAGAAGTAACACACATGCAACAGATGGACAAGGCTGTTTAGCATGTCTAAGAAACAGGGACTCCCTGGAAACCTGGCAAAGATGCTGACACAGAATGCAGACGGTAGTAATACTTCTACCTTACTCTTTCCACCCCAAGCCCCACCATCACGTCTCCCAACTCTCTCCCAGGTTTAGTCACTAAGTCATGTCTGACTCTTGCGACCCCATGGACTGTAGTGGGCCAGGCCAACTCTGTCCATGGGATTTCCCACTCCAACCCATACTGGAGTGGGTTGCCATTTCCTTCTCCAGGGGACCTTCCCGACGCAGGGATTGAACCCAGGTCTTCCACACTGCAGGCAGCTTCTTTACTATCTGAGCCACTCTCTCTCCCAATACTCCTGTAAAAAGGCAAGAGGAGGCTCAGGGCCCCTGCCTGGAAGAAATGGCTAAGGACTAACAAGATGTGAAGCAGCTAGGCCAGCCAGCCCTGGGCCAGGAGTCCAAAGGCCAAGTTCTACTCATTCACCATGTGACCTCAGGCAAGCCCCTTTCTTGCTCTCGGTCTCAGGGTCCCCCAACTGCAAAATGAGAGGGAAGAAACCTGAGGGTGAGCCCAAGAGTCTACATTTCTAACAAGCTTCCCAACATGAAAAGTCTGAGAATTCACGGACTGTGATACTACATTTGTTCCTCAGATTGAACTGCATGGGGCTGCATGCTCAATAGGCCTGGCTGAGGCTGTGGGTCCATCACAATTCTTTGTACCTCCATAGTTCAGAGCAAAGAATCTTGCACATAAAAGCTCCTTTGGGTGGAGCCTTCTCTTTCCTCCCCAACTCACACCACCACCCTCAACATTCTCCCAATGGGACTGCAGTCCCACATGTGTGGGTTTATTATCTGTCCCTCATACCTGTGAACATTGCACAGAAGTAGGGGCTGCAGGCTGCCAGGACCACACGGTGGGCTTCTATCTCGACATCTTCTGCCACAATCATCACGTCACATAATAGCTGTTTGCTGTAAGACACCAGTGAGGGGAAAGGATGGGTCATAGGACAAACACCCACCCCCAGCCATACAAGGGTATTTTTTCTCCCACCCACATTCCATACTATCACTGTCCATGGCTGTCAAATGGATCTGCCATATCTTGAGTCAGGCAGCAGGATGGACTCATCACCTTTTCCAAGTCCCTGATAAGCCTGACATTCATGCTTTCCTGAGGCACTCAACTCTGTAGAGATCCAACTACAATGGTAGCTGCAAATTCAGGCTTCCTCCATCTGTCTTCACATCTCTGCTCCTCAACTCTACCAGCCCTGACTGAGACATAAGGGCAGCTCAATGAGCAGTGGGAAAAGCTTCAGGCTGTTAGTTGAGTGACTGAATGAACACCAAGGAGCATGAGCATCCCACTGAGGTGTGCCACCAGTGAGAACAGGTATTAACTATTCCCCAAGTGATTCACTCACTGCCTATGAAACACTGGTAAGAGGCCAGCCAGATCTGGAGGACTCAAGTATACTTCTCTTCCCACCCAGGTTTAACAAAGAAACTCCACTTATATACACAATGCTCCCTAAAGACCCTGTGTAAACTCCAATCACTGCAATTATTAAGAAACCTGTAACCACATTTTTACTTGTTTTTCACCCCAAACAAGGTAACAAACCTTTGAAAAGAACGTATTTATTGTTATATCCTAGACACCTGGCTGAATGCATAGCACACAGCAGGCTCTAAATTTTTACTAATAAATAAAGGAAGGAAGGAATGATATTTTCAACAGGATCAGTCTACACTCAGAGAGGAAATGAGTTTTTGACGACTTTGAAGACTGAGAGGATAGCACAAGCCCTACCAATTCAAGAATTTTTCCTCTACCAGCCCTTGAAGTTCTTATCATGGCTATTATAATTATAATAGCTAACATTTTTTGAATTACATGTGCCAGACATTGTTCCAAGCACTTTTAAAAATATATATTATTTCATTTAATCCTCTCTACAACCCTTTGAAGTTTAGCTATTATTATGTCCCATGTTTCAAAAAAAGGAAACTGGTGGAGAGAAACTAAGATGGCGGAGGAATAGGACGGGGAGAACACTCTCTCCCCAACAAATATACCAAAAGAACTTTTAAAGGCCGAGCAAACTCCAAAAAACAGGAACTGAATGCTGGCAGAGGACATCGGGCATCTGGAGAGGCGACCCATTGCCGACGTGAGGAGTAGCAGTGAGGAAACCTAGACTCACCCACCAGAAAACCACACAAGCCTTTCCATCCAGGAAACTTCGACAAACCATGCATCCAACCCCTCCCATAGAGAGGAATCCCCACAATAAAGGGACAACACAGCAAGATAAACAAGATGAAAAGGCAGAGAAATACCCAGCAAGTAAAGGAACAGGATAAATACCCCCTAGACCAAACAAAAGACGAAGAGATAGGAAGTCTACCTGACAAAGAATTCCGAATAATGATAGTGAAAATGATCCAAAACCTGGAAAATAAGTTGGAGTTGCAGCTCAATAACCTGCAGGCAAGGATTGAGAAGATGCAGGTAAGCTTTAACAAGGACTTAGAAGAAATGAAAAAGAGTCAAAATACAATGAATAATGCAATAAATGAGATCAAAAACACCCTGGAGGGAACCAACAGTAGAATAACAGAGATAGAAGACAGAATAAGTGAGGTAGAAGACAGAATGGCAGAAATAAATGAAACAGAAAGGAAAAATGAAAAAAGAATTAAAAGAAATGAAGACAATCTTAGAGACCTCTGGGACAATATTAAACGCACCAATATTCGAATCATAGGAGTTCCAGAAGAAGAAGACAAAAAGAAAGACCATCAGAAAATTCTTGAAGAGATAATTGTAGAAAACTTCCCTAAATTGGGGAAGCAAATAGCCACTCAGGTCCAAGAAACACAGAGAATCCCAAATAGAATGAACCCCAAGCGGGACACCCCAAGACACATATTAATCAAATTGGCAAATATCAAATACAAAGACCAAATATTAAAAGCAGCAAGGGAGAAACAAAAGATAACTCACAAGGGGAACCCCATAAGGATAACAGCTGATCTCTCAACAGAAACGCTTCAGGCCAGAAGGGAATGGCAAAACATACTTAAAGTCATGGAAGAAAACAATCTACAACCCCGACTACTCTACCCAGCAAGGATCTCATTCAAATTTGAAGGAGAATTCAAAATTTTCGCAGACAAGCAGAAACTGAGAGAATTCAGCAACACCAAACCAGCCCTCCAACGAATGCTAAAGGAACTTGCCTAGATAGGAAACACGGATGGGATAGATAATCTGGAAACCAAAACAATAAAATAAATGGCAGTGAGATCATACTTATCAATAATTACCTTAAATGTAAACGGGCTGAATGCCCCAACCAAAAGACAAAGATTGGCCGATTGGATACAGAAACAAGACCCCTATATATGTTGTCTACAAGAGACCCACCTCAAACCTAGGGACACATATAGACTTAAAGTTAAAGGCTGGAAAAAGATATTCCATGCAAATAAAGACCAAAAGAAAGCAGGAGTGGCAATACTCATATCTGATAAAGTAGACTTTAAAATAAAGGCAGTGAAAAGAGATAAAGATGGACATTACATAATGATCAAAGGATCAATCGAGGAAGAAGAAATAACAATTATAAATATTTATGCACCTAACACAGGAGCTCCACAATATGTAAGGCAAATGCTAACAAATATGAAAGGGGAAATCAACAACAACACAATAATAGCAGGAGACTTTAATACACCACTCACACCAATGGATAGATCAACTAGACAGAAAAGTAACAAGGAAATTCAAACTTTAAATGAAACAATAGACCAACTAGACCTAATTGATATCTATAGGTCATTCCACCCCAAAACAAGGAATTTCACCTTTTTCTCAAGTGCACACGGGACCTTCTCCAGGATAGATCACATCCTGGGACATAAATCTAACCTTGATAAATTCAAAAATATTGAAATCATCCCAAGCATCTTTTCTGACCACAATGCAGTGAGATTAGATATCAACTACAGGAGAAAACCTCTCAAAACTTCCAACATATGGAGGCTCAACAACACACTGCTGAATAACCAACAAATCGCAGAAGAAATTAAAAATGAAATTCAGTTATGCATGGAAACGAATGAAAATGAAAACACAACAGC
>ML661896.1:2596111-2623366 GCA_007570785.1 Antilocapra americana | reverse complement strand
GGGGGGGAGGGAGGAGGGAGGGGGGTTCCGGAGGGGAAGCATATGTAAACCCATGGTGATATCATGACATTGTATGGCAAAAACAAGTAAAAAAATAAATAAATAAAAATTAAAAAAAAAAAAAAGGAAACTGAGACCCAGAGACATTAAGTAACTTTCTCAAGGTTACACAGCAAGGGAGCAGTAGAGAGAGGATTTGAAGATAAGGAGCTGAACCCAAGAACCCATGCTCTTAACCTCTTTAGTATCCTGGTCACCACTAGTCCCTCCTTCAGCTCGAAGCACTAGAAGTGGGAGGGAAGACAGGGAGGATAAACACATTTCAACTGTGATTCACTGGCAGTGGTTACTTGCACACTATAGTGAATTGTGGATCAAAACAAGCTTAAATTCTTTAAGAGATGGGAATACCAGACCACCTGACCTGCCTCTTGAGAAACCTGTATGCAGGTCAGGAAGCAACAGTTAGAACTGGTCATAGAACAACAGACTGGTTCCAAATAGGGAAAGGAATACATCAAGGCTGTATATTGTCACGCTGGTTATTTAACTAATATGCAGAGTACATCATGAGAAACACTGGGCTGGATGAAGCACAATCTGAAATCAAGATTGCTGGGATAATATCAATAACCTCAGATATGCAGAGGACACCACCCTTATGGCAGAATGTGAAGAAGAACTTAAGAGCCTATTGATGAAAGTGAAAGAGGAGAGTGAAAAAGTTGGCTTAAAGCTCAACATTCAAAACACTAAGATCATGGCATCCAGTCCCATCACTTTATGGCAAATAGATGGGGAAACAGTGGAAACAGTGAGAGACTTTATTTTGGGGGCTCCAAAATCACTGCAGATGGTGATTACAGCCATGAAATTAAAAGACGCTTACTCCTTGGAAGGAAAGTTATGACTAACCTAGACAGCATATTAAAAAGCAGAGACATTACTTTGCCAACAAAGGTCCGTCTAGTCAAGGCTATGGTTTTTCCAGTAGTCATGTATGGATGTGAGAGCTGGACCATAGAGAAAGCTGAGTGCTGAAGAACTGATGCTTTTGAGCTGTGGTGTTAGAGAAGACTCTAGAGAGTCTTGTGGACTGCAAGGAGAACCAACCAGTCCATCCTAAAGAAATTCAGTCCTGAATATTCATTGGAAGGACTGATGCTGAAGCTGAAACTCCAATACTTTGGCCACCTGATGGGAAGAACTGACTCATTGAAAAAGACCTGATGCTGGGAAAGATTGAAGGTGGGAGGAGACGGGGATGACAGAGGATGAGATGGTTGGATGGCATCACCAACTCAATGGACATGAGTTTGAGTAAACTCTGGGAGTTGGTAATGGACAGGGAGGCCTGCCGTGCTTCAGTCCATGGGGTCGCAAAGAGTCAGACATGACGGAGCGACTCAACTGAACTGAACTGATACTGAATTGAGAAGTCTGAGGTCATGACTGGGTTCCACATGAGAGTGATAAGATAATATGAGTCTTCCATGGTTAGCCAATGGAAAAGAAGCTACATATTTGCCTTCCCTGGTAGAGCATATCAAGCCAACTACTCAGACATTAGTCCAGGTTCACTTTTCAGAGAAATAGAGTCATAAAGCCTGAGAAGGCTAGAAAATGCCCTTAGAGACCACCCTATGATGTTCAGAGAGGTGACCCAAAACCACAAAAGCCTTAGTTTTCAATCCAGTTCTGATTCCAGGTACAGTACCATTTCTGCCTCATGATTGGTTGATACTTAGAATGGGAAAAGACAGGAGCTAAGTTAGCTCCAAAAGGGAAAGGGGATCAGTAAAGATTCAGGACATGGAATAAGGTACCAATGAGGGGACTTCTGGGAAGGGTCAGACCTCTGGGTACCAAGAGGTAAAACCTGGGGGTGGGACCTCATCTTGCACACCCTAAACACAAACTTTATCAGAATAAACCAGCTCAACTGGGAACAGAACTGGCTCTGCCTCAACAGGCTATAAGAAAATGAACATCAATTTTGTCATCTTTTTTAGCTGCCTTGGGACATATACCGTGAGGGCCAAGTGAGATTATAGGTACTACTTGAGAATAGTCTTGTTTAAATCTGAATAAAATATATTTTTAAAATGTATTGCCAACATGAATAGATTCATCTTGGACATTTTCACCAATAAAGGTTTGGGAGAGAAAATAGAGTTATCAGGGCTATTTAAAAAAAACAAGTAATTTTTTTGGTAACTAGTATTAATATTTTAATAAGAAAAGTATTGACACAGATGAGTCACAGATGCTGAACAAATTTTCAATGTCAGGTACTGGGAAAGCAAATAAAGTGGGATATCTTACACAAACCCAGAGAGGCTGATAATCCTTGAACAAATGAAGAAGAGACAAGAAGGAACAAGGAATAAAGATGAAGAATCCAATCAGCAAATAAATGAGAGCAGTTCTGAGAAGCAGGAAGTACATCTCAAGGCCAGAGAAATTCTAACCTGGGAAAATGACCAAAAAAAACTTGCCAAACACTCAAAGTAGGCTTTCCCACCACCTGTCTTCACACTGGAGACATCTTTGTCTCCACTACACAGAGAAAAGGGAAGGTGCAGCTCCAGAGGCACTGCATGGCTCATAAGCACTTCTGAAGCCAGTCACCAGAGATCCTGTGAGATTCTTTTTTGTGAGCGATCACATACTACTCCAAAGGACGATCTCGAGGAGAGAAAGTTGAGTTATACACGATGTATCTAAAGGAAATACACTAAAGATGTTAGGAAGGAGCTCAGACCCTGGACTCAAACTGACCAGGATTCATGACCCCTGAGAATCATAGAACTGACATGTGTGGTAAACAAGATAATGAATAGTCTTAATAATAAACATTTGGTAAATATTAATTGATTTCTTGTCTCCCTTTTCCACAAAATACTGCATTTATGATTAGAGTAAGTTTTGGACATGGTAAATTTGAGCTGCCTTTTGGACATCGAAATGGGGTTGCCAAGTAGGCAAGTGGATACTAGGGTCTGGAATTTACAGGCAGGAAATGGTTAAGAAGTTGAGGGAAGAAGAATAACCAACAAAAGAGATGAGAAAACAGCCAGTGAGACAGGATGAAAACCAAAAGGGTGTGGTACCCAAAAGGCCAAGTGAAAAGATGGTTGCAAAAAAGAAGGAATTATCAATTGTATCAAATACCGCTAATAAGTAAGATAACATTAATGTGGCCAGCCAGGGCAATTAGGCAAGGAAATGAAAAGCATATAAATTGGAAAGAAAGAAATAAAACTATCTCTATTCACAAATGATATGATCTTGTACATACAAAATCCCAAGGAATCCACTAAAAAATTAGAAGAATAAATAAAGGAGTATAGGAAGGTTGCAGAATATAAGGTCAGTATACAAAGGCAATTGTATTTCTGTACACTTGCAGTAAACAATCCAAAAAAGATATTTTAAAAATTTCATTTACAATAGCATCAAAAAGAATATTTTAGGAATAAATTTAACAAAAAGAGTGCAAAGCCTATACCCTAAAACTACAAAACACAATAGAAGGAAATTAAAGAAGACCTAAATAAATGGAAAGACCTCCAGTGTTCATGAATTAGAAGATTAACACTGTTGAGGTGACAATTCTCCTCCAAAATGTTCTACAGATTCAACACAATTTCTATCAAACTCTCAGCTGCTTCTTTGCAGAAAGGGACAAGCTGAACCTAAAATTCGTTAAATGCAAGGGATCTAGAATGGCCAAAACAATCCTGAAAGAGAAAGGAGTTGAAAAACTCAGGTACCCAATTTCAAAACTTATGTCCATGCATGCTCAGTCACTGAGTAGTATCCAGCTCTTTGCAACCCCCTGGACTGTAGCCTGCCAGGTTCTTCTGTCCATGAGATTATCCTGGCAATAACACTGGAGTGGGTTGCCATTTCCTCCAGTAGATCTTCCCAATCCAGGGCTCAAACCTGCATCTCCTGCAGTTTCTGCATTGGCAGGTGGCTACTTTTACCACTGAACCACCTCGGACACTTACTACAAAGCAAAAAACAGCATAGTAACAGCACAGAGATCAACAGAATAGAACTGAGAGTCTAAAAGTAAACACTCACATTCATAGTCAGCTAATTTCTGAAAGGATGCTAAGACCATTCAACTGGGAAAGAATAGTCTTTTCAATAAATGGTGCTAGGATTAAATGGATGTGCTTTGTTTGCTAAGTCGCTTCAGTTGTGTCCGACTCTTGGTGACCCTATGGACTGAGCCCACCAGGCTCCTCTGCCCATGGGATTCTCCAGGCAAGAATACTAGAATGGGCTGTCATTACCTTTTCCAAGAGATTGTCCCGACCCAGGGATCAAACCCACATCTCCTGTATTGACAGGTGAGTTCTTTACCACTAAATCCACCTGGGAAGCCCAGTTAGCTGGATATCTACATGCAAAAGAATGAAGTTGGATCTCTACCTCACATCATATACAAAAATAAACTCACAATGGATCAAAGACCTAAATGTAAGAGCTGGATCTAGAAAACTCTTAGAAGAAACATTAGGGTACATCTTAATGACTTTGGATTAGGCAATGATTTGTTAGATAGGACACCAAAAGCACACACAAACAAACAAAAATACATTAGACATCAAAGTTTACAACTTTTGTGCTTCAGGACATCAGGAAAGTGAAAAGAAAACATACAAAATGAAAGCAAAACTTTGTTAATCATATATTTGATAAAAGTCTTGTATCTACAATATATTAAGAACTTGAAACCTTACAACTCAATAATAAGTAGACACATAACCCAATATAAAATAGGCAAAGTATCTTAATAGAACTCTCCAAATAAGATATAGAAATGGCCAATGATGACATAAAAAGAGGCTCAACATCATTAGTTATCAGAGAAATGCAAATCAAAACCACAATGAGATAACTTCTTACATACACTAGGATGGTTATAATCAAAAACACAGGAAATAATCAGTGTTGATGAGGATATGGAGAAATTGGAACCTTCATACACTGCTGATAGAAATGTAAAGTGCTATAGCTGCTGTGGAAAACAGTCTGGTAGTTCCTCAGAAGGTTAAACATGGGTCTTATTTGACCCAGGAATCCCACCCCCAAGAGAAATAAAACACATATCGGCACAAAAACTTGTTTCTAAATTTTCCCAATCGCACTATTCATAATAGCCAAATGGTCTCAAATTTGTATATCCATACAATGAAATATTACCCAGCAAAACAAATGAATGAAATACTGAGACATGCTATAGCATGAATGAACCTTGAAAACATTATGCTAAGTGAAAAAAGTTGGGTCACTAAAGTCACATTATATGATTCCAAAATAGGCAAATCTATAAAGACAGAAAGTAGCTTAGTAGATTAGTGATTGTCTAGTACTGGGGGGGCGCAGGGTGAGTGGATAGGGATAATGGGGAATTACTGCTAAAGTATACGGGATTTGGGAGAAGTGATAGAAATATTCGAAAATTGACTGTAGGTTGCCCAATTCCGCTAATAAATACCATTAAAGTGTATACTTTAAATGGGTGAACTGTATGTTATATGAATTATATCTTGATGAAGCTGTTATCAAAATTTTAAAAATGGCATATATATCTGCCAAAAATGAAAAGTCTAAATCAATAAGATATATGTACTCCAATGTTCACAGCAGCACTATTTATAATATCCAAGACATGGAAGCAACCCAAATGTCCAGATGATTGACTTAAGAAGATCACACACACACACACACACACACACACACACACACAGAGGAATATTACCCAGTGATAAAAAAAAGAATGAAAAATCACCATTTGCAGCAACATGGATGGACCTAAAAAATATTATGCTTAGTGAAATAAGTTGGACAGAGAAAGACAAATACTATATGATATTACATATGAAATCTAAAAAATAATATAAATGAATGTATGTACAAAACAGAAACAGATGTACAGACACAGAAAACAAATTTATGGTTACCAAAGATGAGGGGAAAGGGGCAAATTAGGAATACAGAATTAAAAGATATAAATTACTATACATAAAATAGATAAGCAACAAAGATTTACTGTACAGCACAGGAAATTATACTCAATATCCTGTAACCTATGAATGAAATATAATCTGCAAAAAAATAAATCAGTATACTATATACTTGAAACTATTAATAACACAATATTGTAAATCAAGTAAATTTCAATTTTAAAAAGTTATACTAAAAGCAAGAAGTAAAAAACAATGTAAAGGCTAAAAACAAAGATTCACTTCAAAAGAAAAACAGAAAGCAGTGTGCTAAGGTAGCTCATTACTATCTTTATTTTATTACTATAGTAAAAAAAAAAAAACATACTGGACAATAATCCAAAAAAAAAGATGAAGCAGAGAACTGTTCGCAGTAGATAGACAAATTGAAACTGTAAAGATGAAACAGAAGATTGTCTCTCATTTTC
The DNA here is from genome assembly GCA_007570785.1 of Antilocapra americana. Taxonomy (NCBI): domain Eukaryota; kingdom Metazoa; phylum Chordata; class Mammalia; order Artiodactyla; family Antilocapridae; genus Antilocapra; species Antilocapra americana. The sequence goes on along the minus strand of ML661896.1, from coordinate 2,616,915 downwards.
AGGCCTGATTCAGGTGCTGCTCCAACAAGGACCACGTGCCCATTTGCTGGCTGGCCAGTAAGTCAGAAGACAAACAGCCATTAGGGTTCTGCTGCCCAGAAGCAGCTGTTGGTCTGACCAGAGCAGAGTGATGAAGTACAACAAGAGGAGGAAGGCTGCTTGGTTACCATGCCAGCAGCCCATTTTCTACCATGGAAGTATAAAGAGCAGGAAACAGGTGAATTGTGTGATTCATAAATTACAAAGAATGTGTGTGCCTGAACAAAAATAGCTTAAAATTGAAGGAGGGGAATGCGAAAATAATGCAGGAAATAATCCCAGGTCCCTGGAATATCAGGTAACATTTCACTAGCCTGATCCCTGGATGTCCAGGCGCTTCACCCTGGCCTTCCTCCAAACAAAGTATGCCTCTCCCCAGTTCCGACTGAAATCGCCCAAATCAATAAAGTGTCTATTCAGGCCCCCTTTCTCTCCCTGTATCACCCATTCCACTCTAGTTTTTTCAGTCATTTAAATACCTTAAAATTTGACATAATCTTTGAACACCACTAGAATGCAAATGAGATTGAGGGGAAAGGCTTTGATTGTCCCACCTACAGCCATACTCCGGAAGCACATCATCATAACAAGCTAACACAGATTGTTCACTTTCTTGAAGGAACTCATAAAACACCTAAGGGATAGCTATTATTATGATGATGATGTTACTTTCTGTTTCAGTTAGCAATTCTACTTCTAGGAATTTATTCTATAGAAATAATTTTAAATGTGCACAAGTACTTAACAACAGTGACAGCACGTTAGTGCTGTCACTGTTCTAAGCACTTAACTTATTCTCTTAACAAGCCAGCAAGACTGGAACTATTATTGGCCTCATTTTACAGCTGATAAAAGTAAGGTTGAGGATATTAATTAACTTGTTCAGGGTCACGCAGCTAATCAGCACTGAAGCTAAAGTTTAAAACCAGGCTGTCTGGCTCCAGAGTCTATGCTTGTGACCAGTGCACTATTCTGCCCTACACAAAACCACTGTGCGTATTATTTATGCAAGGAATTGGAAAACCTAGACATCCAACAACAGGGAATTGCTTTTAAAAAAACAAAAATAGAGTATCATCCAACCACTTTAAATGAAGTTGTAGAACAGTTAGTAACATTTAAAAAATTATTCAACAAAATGTTACGAATAAAAATCTGGTTAAACACACACACTACATAACAAATAATCAACAAGGACCTATTGTATAGCACAGAGACCTCTACCCAATATTCTGTGATAATCTATGAGAGAAAAAAATCCTAAAAAGAATGAATATATGTATGCTGCTGCTGCTAAGTTGCATCAGTCATCTCCAACTCTGTGCGACCCCACAGATGGCAGCCCACCAGGCTCCTCCGTCCCTGGGATTCTCCAGGCAAGAACACTGGAGTGGGTTGCCATTTCCTTCTCCAATGCATGAATGTGAAAAGTGAAAGTGAAGTCTCTCAGTCGTTTCCAACTCTTAGCGACCCCACGGACTTCAGCCTACCAGACGCCTCTGTCCATGGAATTTTTCAGGCAAGTGTACTGGAGTGGGTCACCAGTGCCTTCTCTGGAATATATGTATATGTATAACTAAATCACTTTGCTACACATCTGAAACTAACACAATTGTAAATCAACTATATCCCAATAAAATTCAATAAATAAATAAATAAATTTGAAAAAATAAAATATTTTTAAAATTAAAAATCACCCATAGGAAAAAAAAATCCAGTTGAGACATATATTTTAAAGAAAAAAAGATCTTCTCCTAAATGTTAATAGTGGTTTCCACTGTGACTTTTCCCTCATCTGTATTTTCTAAATATTCTACAATATATTCTTTTTACAAAAAATAAAAAAATTAAAAGAAAAGTTTTAAATTTAAAGACAAACTAAAGGGAAATCCATGCCAAAACCTGAACTAAAACCTCCCAACCAAAACATAAACAGATTGCGGTCCATTAGAAAAAAAACAAAGTGAGGAAGAACAAGATTGTAATGGTTAATGTTTTGTGCCAACTTAACCAGGATAAGGGATGCCCAGAGAGTTGATGAAATATTATTGGTGGGTGTGTTTGCAATCAGAAGAAATTAGCCTTTGAACTGGTAGACTGAGAAAAGAAGATCCCTTTCACCAATGTAGGTGGGCAACATCCAATCTACAGAGGGCTTGCATAGAACAGAAAGGTGGAAGAAGGGTAAATTTTCTCTCTCCTTGAGATGGACTATACATCATCTTCTGCCCTCAGACATCAGAGGTCTTGGTTCTTAGGCCTTTGGACCACAAGACACACTCCACTGGCTCTTGTTTCTCAGGATTACAGATTTGGACTGAATTATATATACCACTGGCTTTCTTGGTTCTCCAGCATGTAGATAGCAGACTGGAAATTCTCAGCCTCCATAATCAAGTGAGCCAATTCCAATAATAAATCTCCTCTTATATATATCTTGTTTTCCTGAGAAGCAGAACCAATAACATATATATAAATAAATAATAAAAATAGATATTAGTTTTGTTTCTCTGAAAAACCCTGACTGTTTCAGCAAATGACCAGTGTTTTCCAAAATAAGTTTCACAAAACACTCAGTCTGTACATAACAACCAAAGAAGGTTCAAAACCATGAGGAAAACCCTCAATTAGACAAGTTTATTATATGAATTCTCAGAGGTTTTAATCTACCTATATATATTATGAATCTTGGAGGGGAGTATAGCAGTTTTATATAGCATTTTTAAAACGCATTTTGGTTCAGATCTATTTTCCCACAGAGCATCTTGAGAAAATGTTTCTCAGAAGAGACTGGCAAATGCTAATTTACACAAAAGAGAAGCACCAGGACTGTCGGAAGAGGTTAAATTCAAGTCGGTGCTTTTAAGGAAAAACGCAAAAGTGTGGTAACTTGCAAAAAAAGGGGGGGGGGACATAGCAGGATTTTCAATTACTTAAGCAAAAGGAAAAAATACTAATAATATAAAGTGAGAGTTGGGGGGAATTCCATGGGCATATCTATTTCTGGAGCTCTGCCTTTAAGTAGTTACTGGAGTGGGCTAAACCAGGCAAAATAAGGTCTGGTGAGAGATCAAAAGTCTTCTTTCCCCAGTTCTGTTGACATATAACATTGTGTAAGTTCGAAGTGTATAATGTGATGATTTGACATACACTGAAATAATTACAATAAGGTAATACATCCATCGCCATACATAGTTACAACTTTTATTCTTCTGGTGAGAACTTTTAAAATCTACTCTTTTAGCAACTTTCAAGTATACAATACAGTATTGATAACTGTATTACCACATTATACATAAGGTCCCCAGAACCTACTCTTCTTATAATTGGAAGTTTGTACCCTTTGGCCAACACCTCTCCATTTCCCACAACCTCCACCCCTGACAACCACTAATCTACTCTCTGAGCATTTAGCTTTTTTAGACTTCACATATACATGAAATCATACAGTCTTTGGTTTTCTCTCTCTGACTTACTTCACTAAATACAGTGCCCTCAAGGTTTATCCACATTGGCACAAATGACAGGAATTCTTTCTTTTTTTACAGCTGAATAATACTCCATTGTATAAATATACCACATCTTATTTATCCATTCATTCACCGACCAAAACTTAATGTTGTCTTCATGTCTTTGCTACTGTGAATACTGCTGCAATGAACCTGGAGGTGCAGATATCCCTTCCAGAGAGTGATTTCATTTTCTTCAGATATATGCCCAGAGTGTGATTGCTAGATTGTATAGCAGATCAATTTTTAATTTTTTGAGGAACTTCCATATTGTTTTCAATTGTGACTGTACTAATTTGCATTCCTACCAATAGCACACAAAGGTCCCCCTTCCTCCACAGACTCAGGAGCATTTGTTATCTCTTAGAGTTTTTTGTTTGTTTGTTTGATAATAGCCACTCTAACAAGTGTGAGGTGACACCTCATTGTGGTTTTGATTGAGTCTCCCTGATGATGAGTAATGTTAAGCCCCCTCCCATGTACCTGTTGGCCATCTGGGTATCTTCTTTGGAAAAATGTTTATTCAGGTCCTCCCTTGACCATTTTTAACCATTTTTTTCTATTGAGTTCTATGTTTTATGTATTTTGGATATTAACCTTTCCTCATATTTATAGTGTGCCAGTATTTTCTCCCTTTCATAGGTTGCCTTTTCATTTCGTTGATCATTTCCTTTACTGTGCAGAAGCTTTTGGTTTAAGGAAGTCCTATTTGTTTATTTTTCCCCCTGTTTTCTTCCAGGAGTTTTACGGTTTCAGGTCTTAACATTAAAGTTTTAAATCCATTTTGAGTTAATTTTTGTGAGTGGTATAAGATAGGCATCCAATTTCATTCTTTTGCAGGTGAACATCCAGTTATCCTAATACCATCTGATGAAAGACTATCCATTCCCTATTAAATATTCTTGGCTCCTCTGCCAAATATGAGTAGACCATATCCATGTGCGTTTATTTCTGGGCTCTCAATTCTGTTCCACTGGACTGTATGTCTATACCATACTGTTTTGATTACCACAGCTTTGTCACATACACTTGACCCTTGAACAATGTGGGGGTTAGGAGTGGCAACTCCCCCCAACATGCAATGGAAAATCCACATCTAACTTTATATCAGCTCTCCATATCCACAATTTCATATCCAAGATATGGAATCACAGATAGTGCAGTACTATAGCAGTTAGTGAAAAAAAAATTCAGATAAGTGGACCCTCGCAGTTTAAACCCATGTTGTTCAGGGGCCAACTGTAGTTTGAAATCAGAGAGTGTGATGCCTCCAACTATGTTCTCCTTTTACAAGATTGCTTTAGCTATTCAGGGTCTTTTGTGACTCCATTCAAATTTCAAGAATGTTTTCTCTATTTTTGTGAAAAATGCCATGGGAATTTTGATAGAGATTGCAGTGAATCTACAGATAGCTTTGGGGAATATGAACATTTTAACACTATTCTTTTGATGCAAGAACACAGGCTATCTTTCATTTGTGTCTTCTTCAATCTCTTTCATCAAGTTTCCAGTGTACAGATCTTTCACCTTCTTGGTTAAATTTATTATTAAATGTTTGATTGTTTTGATACTATTTAAAATGAGATTGTTATCTTTATTTCTTTTTCAGATAGCTCACTATCAGTGTATGGAAATGCAACTGATTTTTGTATGTCGATTTTGTATCCTGCAAATTTACCAAATTTATTTTTAAGTTCTAACAGTTTTTTTAGTGGAGTCTTATAGGGTTTTTAATATACAGAACTATGTTACCTGCAAACAGACAATTTTATGTCTTCCTTTCTAATTTGGATGCCTTTTATTTCTTTCTCTTGCCTAATTACTCTGGCTAGAACTTCCAGTACTATGATCAAAAAGAGTGGTGAAACTGGGCACCCTAGTCTTGTTCCTGACCTCAAAGGAAAAGCTTTCAAACTTTCACCATTCAATATAGTGTTAGCTATGGGTTTTTCACATAGGGCTTTTAACATGTTATGGTATAATCCTTCTATACCCAATTGTTGAATTTTCTTAAAAACTTTTCCTGCCCTATTAAAAAGATGTTATGGCTTTTATCCTTCATTCTATGAACGTGGTATATCATCTTTATTGATTTACCTTGAATCACCCTTGCATTCCAGGGATAAATCTCAGTTGATCATAGTATATGATCCTTTCATCAGATCATATTTTACCAGGTCATACATATACTGTTTGCTAGTATTTTGTTAAAAAATTTCACGTTAATACTTGTCAGGGATATTGGCCTACAGTTTTCTTTTCTTGTAGTGTCCTTATCTCACTTTGATATCAGGGTAATGATGGCTTGTTAAAATGAGTTTGGGAGTGTTTCATCCTCCTCAAGTTTTGGGAAGAGTTTGAGAAGGATTGGTGTTAATTCATCTTTGAAATTTTGTAGAATTCACCAGTGAAATGATCCAGTCATGGGCTTTTCTTTGTTGAGAGATTTTTGCTTATTGATTCAATCTCCTTAATTATTATTGGCTTGTTCAGATTCTCTACTTCTTGATTCAGTCTTGATAGTTTATATGTTTCAAGGAATTTATCCATTCATTCTAGGTTATCCAATTTCTTGGCATATAATTGTTCATAGTGGCCTCTTACAATCGTTTGTATTTCTGTGATAACAGGTGTAATGTCCCCTTTTTCATTTATAGTTTTGAGTCCTCTCTCAGTTAGTTTAGCTAAAAATTTGTCAATTTTGTTTATTCTTTCAAAAAAACTCTTAGCTTCATTCATTATTTTCCTATTGTCATTCTAATCTCTATTTCATTTGATCTCTGCTCTAATCTTTATTAATTCTTTCCTTCTGCTAATTTTAGCCTAGATTAAACTTTTTTTCTAATTCCTCCATGTGTGAAGTTAGGTTGTTTATTTGGAAACCTGAAGCCTTAAATCAGACAAAGGACACAAGCCATACTCAAGGGAACAAAATAAGGAACTTCAATAGTGTCTAGGGAACACAATACCAATTCTTTAGTGACAAAGGAATATTAGACATGAATGTTAGCACTATCCACTGCCTAAAACAACTGTGGATGGAGCTTCTAGGAAATCTGGCAGGAAGACTAATATTAATAAAAGTTGAGCAATAGAGCATAAGACAAATCTAATTTAACTTGGTTTTTAATGCCAAAGCCTAGGCCCTGCAGAAAAGAAAAACAAGTAAGTGAATATAGAATTTTTTTTACAAGTAGTTCAGACCCCTACCCAGCAATCACATCTTCAGCTATACGTGCTTTGCTCATGCCATTTTCTCTTCCTGGACGACTTCTCCCTAACCTTACCACTTTTCATTTCTCTAACTCTTACTTGTCCTTTAGAATTTAGCTCAAGCATCTTTCCCCTTAGGATGTGTTCTCCAAAGTTGTAGCTTTTACATGCTCTCTTTCATGACACCCTTTAAGAAACTAATAATTACTGCACATCTACCACCTAGCAGGTACCTGATACATTTTTCCTTCATAACACTTATTTGAACTGTAGGAAGACCATTTTCATTGACCTATTATCATTTTTTACCTTGCACCCTCTCCCACACATCTCAGAGCCTAGCCAGTGTGTCTGAGGATTTTTAGTGAATAACTCAAAGCTCCTATGAAGTACTAGGTGCTAGAGATTAAAATGATTCAGAAATTGTCCCTGCCCTCAGGGAGCTCATGAGCTACAGAGAAAAGAGGAGATAAACAGTTATAACATATAATAGGATGAAATATGTGATAAATAATGGCATTGGTACAACAAACACATGAAAAGATGCTCAACATCACTAATTATTAGAGAAATGCAAATCAAAACTACAATGAGGCATCACTGTGTGACCTGATCAGAATCAGGGTGACCTGATCAGAATGGCCATCATCAAAAAATCTACAAATAATAAATCCTGAAGAGGGTGTAGAGAAAAGGGAATCCTCCTACACTGTCAGTAGGAATGTAAATTGGTGCGACCACTGTGAAGAACAGCATAAAAATTCCTTAAAAAATAAAAATAGATTTACCATATGATCCAGCAATCCCATTCCTGGGCATATATCCAGGAAAGACAAAAACTCTAATTCAAAAAGATATATGTACTCCATAGCCAAGATATAAAAGTAACCTAAATGTCCACTGATAGACGAATGGATAAAGAAGATATGGTATAGACATTTTTTTCATGCTGTGAATATACACATTAATATGTACAGAAACTTGTTAATTTTTCTTTTCCTTCCCTTTTTAACTGTATTTTGTTTCTTCATATATTAACATCCATAAAATGTACGTATGTACATTTTTGCAGAGTTAACATTATAGAAAACTAGATGGCATCTAGCAGCTAATGGCATATTATGGCTTAATGACAGTGTTTCTCTTTTTCTTTTAAGTGGAAAAGCACTGATAATGATGCATTTTACAAATGATAAATGTCTTTAAGACCCTTTCAAGGTAATAAATAGGTGCTTGTGGTACCAAAAAAAAAAGAAGAAGATATGGGGGTGTGTGTGTGTGTGTGTGTGTGTGTGTGTGTGTGTGTGTTATACATACACACATACACAGGCTTCCCTGGTGGCTCAGCTGGTAAAGAATCTGCCTGCAATGCAGGAGACCTGGGTTCAATCCCTGGGTTGGAAAGATCCCTTGGAGAAGAGAACAGTTACCCACTCCAGTATTCTGGCCTGGAGAATTCCATGGACTCTATAGTCTATGAGATTGCAGAGTTGAACACAACTGAGCAACTTTCACTTTCACATCTATCACCATTATATATGTGTGTGTATGTGTGTATATAACATTCTATATATAACAGAATACTACTCAGCCATAAAAAAAAAATGCCATTAGCAGCAACATAGATGGACCTAGAGATTGTCATACTAAGTGAAGAAAGTCAGAAAGAGCAAGATAAATATCACATGACATCACTTAGATGTGGAGTCTAACATTACGATTCAAATGAACTTATTTACAAAAGAGACATAAACTCACAGACACAGAAAACAAACTTATGGCCACCAAAGGGCAAAGGGTAGGGGAGAGACAAATTAGGAGTTTGGAATTAACAGATACACACTATTATATCTAAAATAGACAAGCAACAGGGATTTACTTTATAGCACAGTGAACCACAGGGCTTCCCTTGTGGTTCAGCTGGTTAAGAATCCACCATAATGTAGGAGACCTGGGTTCGATCCCTGGGTTGGAAAGATCCCCTGGAGATGGGAAAGGCTACCCACTCCAGTATTCTGGCCTGCAGAATTCCCTGATAGCTCAGTTGGTAAAAAATCTGCCTGCAATGCAGGAGACCCTGGTTCAATTCCTGGGTCAGGAAGATCCACTGGAGAAGGAATAGGCTATCCACCCCAGTATTCTTGGGCTTCCCTTGTGGATTAGCCAGTAAAGAATCTGCCTGCAATGAGGGAGACCTGGGTTTGATCCCTGGGTTGGGAAGATCCCCTGGAGAAGGGAGAAGTTGCCCACTCCAGTATTCTGGCCTGGAGAACTCCATGGACTGTATAGTCCCTGGGGTCCCAAAGAGTCGGACACAACTGAGACTTTCACTTTCACAGGGAATTCTATATTCAATATCTTATAATAACCTATAATGGAAAAGAATCTGAAAATGTATATATAACTGAATCACTTTGCTATACATCTGAAAATATCACAACATTGTAAATCAACTGTATTTCAATTAAAAAAAAATAATGGCATGGGCAAAGGAAGCTCTGATAAAGAAGAAGTTGTATCCACAGCTTTCATACAGAAAAACTCATTCAGTGTCCTGAACCTGCCTTGCAACAAAGCTCAGCAAACATGCACCTTGGCCTTACAAATAATCTCCATACCCCTCACTGTTTAGCTCAGTGAGAATGAGTGCTTTTGCACTTCATTTCTTTCTTTATAGAGTTAAATTGCATTTTAGAAGCTAGGTATTCTCCCTTTCATGTGGTTGCCTTGACAAAGACAAAGTTGAGACCAAAGAGAGAGAGGCCAAAAGAAAATGCATGGCATCTGCAATCTTTAATCCGCAATTGTGTGTAGGTGTTGCAATCACTCTATTACTGGCCTTCAAGCAGCTGGTTCAGTTGGAAATCAAGTTTATGAACAGAACGGCTGCAACCATAAAGGATTTTCCCCCAGTGATTAAGCACTAAAATGATAGGTGTTAAATAAATACAAAGAAAAGAGAGAGCTTTGAGGGAGTCCATTCTTTCTCTATCAGAATGCAAAAGGGAAAGCCAACTGACTGAGAGTGGGTGGGGAAGAGTCAGGCTTCACTAGGTGGTGGTGTTCTGACTTCTGTACTCAAAACCCTGATGACGCTCACCCAGCAAGTTCCTTCTAAAAGGGCACGGGCAAAATAGAAAAGTACCTCCGCAGTTCATTCATAACCTTGAACGCCTTCCCCATGTGGGCAGGGTTGACAGTGACGGTCCTCTGGTTCTTTTCATCATCCCCAGTCTGTATCGGGGGCTGAGAGCTCGGTTTGATGCTGTGAACAGGAAGGGAATGGGAGAGGAGAGAGAGGATCACATGTTGGCAAACTCATTGGTCCAACTGTCACAAACCCATCCATTGGCCCACCCACCAGGGGCATCTCTGTCAGCCTGTTCTCTTCACCACAGGCCCAGAAGGGAAGGAAATCACTGGGTCAGGAATTTCTCCAGGATCTTCCAGTGCAAAATGGACCCCTCAGGCCCTAGTTCAGCTTCTTCCATCAATCACTGGTGTGACTTTGTGGGAGGTCCTTATTCTCCATTTCTCCATCCCTAAAAGGCTATGGGGTGCGAGGAGACTAAGCACTATACCACTCACTTCACAGGGATGTAGGTTCATTCAACAAACATTTAGTGGAGCTTACTATGTGCCAAGCACTGTGTTTAAATTCAAGAGAAACACAATAGTTAAGGCACAGATCATGCTTTCACAAATCTTAGAGTTCAGTGATAGAGAAAGCCAAGTCAGCATTTAAACATATCAGAGTATTATGATCTGATTGGAATTACAGAAGCACAAAGGCATTCTCAAGTGGTACTAGTGGAAAAGAACTTGCCTGCCAATTTAGGAGACATAAGAGATGTGGGTTCGATTCCTGGGTAGGAAGATCCCCTGGAGAAGGAAATGGCAACCCACTCCAGTGTTCTTGTCTAGAGAATCCCATGGACAGAGAAGCCTGATAGGCTATGGTCCATAGGGTCGCAAAGAGTCAGACACAACTGAGGCAACTTAGTGTGCACATCCGCACAGAAGCACAAAGGATAGGCAACTATTTCAGTGGTGGCAGGTTGAGGAAAAACTTACTAGAAGATGAGAAAGAATAGAAATCTTAAGGAATAGCAGAAATTAACCAGGTAAGAAGGAAGATGGGGACATAGATGAAACAATATGAACAAAGACCTAGAGAAAAGGAGTCCAGTGGGATCAGAGAACTAGAAGTTCAGTAAAACTAAAAGAAAGTATCAAGAGAGAAGTCTAGAAGGCCAAGTAATCTTATAAGTGCCACATAAAAACACAGCTAAGGAGATTGGATTTCATTCTAAAGCAATGAGAAGCCCTCAAAGTTTTAAGCAAAGAAGTGGGAGCAGGAAGCAAGTTAATTCATGTGTGCTTTAGGAAGATCACAGCATGGAGAATAGTGGCGTAAGAGTGAAAGCTTTGGAGAAACCATAAGGGATTGTAACAGTTATAAAATGACTATATGTGGGCTAAGTGAGCAGGTGATGACTAGCAAGAGGCACCTATAACCTCAAAGCCTTCTATACCAAAGACAAAACACTCAAATTCCTATGGGATGCCAGCGAGATGCTCAGTCACTTTGGAGCAGCAACATGTCTCAACTTGATGGTGGGGTGGAAAAGAAGAATCCAAAAAATGAGCAAGAAAAGGACTTTCTCCCCAGACTGATAAAACTATTCAGCTCCAAGTCAAGTCTGGGACCTTGGAGTTACGTCTGTTTGGATCAGGCTAAGCTTTGCCTTTTCAAAGAAAACCAGAACCTTCTCCACTGGTGTAGATTTGGGGACCCACAGTTCACACAAACTCCAAGACACAGACAGTTAACTTCCTTTGCCTTTCTCTAGTGGACCTCTGTTGATGCTACCACCTAGCCTTGCAAAGTAGCTCAAAAAAGGGGTTGCTAAGGTTAAGATAAAGTTTTGGAGACCTGAGAGTCTCTCTAGATCTCACACTGAGACTGGTAACATTGGAACATTCCAATATAACCAGCATGCCAGACTCACAGCTTGTCTAACCAGGACACTCGTCTCTACTGGCTTCCTTCCCACTTTTAGTTAAGCAGGAAAATGTAAGCCACAGACATCTGAACTGTGGGACTGTCTGCATTCTGGGTGCAAAGAAGTTAGCTAAGCACAGGATGATAAATATCAAGGCAGAATCATGTGTTTAAAAACATTAAGAAAATCTCAAAACACAAAATGTTATCAAGGAGAGGGAGGACCTAGTAAAAATTAAGAACTTCCTATTAAAAATCCCACAAGTAAAATTCATTTTATAACTTAAGTGTCCTTCCCTACTCCAGGCAGGATAGATGTAGATTTCTATTTTATACTAAAAGTTTAATGATTTTGCTTTTGATATTTAAGCCCTTATTTTAGCTAATGTTGATTTTTATGTCACCATATGAAATATGGATCTAATTTTTTCCTGTAAGTTCCACTTATTATTTTTTCTTTTTCCCCACTCACCTTGTTATGCCACCTTTAGACATATATCACAGAATGTTAAACATATAATGTCCTGATGAATATTCTTGTCATCCTCATTTTAAATTTTAAAAAGATGTTTGTGATGTTTCCTCATTATGTGTTAATTTTAGGATTTTTGTAGATGGCCTTTATCAAATAAAGAAACTCACATTTTAATTTTAATCATAAATTATATTAATTTTATCAAATCTTTTTGTGAATCTAATGAGATGATCATATGGATGCTTCCCTTTAATCTGTTAATGTGGTATATGATATATTTTCTATACTAAACTATATTTGCATTCCTGGAGTAAATTTAGAATCTGTAAAACACTGCACAAATATTCATTATAAATACTGTCTTCAAACTGCAGAGACTTAAAAGCCTGGAAGAGAAAATATCTGGTATTAATCAGAGAACAACTAAAGGTTTCTGACAGAAACTTTATGAGATTAGAGCTCATAAAGGCCCAGTGGACAGACATTATTAATTCTATTTTACATATATGGGACAGATGTAGATCAAAGAGAGACATTCTGGAAGCACTGACAACAATCTCCTGTGACTAGTAACTGGGAAGTTTGTTCTTCCTTGTTGTGTTAGTCCAGGATGGCCCAGTAGGTTTTGCCTCCTCTATGAAGTCCTTTGACTACTTCATTCCTAAGTGATCTCTGCCTCCCCTAAACTGTTGTAGTATTTCTGGCCTGTAACTCAACTGCATATAGAATATGAACCCGTGTTTGATGAAGCATATATTTGAACACCCAGCCCCCTCATGGGTGGGAAGACTCCCATGAGAGGGAATGAGGGAAACTCTATATTTCTGGTAAGCAAGGACGATGTGTCCAAGGACTCTCAACAGCTTAGCCTGCCCAGCAGAAGGCCATGCCCACAGCAGGTCTTCATGACAGATTTATCATTCATGAAGTCTGATCTGAAAACCCTCCACTTTGTCCGTATGGGTGATAGACACTAGAGCAGAGTGGGGATGGTCTGCCCCAAACACTGTCCCCAACCCTAAGAATCTTAAAAATGCAAGTAAAGTTGGTCTTCAAAATTAAACTGTAAATTAATACACATAAAATATTATAATAATAATAAGTTATAAATAAAAAATACATAAACTGTAAACATTAGGCCCTCTTTCATGGCATTCTACCTCCCACAGCCTTTTCTCCCACCCTCCCCTCTCCTCTCAAGTCCGGATCCATATATCCAGTATCTGAACTGACCCCACAACAAGATTTTTCATAGTAACTTTTACTCAACTGATGCTCCCCACCCTCTCTGAAGCCTACTCATCTTTCTGTTGTGTCTATCTCAGAGCATACCCAACTACCCACTCACCTTTGCAAGGCAGAAACTGGGATATCATCTTTGATGTCTTCTTCCCTCCCTCTCTCACTTCACATATTACCACAAGCCCCATCAGTCCTAGGTCCTTTAATCTCTCTCTGCCTCATTCTCCTCTCACAGACACCACTACCACAACTTCAGTCCATGCCATCATGATCTCTTACCTGGGTAACTACAGTAACTTCCTCACAGACTTCAGAATGATCTTTATAAGAATGTCACTATGCATGGCACATCCTATGTGAAACCTCTCACTGGTTTCTCAATGCATACAGAAGAAATCTCAAGAGACCCAGCCTGGTGCTTCATTATCTTACTGCTGTCCTGAAGACTTTTTGTTACTCAAGTACTAAAATACTCACAATTGCCTAAATATATCAAGCTCTTTTGCCCTATCCCCACCCCTTGTCCCCTATGTCTAGCTCATTTTCACCAACCCTCAGACCTCTTGCTGACCATCTCCCACTTTTCAGGCAGATTCTTTACTGTCTGGGCCACCAAGGAAGTCCTTTAGTAAAATAATTAGGAAGAGATGAGTCTTTACTATGTCTTTAATATAATTTATTAGTAAATCCCATAATTTTTTAATAAGGGTTGTATTTAATGACTGACTCACAAAATTCTTAAAAATTTAACAAGCAGCTCTAGTAAGTGGGTGAGTGCTAGTTCTTGCTTACCACTGCCCATCCTAGATTTTGAGCTCCATGAGAGCCAGAATGGTGTCTTATTTCCCTCCATATTATTAGCCTATGGCACATGGCAGGTACTCAATAAATGATTACTCAGTAACTGAATGGATGGATAAGTAAATGAGGTATAACTACCAATTATCCCATCTTTTCTCACATCCTCTAAAATAATTATAGCTTTATCCCTCTCAACTTCCCCCTCGGTCCTTCCCCAAAGGAGGTGGTAGGGGGAGGGGAAGGGCTTTCTTAGCCAAACTAGTTTCCTGCATTGGTGATACAGAATCAGGAGGCACTTGACAGGAAGCGGGGCGGGGGGGAGGGGGGCGGGCAGCAGGGGTAGAAGAGAAAGTCACACTCCTCTAGAGAAGAAGGAAGAAAGCGAGAAGAGTTACTGCCTGTTGCGTTAGTTCTTAGGCTCTTTTTCCATCACAAAGAAAAATCCAGGCAATGAACAGAAGGGACAATAGCATGAATGTCAGCAAAGCAAGAGACATAGAGACCTTGGAGCATCTAATTATCCAGATGCGTTTGGGGGAATCTACCATATGAGGAACTCTGAAGCATCCAGGGTGTGAGAGAATGGAGAGGAGAGGGAAGGGGAGTGAGTCTAAGAAACACTGCTGAGAGTTAAGAACTACATTCCTGCTGAAAGTCTTCAAGAGATGCAAGTAAAGTTCAGGCAGCATGGCTCACACAGATAGAGCCCAAGCACGTGATGGTCAAGCTATAAATGAGACAGAGTAAAGAGAGGCAAAGTCACCTATGGGGCCAACACAACTCTCTGAGTCGGAGGAATGCTATGCCAAATGCATTAAAATCCCTCAATAAAGAAAATGTCCTTTAAGAAAAAAAAAGGTAAGAAAATTTCCTTTAGAAAGGGAAATCAAAAAACAAGAATCAGGCTGAGAAAGCTCTTGGCCCAGCTCACCCCACACTATAGAAGAAATGATTTAATCATCAATCACTAGGTTCAGCCTCATGTCAGATCCCTGCTGTGGAACTTGAAGCCTATCAACACTCAAATGCCCTTACTCAGTCCCCAGCTCACAAATGCGGCCTCTTGATCAAGTTGGCTTCCCCTGTGGCTCTCCTTTAGGAAGCAAGAAAGTGTGGTAGCATAGCAGCCCCTCAGAAACGTTGTGCCAGTAATACTTTCCATCATAAATTAACAAAATGGCACTCTGACTGCTGTAGCTCAGTTTCTCATGAGGAGTTCACCAGCATGACTCAACTTCTTCAGGTCTGGGCAGCAAAGGACAAGGGGTGGTTTTGGAACCTACTGGGCTCTGGGTAAACTAGCTTGGGAGAACTAGCATATTTCTCAATCCTAAAGTTCAAGGCCAAAAGGACCCAACTGAGATTTCTGCATCTGGATGATTGAACCTGGCACTTGAAGATACCCAGGGAACAGGATTCAGGGTGTGACAGTGTCACCCTGTGCTCAAGGAACACCCCCCCACACACACAGACCGCTATAGAACTCCATATTCTCCTACTTTTTCACTTGCACTACCTCAGTTCAAGCATCAGTTGATTCCCTGCAACAGGCCACATGGACCCAAGGAAGATAATGCATCAGTAAGCTGTGGTTCCTGGGTAGTAACAGTTAACGTTTACTGAAAGCCTACTCTACCTCTACTATCTCATTTTATCTTCAGAACAACCCTGTAAAGTATAACCTCCTCAGGCACTGAGATAAAACTTGTCCAGAAATCCCACAGAAGTACCAAGTGGAGAACTGACATTCAGACCCATGTCTGATTCACTCCAGGGCCTATGCTCTTCAATGTCCACTATCTTGGGATAATGTACACAGTCCAACAGGCCAAGGGAGACTCAATTCTTATGATCCACTCTCAGAGGTTCTTCATGGTGTGGCCAAACCAAGCCAGTGAAAAAGACCGAATCCCCTAGGACCTGTGCCATGGCACTATTTCACTCCACTGATTTGGGGGAACTACAGCATGTAATGCAGTTAATATTATTAATTGGACAGAACTCAGAATTTTCATACAAGGCTGTCATGATGCATCAAAGCTGGTCAGCAGCTGCTGCCATTCTTGTGTAATGTGCTCTTTCATAAACTAGTTCAAGAACAGGTATGTTACTAATCACATTCCTAATAATCCAATTCACAAATAGCTTCCTTCCAAACCAAAAAGGCAATCACTTCAGCAGGCTGTGTAAAAATGCAAAATATAAGAAAAACAGGAGTTCAGACAGACAGAATGAGACAAGGGGAGAGAAAGACTGAAAAAAACACAGCCCTCATTATGTGGCCTTTGGGAAGCCAAACTTCTATTAGGTTTGAATAGGAGAGCTGAACTCTTCCATGTGTGTGGTTTTGATAGAGGTTACAACAGACTTCCACAAGCTAAAAAGAAAAGTCCACGAAAGCAGGGCTCAGAGTCTGAAAATCCTTTTAAATTATAAAAAGTTACAGATTTGTAACTTGACAACCATTGAACTTGATAGATAAAAAAATTTAAGAACAAAACATGTTCAAGTTATTTTTTACACAGTGCATTAATGCTCTTTTCAATCTAACCTAGTTTCAAGGTTTACCCAGAAACTGAAAAAAAAAAAATTAGGTCAATTCTATGATGGCAAATTTCATCAAATAAAACACTTGCTTTAGAAAACTCACCCCAAAATGTTCTTGTATGGATGTTTCTTAACAATATAAAATCTAGCAAGCAGCAAAACCTAAAAGCTCAAATCTAGGTATGGGGAAATCAAGAAGTTTCTTCCAATTGACTTTGTTTTCTTGCAGTTGAAAACCTTGCTTCACCAAAAATTATTTCCAAAATGGAAAGTTTGGTTTCAGTTATCATGGTTGAAATGCACATACGCTTCAGGCAGCAGTGATGCCCAAAAATTTCTACAGAAGTTTCCACCCATGCCTTCTACAGGTGGGAGAGGGCTGAGAGGAAGAAAAAGCCTGGGGTGCTGAACACTTGCTCTTCCCTGGGTCTTGCCTGTGATACCCTGGGCATTGTAAAACTCAGCATTTGGAGAGACTTGGCTGCCTACATCATGTTTGTTTTTGTTTTGTTTTTTTTTTAAATAAGATCTGTTCCTGATCAAGAACAGAAAAATAAGCTCTCAGGGTTCTAGGAGCAGGCTGTCCTCCGTAAGGGTGAGCCATTCTCTCTCTTAGGATCGCTCTCATAAATTCAAGGCACAGTGTTGGGCACACAATGCCCCTTGCAATAAGAGGCATCCTGATGCTTCTGATAAAGAAACCCACCACAATTTTAAGAAAAATGGACAGCCAACATCTCCTTTTTGTGATGCTTCTTCTCAAAGTTGTGGTTCTCTGCAATTCTTGTGAATATCCCAGGGACTATGCCTGGAAAAATTTTTTAACTGTGGTAAAAAACATGTAACTCGAAATTTACCCTTTTAAGAATACAGTTCAGAGGCTTTAAGTATGTATATGTTCCTGTGCAACCACCTATTTCCAGAACTTTTTCATTTCCCTAAATTAAAACTCCATGCCCATCAAGCATTTCTCCCTTTCCCCACACCCTGGCAACCACCTGTCTACTCGTCTCTAGGAATTTGACCATTCTAGATTCCTCGTATAAGTTGAGAATTTACTGTAATCCATCCACAAGGTTGATTTCTAGAACTTAAATAAAATCCCAGTAGCCAAGCTACTGTCATTTTCAATGTGTTCTACATACACACAACAATTTGTCATGGTTCCGAACCACTAAAGCATCTGAAGCCTCAGGGTGTCTATAAAAAGGAGGACCAAGGTAAAGCTTCCTAGGTGGCGCAGTGGTAAAGAACCTGCCTGCCAACGCAGGAGATGCAAGAGACTCGAGTTCAATTCCTGGGTCGGGAAGATGCCCTGGAATAGGAAATGGCAATCCACTGCAGTAGTCTTGCTTGGAAAATTCCAGGTGTCTTATGGGCTACAAATCCATAGGAATCACAGGACTGAGCACACACGTGTGCACACACACAAACACGTAAGTGTTGATGAACCCAACAAGAGGAAGTGCCAAGCCCTGTGTGGTATCTCATTGTGAGGATACAGTTTAAGTGGATGCAAGATGATGACCTGATAGCCTCTTAATTTTCTCATGGGAATGGTCCCACAAAATCTGCTTTGGATTATAAATATAGGAAGGCTTAAAATAAGCCTTGCCTCCTTTGATCTCACAACAACTCTGTGAGATATGGATACTGTCCCTCTAAATCAAAAAGAAAAATTAATTCTGAAAAAAATGTGACATACTCAAGGTCATACAGTTTATGAAATAGGTTCACTACAAGGTCCATGTTACCCCAAAGCCCATGTTTTAATTAATAGCCTTTTAAGGTAGAAGTTATTTTCAAACCCTCATGGCAAAGAAAGAAAATTGTTCATTAGAAATCTCTTGGCTGAAAATTCTTAATGCTTAAAAACAGCCCCAATTAAGCTTCAGCAGGTTACATGTGGAAGAACGAGACTTAGGATTTCTCCAGTCTCTAGAGGTCTGACATGTGATCCTAGGCCAGTCACCCAGTTTCTCTGGCCCCAAGTTTCCCAGGGAACTTGTGAAAGAAGCCTATTTCCCCCTTTTCTCCCCTACCTCAAAGCATTCCATGGGGTCAATTACCCATGCTAAGATAGTAAGGCTGATAGCCAAGGATGAACCTATTGGACAGAGGTTTCAATCGCCTCTCGGAGAGGCGATTTTTAGTTATTGGAGCTTCCCACAAAAGTTGTCAGCTAATCAGCAAATAATTATCTAATACCTACTATGTGTCCAGCCACACAGTAGATAATATGGAGTATTCAGAGGTACACGCAACATCCTTGCCCTTGAGGACCTATCCCCCACTGTGGGAACTTACAAGGTATATGAAACAGAAGTAAAAAAACATCTTGTGGGTGGGCCTATTATTCAGTACCCAACTATGAGATTCAAACTAGAAGTAATGAAATTGGGAAGAACATGTGCCAGAACCAGAAGAGCTTAAGTTTTCAAGACAAAGTAGATTTTTAAAGCAGCCTCGATAGATGAATAACTTTTGGAAAAGTGAAAGCAAAAGGCATTCCAGGCAAAAGAAACTCTGGAAGCTAAGGATCTGAGACTGGATGTAGTAGTGCAGGGGTATATGAGTGAGCAGTGGGAATGGAGAGTGGAGCCAGATTTCAGAAGACTTGAAGGCTTGGCAGGTTAAGCTGGTCTTAGAGTGGGAACAAAAGGTAGTGAATTCAGTGACCTGGTGAACACTGGAAGCTGCAAGGTTTGGATTTCTCTGCTTTTGATAGAAGGAAAGCAAAAGAACATGTGTAAAAACTAGAGGTTGCAATGCCAAAGACCTCAGTCATCCCAGTTGAAAGGCACCAGAGTGCTGAAGAACAAGAGAGCTCCTAGGAGGCCAGGGCTCATTACATTTTGGAACAGAAAACTGAGAACATAGTAAGTACCCCAAAATGCTTGGCAAGCAGTGCTTTGATCTACTGTTGCTAGTCTCAAATGGACCTTTCAGTCCTAATATGTAAGCAGACAGGCTTGATCTAGAATCTCTAAACCTCCATTCGTATCACCCCCACCCTCTGTTAGCTACTAGACCAATAAGAGAAGGTGAGGACACTGCACACTTCTGCCCTGAGGAAGCAAGCTTTCAGGTGCTCTGTCACCCAGGGGGCTACACGGAATCCAACGCTAAGCTCCTATTGCAAAGGACACTCAAGGAGAGACACTCAACCAGCAGTACATTCAGTCTAAGAAGTCCCAGCTCTCTTCCTAGGAGTTACGTCAACAAACACAGCCCCTGAGGGCCTCTTCAGACAAGAGGACACTATACAATCCTGCCAGTCCTAATGGGGTTTAGAGAGGTTTAATGACATCATTGTGCCCCCATGAGATGTAAGACTGGGGACAATCCATGCAAAAGAAATTGTTTACTGGGGTACACTCTAGGCATTGCTGACTTAGTTGAACCTGTTACCCTTTAGCCAGCTGGTTACCATATGAATCAAACTGGCGACTCAGAGCAGCAGCCCTCCTCCCCCAGGGGTCCATTGCCGTGGCCTGACTGCTCTTAGTCTTCTCACCTCAAGGAAAAGGCAAGCCTCATTCTCTACCAGCTGCAGACTCACAGAATGAAGAGAAGACGTTTTGGCACACAGAGAAGTGACCCGCCCCTGCATCACACTCAGCACCTTCACAATTAAAGAATCAGAGCCTCAGATAACAGCCTTAAAATGTATTAAAATGCATGGGACTGCCAGGAAAAAAAATCTCTCGCTAGTTAGATCCAGCTCAACAGAAGTAATGAAATTCCCTTCTGGTAATTTCTATTTCATGAAGAAACCCCCAATGAAAGGAGCAAGAGTTTCTCTAAAGAATATAACTTCCAGTATCATCAGGAAACTTTTCAATGCAAATGGAAAGTACCGAGCAAGTGTCAGCTGAATGGATTTCTAGCCTTCTTACTTGAACTTGTGTGTGCATACAGGTACACACACACACACACACACACACACACACACACACACACACACACACAC
>ML661896.1:2539544-2584861 GCA_007570785.1 Antilocapra americana | reverse complement strand
GGTAAGGGTGGGATGATATGGGAGAAGGGCATTGAAGCATGTTAATTTTCATATGTCTAATCAATCGCCAGCCCAGGACTGATGCTCGGGGCTGGTGCAGCGAGATTTCCCGGGGCGGGGGAGGGAAGAGGGAAGGGGGTTCCGAAGGGGAAGCATATGTAAACCCATGGTGATATCATGACAATGTATGGCAAAAACAATTAAAAAAAATAATAATAAATAAAAATTAAAAAATAAATAAATAAAAGGAGAGAGGGAAAAAAATTTGTATTAAAAAAGACTATTTATAATTGTAAATAGTTGCAACTAGATAATTTCAATTTCTCATGATTTCACTTAAAGTTGTTAAAAATTTAAAAGGTTCGATTGTTTAATCTCAACTACTTTAACCTATTTACATACTCATATTACACTAAATACATATCATTATTTCATATGCAATTATAACTTTTATTGTGACAATATACATAAAATTTACATCAACCACTTTTAAGGGCACAATTCAGTGGCATTAAGCACGTTCAGTGTTATGCGACAGTTGCCAGAGCTTCATTATCTCAAGAGACACTCTGTACCCAGTGAACATAATTTTCCATTCCCTCCTTCCTCGAGCCCCAGGTAACCTCTATCTTACATTCTGTCTCTATGAATGTGCCTATTCTAGATACTTCATATACGTGCAAACAAATACTACATACCCTTCTGTGTCTGGCTTACTTCACTGAGCATGTTTGCGAGGTCCATCCATGTGTTAGCATGGATCAGAATTTCATTCTTTTTTATGACTGAATAAATATTTCATTGTGTATATACCACATTACATTTATCCATTCACTTGTTGATAGACAATGCATTTTTAATATTTCACATTTTCATAGAGCACAATTTAGTAAACATTTCCCTAACATTTCACATTTACAGCTTCCAATCTCTTGCTATAAATGTTCTCCTCACCATCTTTATGCAATAACTTCTTTCACTGAATTGTTCTCTTATGTTAAATTCCTAGTATTGTAGTTCTAGAGCCAAGGGATGGATACATTAATGGTTCCTACTAAATAAATCCATATTTATCCACCTCACCCATCATTTTTCCCCACCTAATGGGGAAGTTACTGTCTGCAATTTCAGTTATAAGAGTACAAAACTGATTAAACTCAACTGGAGGGAAGCAAACAAATAGTTTCACCAAATGAAAATAAAAGCTTTCAAGCTCATGGATATATGAATCCACAGACTCAAAGAAACTGGTTGTGACTCTGAAGTCAGCAACAGATACTCAGAAGAGGTATGTCAAATGAGTAATTTTGCCACTATCTCCCTTCTGTGACACAAGTTTCATATACTGTGAACCAAAGTCTTATCATACGATCAGGACAGAACAACTTTCTTCCAAGGGGAGTAATACAGAGTAGTTAAATCAGACCAGCTTGCTACACATCTCATTGCAGCAAAGCATGACTAACATACTGACATATCTACACCCATTGTCAAATGCTGTTGCTTCTAGTAGCTATACTTCCTATCTTCCTAAGGAATTATTTATGGCATCTATGTGAACAGCACCTATGTCAACAACTGCCTTCACTTAGATTATTTTAAGTATCTTCATGAGGCTGTCCTTTTTCTAAACTTGCTTACAAAAGACTTACATGATGGCAGTGAGTCTCCACGTGTTCAAAATTGCTGTACTGTGCTTAGCCACTAAGTTTTATCCGACTCTGCGACCCCATGGACTATAGCCAGCCATGGGGATTCTCCAGGCAAGAATATTGGAGTGGGTTGCCATGCCCTCCTCCAGGGGATCTTCCCAACCCAGGGACTGAACCCAGGTCTCCCACACTGCAGGCGGATTCTTTACCATCTGAGTCACCAGAGAAGCCCAAGAACACTGCTGGAGTGAGTAGCCTATCCCTTCTCCAGGGGATGGATCTTCCCTAGCCAGGAATTGAATTGGGGTCTCCTGCATTGCAGGTGGATTCTTTACCAGCTGAGCTACTAGAAGCTGCAATAATGAAAAGACCTAGAACTTTTGGAAAAAAGTGAAATTAACAAAGCAGAAACTGCTCAGAAGAGCTCTCCACTAGACAGAGCTGACTGACCTATGTGACAGGTTTTCCAAAACTGCACCTTCTATCCACAACGTGTTTTCCACTTAGTTACACTATATATATATATATATATATGTGTGTGTGTATATATATATAATTTAGAAAAAAAACTTTTAATGTTAGCTGTTTCCAGTGATTCCCAAAGACCAATGCCAGGTTCAGAGATGAGCTAAAAGAACTCACAGAACTCAGCACTGCTAAGTCTTGTACTCACAGATAAAGTTCACTACAGACATATAGTGAAGATACACAGTTGAATCATTTGGAGAAAAGACAGTCTGGAGGACCCCAAGTGCAGGCCTCTTTATGCTCTCTCCCTACCATGAAGGGTCACAAAGACTACACCTGTGAGTGATGTTTCTGCCCAAGGACTAGGTTTTATAGGTACCACTGCTTCAGTTCAGTTCAGTTCAATCGCTCAGTCATGTCCGACTCTTTGCGACCCCATGAACTCCAGCACACCAGACCTCCCTGTCCATCACCAACTCCCGGCGTTTATGCAAACTCATGTCCATCGAGTCGGTGATGCCATCCAACCATCTCATCCTCTGTCGTCCCCTTCTCCTTCTGCCCTCAATCCTTCCCAGCATCAGGGTCTTTTCAAATGAGTCAGCTCTTCACATCAGGTGGCCAAAGTATTAGAGTTTCAGCTTCAACATCAGTCCTTCCAATGAACACCCAGGACAGATCTCCTTTAGGATGGACTGGTTGGATCTTCTTGCAGTCCAAGGGACTCTCAAGAGTCTTCTCCAACACCACAGTTCAAAAGCATCAGTTCTTCAGTACTCAGCTTTCTTCACCATCCAACTCTCACATCCTTACATGACTACTGGAAAAACGAGAGCCTTGACTAGACGGACCTTTGTTGACATAAACTAAGATCATGGCATCTGGTCCCATAACTTCATGGCAAATAGATGGGGAAACATGGGGAAAGTGACTGACGTTATTTTTTTAGGCTCCAAAATCATTGCAGATGGTGATTGCAGCCATGAAATTAAAAGACGCTTACTCCTTGGAAGGAAAGTTATGACCAACCTAGATAGCATATTAAAAAGCAGAGACATCACTTTGTCAACCCACTGCTTAGCATGTATCAAAATTCCAGAGCCCCACAAGGAAGGAGGTATTTGGCCTAAATCCTACTGCTTACACAGTCTAAACCACCTTTATCAGTTAGGGAATGGCAGGAACACTACCTAAATCCAAGTGCCCCGACAAGGGCCAACCTTGCAAGTTGTCCCTTCTAAAGACAGCACATCATAATCAAAGATTCATTTCGGCCAGAGAATAATCTCTCCCTCAAAAACACAGATGCCTGTAATAGAATTAAGAAACTGCAGGTCTTTTTATACCTTAATCCAAGTTGTTCTGATTGCTTTTCTCATAAAGCCTCATCAAAACCAACCACATCAACTAAAAGAATTTTGTCCTGAGAAAATCCGGGAATCTTTTAAAAAAATTCAAGTAGGGCATATTCCTCTGCTCAAAACTGAAAAAGTTGACCAATCATGCTGTAAAAGCCAAAATCCTTAATACTTTACAAAGCCCTACTATGAGCGAGTCCCTTTCTGACATCATCAGCTACTCCTTTGTTCTTTACTCAACTCCAGCCACTTTGACCAACTTGCTCCTCCTCAAAGTCCAGGTACAATCTTGCCTCAGGGCTTTTGCTCTTCCTAAGTCTCGACCTGGAATGCTTTTCCCCTAAACATCTACACCTTCTCAGAGACCTACCCATACTACCCCATTCACCCCATTTTATTTATGGCTGTGCTAGGCCTTTGTTGCTGCACAGCCTTTTCTCTAGTTGCAGTTCATGGGCTTCTCAATACAGTGGCTTCTCGTTACAGGCTCTAGGTCATGGGGGCTTCAGCAGTTGTGGCTCCCAGCCTCTAGAGCACAGGCTCAATAGTTGTGTCACATGGGTTTAGTTGCTTCATGGCATCTAGGATCTTCCCGGACCAGGGATTGAACCCGTGTCTCCTGCATTGGCAAGTGGATTCTCTAACACTGAGCCAACTAGGGAAGGCCATCACCCCATTTTAAATTGCACTATCTTCACAAATATCCTGCCCTGCAGCACTCCTGGCTCCTTACCCTTTTCTATCCACACATCATTTTCTAAATACCATACAACTTATGCCTCATTATCTGTCTCCCCCTACTAAAACATAAGTACTACTGAGGGCAAGGATTTTTGTTTCTTGTTCATTGCTGCATTTCCAGCTGAATAACGAAACAGAAGAGTCAAACATTTAACCTGACACAGTAGGAAACAGGGAGATAACTGAATATCAGTGTGGGAAAACACTGACAGGTGGGGAGGGTAAACAGCTAGATCTTCTCCAAGTTTGGTGATTTCTGGGAGACCACGTCATGAGAAAATGTGGGATTTTTTTTCACTGAAGAGATGACAACAGATGGCACATCCAAATAGGGTTACTGGAGTTTTAATAAAAGGAACTATTTACGAGGATGTGGGCACAGTTAAGGGAAAACCAACAAGGTCTGGTAAACCATCTTGGGGCTAGAAAAAGGGAGCCTGAAGTAGCAATAGGAGGGAATGGTTACCAGAGAAGACCTATAGCTGGCCACTGGATCAAAGCTTGATAAGAGCCCTTGATAAAACTATTTGCTGAATACGTATACCTGGGAAAGAGGGGAACAAATATCTTAACCTCATCTTTCTCTCGTTCTTCTAGACCTCCTGCTGGTTTCTCCCACTGTCAAACCTAACATGAAGCCATCAAAGAGAGTATAGTTCTTTAAGAATCAAATTTCTGAGAACACAGAGCAAAGAACAGAAAGGTATAGAGTGAATCAGGAAGGGCAAAAAGAGAATATTCCATAACCATTTTGTAAAGCTATCTACAAAAGACAGAACGTTTCAATGCACTTACCAGCATCTTCAACTCACAATGTTCAAACCTTCCTTCTAAATCTTCCTTTTAAAATCTTCTCATCCCAGTTCTGGTGACATCACCACCCTCCTACTTACACAGTATTTCTGACTGAACTACTCCCTCTTCTTTATTTCTCCCCACCATATCCAATCATTTGCTAATTAAACTTTCATAACTTCCCTTACATTCCATTCCCATCTATTGCCAATGCTCCTTCTTTGTTCATGCTCTCAAGGTTAACATAAGCTGTCATAGCAGCCTTACCACCTGACACATCAAATGCCATCTATTTCACTCAGTGCTACTAATTAGTCTTTCTAGATTAGTCTCGCTACCACTATTGTTTCTCAAAAACTTTTAGTAATTTCCACTGGCTGCCAGATAAATACTAATATGGTCCCAACTTCTCCCAATTTCCCACAACTCTCCTTTACCCTTAATACAAATTAGCGACTTGTATCTGGAAGTTTCATGCAGAGTATGGCCATTGGAATCAATAAGACTTGGATTCAACTCCCAGTTCAATCATTTCACCAGCTGAGTGGCCATGGGAAAGTTTAACCATTGAGATGAGCTTCAGCTACCTTACTGTGAAGCAGAGGGTTACTGAAATGGATCCAGTGAAAACATCTGCAAATGTACTTTGTACATTTAGCACACGGTAGGCCTACTTCTCTGTATGTGCCCCATGTTTCTGCCTATCTGTCCCTCTACTGAAATTAACTTTTCCCCTCACTTTCTCTATACAGCCAACTTAAGTCAAATAAGTCTTTCATAATGCTTTTCTTGATCCTTCTTCCTACCTGGAAGGCATTCTCAACACATGACTTGTAACTTTCCTATAATAAATAAACACAGACAGCTAACATGGTTCATACCTCTCCTACTAGAGTTGAAGCAGTAAATAGTTCAACTTTACTATTATCCAAGCTCACCCAGGAAATCAAGAGCAAAGCCTAAGTTAAAAACCAAATCTCAGTTACTAAGAGTGCTCTATGAACTACATACACTTATGTCGGTACTTTTTTAAAGATGGCTATTCATTCACCTCAATTGTGCAAATACCTTGTGGTTGCAGGGGGGATGAAATAAAGGTACACTCATTATCTCTTAACTGAAGTTGCAATATTAACTTCATTATGTACCAACAATGATAGTATACCCTTTACATGTATACTTTCACTGAATTTGTTGAATTAAAGTATAATTTGTTCACAATCCTGTGAGACAGATATTAACAGTAGTCTCTTCTTTTTAAAGACAAGGAAATTGGTTCAGGACCACGGGTTCAAGGTCATGGAGCAACAAAGTGACTGGGTCAAGAAAAGAACCTGGTCTATTTGATACCAAAATTTATGTCATTAAGGACTATGAAATACTAAGTCAGATGCCTACTCTGAGGCTAATTACATTAGTAACAAAAGCATCAAAGAAAAATGTACCTTTCATATGGTATTCAAATAACAAAATCAGTGAGAGTGAAGCCTTCACTTTAATCAGAGATTATATACTAAATGATGACGGACTAACTCCAATTTGTCTGTACAGTGTGAACAATCTGAGACGATCTCACAATGCTGAAAAGGATGTGTAATTTCAAGAGAAAACAAAATCTCCAACAGAATGCAAATTACTTAAAGACAGGAACTGTTTGTCCCACTGCAGTTATCTCCAGATCCTAGATGTCTTGCACAAAGGTAATCAACCCCTGATGAAACTGACAGAAAATGCTCACATATAAGCATACTGTCAAAACAGTACAAGTTCACATCAGATAATTTTAGAACAAACCCCATTTCAGATATGTTTTTTGGGTTTTTTTTAAACCAACCATATGCAGTGATAAAAGAATTAAAGGAGCCAAAGAAAATCTGCCTGAGAAGGGAGCACACATCTAAAGAAGGAAATCTTGAAACTTTTTCCTCTCTGAAGATGCAAATCATTCAGCTCCAAGTTTATTATTAATAAATTTTCCATAAAAGTGTTGTTTACTAATAGAAAGTATGTGGGATAGGTCACTACAAAAGTGATTCAATCGCCCTTTTAGCCTCCCTAATATGAGATACCTTTTTTAAAAAGCAGCTTTCTAGTATCTCCTTTTTTATGTTTTATCTGATGGCATTTAATTTCTCATTTGGGAATATGAAGTTCACCCACAAGCAGGTTCCAGTGTTAAAGACCAATTTTCCCAAACCAGTTGCATGCCTGTCTTAAAAATGGGCAATAAATCCTATTTCCCAGCAATATACTTCCACACACTATACTGAGACTAAATTTAAGCATCAAGAACAGTCACAATGTGCTAAACTCAACTTTAATTTGAAGCTAGTAACTCATGCCCACTTATTCTTCAAACTAACCCTGCCTCCCCCTGCCAAATTATACAACTGTGAGTTTTAAAAAAAATTACAGAACATATTAAGTTTCTAATTACAGCAAATGTCAGAAACTGATTTACGTACTGCAAATGTTTTCTAACAAAATTATATTTTAAAACCAGTCAACATATAGGGAAGATATATTAAAGGAAAAAAAATAGTGAGAATATTGCTATGGCTTAATAAAGGGGCTTCTCCAAACTATGAATTATACTTTTCACAGAAACTGTAATATACAGTGATTATCATTTCCCATTCAAGATCTCAGCTGACTTGAACTTCTACTGTTGAAGGTGTCCCATATCCCTTAAGCTGATTTTGCTGTTAAGAGTTAGCAAAAACCGTAAGCCATAAAATAATGCAAAGCAATAAAAATGGATGATGTACTTCTGAAGTCTCTGTGGCTAGCCACTTCAGAAAAACCATGAAGGAGCCCATTACATCATGCTCTGTGTATTGGCATGTTAGTAGCATGCCCTCTGCCAACTCATCTACAGTCTAAATGTCAAAGCCTAGTCCAAATGTTTTCTTGACCCACCAAGTCGACACAACTGTTTATACCCATCTCTAACTAAAATGCCCACAATCTAACACAATTATTCAAATTCCCACTACTCAAAACAAAAATTTCAAGTAGTACCTTGTGAGCAGGGTCGGATCCTTTTTGGTATATTGCAATGGCAACACAAAGCCTGCAAAAGTAGTTTGGAAACATACTAAATTACGGTGCATCTATACTATAGTATACCAGTTTTATGATACAGAGCGATTGTGTACAGATACGGGTGTCTTTGAAATTAAAATATGTACATATGTATATATAAAACAACCCAATACTTGTTCCTAACATAAACATACCTCCCTGCAAATAAAAAGACCTAGAAATAGGCAAACTGTTAACATACATCATCTCCAAGTGCTGGGAGGAAACAGTGAAGGAGCAACATAAGGGTCTTTATAGGCCATTAACTGTTTCATCATGTATTATCTAGCTTGTAAAATGTTTAGTTGAATATACCCTAAGGCTTTAACAAGGCTGTCAATGAGCATGTACCTTTCCCTGAATATATACTGAGAACAAGAAAAATACTCATGATACCAGAGAACTGCTGTGTTCTAGTTATCCAGCACATTTAACTTGAGCCATCTCATCAATTAGGTGTATATGTGGTAAGCAAGAACATGACCTGCAATTCCAACAATCACTGCATTACTCATAATAGCAAGAAATGTCCACCAACCATTATGGTACAGCCATGCTATGGAACATTATACAAGCATTAAAGAGGATGAGGAAGGTCTATTTGTTCTGATATGAGAATGCCAATCATATAAACTGGTGAACTATTTCACCCTACTTTTAAAATGTAGGTACATACAAAAGACCTTGCTGAACATACACCTATTAACAAGGATTATCCTTGAGAAAAGGGTTTCCTCATATTGGTAGGCTTTTTACCATTCTTTGTTTAGTTTTTAAGCAGTTATTTAAACGTTTAATTCTCATTTTTAAAAATACACCACTCTCAACACTCAGTACAATTTCTCTTTTCTATTTCCTAGTAACACTGCCAAATGTTACTTGGCAACATTTGACCAAACATGCAATATTTTAACTTTTAAAATATAAAAAATGCCATACATGCAATATTATAATTTTTAAAATAACACGGTAGAAAGTGAATTTTTATTGCAAAGAAGTTTTTACAACATTCACTTTTAATAGAAAACATTAGACAAAAGTACAGCAAAGCAACCTGCAATAAGACACTAAGGAAAAGGCATCCATTGTCTTACCCTGGTTTAGAGGCAATCTTTGTGCTCCACTTAATTAAAAAAAAAAAAAAAAAGCCTTCTAAAACAGGGAAGAGTAATTATATTCCCAGTGACCAAATTCTTAACATTGATGCAGTAAGTTGGTTAAAAAGGAAGAAAGAGACTTACCCTCTTCTAAGTGCAAACACTGTCTTTTTAGGGAATAATCCTTACATTACCTAGATGCAGTTTTGCTTAAATTGACTCAACATCCAAATGCCCACTTTTAATCAGCAAAAACATAGGTAATTTAGTTTAAAATGAAAATTCTCAAATTTGAGAGTACTAAGCATACTTGAAGGTAAACAAAGCTACAAATCAAATAACTAACACTGCCATTTCTGTTCTTGAGGTAATCAGAAAAAGCAAATTCTTAAGTATCCTTAATGCTTTAACCTCACTTGAAAACAAAAATTCATTATGAAGATTTAAATATTAAATCTGCTCTAAATCACTAAGCTACAGAAAGAAGCAATCAGTATATCATTCTGATTTGTTACCACTATGAATGTCAACCGTTTGCAAGCTTTCTAAGACTTGAAATTACTATCAATCTTTCAAAACCTCTTCCAACTAACGATTACCGTTGAATTTTACTAAAACACTGTAAATGCAGTTCTTCACAACAGGTAGACAAAAACGTCTTTTTGTTTTGCTAATCTTTCAAAGTTAGATTCAAGCATTGCACAAAAATTATATTCAGTGCTGACTAGGTTCTGTACTACTTCCTCCCATGAAGTCTTCATTAAATTTGGAGTAGTAATGCTCAGGTAAATCTTACAGGTGAAAAAAGTGAAACCATAACAAGTCCCACATGCCAAACCTGGAAAGACTAAAGACCACTATTTCTGCCTTCACTGAATATCAATCCAGATTAGACATTTGTAAAGGTAGATACATAACAGATGATTATACCATGAACACTAAGCCATTTTTCTAATTAACAAATCCTTTTACATAACTTTTCACACATCACTACGTTGGAAAGAGAAAACGACAATAACCTTATTAAAATCTGAAAACCCTCCAGAAGGTGGACTATTCCAGTTGAACCAGAAGAAACATATCTTCCTCCTAAAACTGAGTAAAACACAAGCACAATTATAATAAAAAACTTACGCATATCACTTTCTGTATCTTAGAGCCCCACTCCCCAAAAAGCTAGACCAAATTACCACATGAAGAAACGCAGTATGATGCATTTCAGTAACAGTGAAAACAGAAATTTAAGCAAATTGTAAAACCATTTGTAATGCAAAACTTGACTACCTTGTTCATTTTATTCAATATGCAAACACATCTATCCCATTTGTTGTAGAGGTACTAAAAGTACCCATACCAAGGTACCAAGTATCAGCTACCCTTTGTCAAAGTGACTACTGAGAAGCCTTAAGCAAAATTTCAGTCAAATATTTTACCATATTATTAAATCAAATGTAGGTACTAGATTAAAAGGTATTCTGAACCCACCCACCAGGTTATACATACTCTCACTCAATCATGTAAAGAATTGAATTCTTTATTTGTGATATCCATAAACGTTGCTATTCTATGTCTATCCAGGAAGGCAATTTTCTCCTATACCATTGTTTTGTTTTGCTTTTTATAAACAACAACTTGAGTTCTATTGCATGAAAGGGCTACAAATATACATTTGTTAACCAAGCAGAATACACAGATAAATTTGCTTTACAATTTGCACCTAAGATACCAGTACATGAAGCTGGTTCATTAGTTATCATAGCAATTTCGGGCCACTGCCCAAGCTATGCATAGCAGTTTACATTTTCAAACCTCATGTAGAAAGGGCAGTCGTGATATGGACCATTAACTACATTCCTGTAAAGCCCATCTTAGTTACAAGTAAGTGTATAACCAAAGTCTGCACAGATTTTTGATGGCAAAACTTCTAAAATCTGATGCAACTGTCCTGAACAAGTTTTTAAACCAACTGTTTTGCAGATATACTAACATTCTGCCAGTAGATGGTGCCACAAAAGTTAGGGGAAGGATTTCCAGGAGGACAACAGTTCAGCTATAGGGGGAAAAAAACATTTAAACCTGCTCTGAAAATACAAAAATGCACTTAAAGTTTGAGGGTAAAATATAACCCTTATTTATAACCATTTATTACAGACAAACCAGGAAGAGGGATGAAATTAGGCCATCTGAATTTTTTAAAACAGTTTATATGAATGAAAACACATGCTTAACACAAACTATTTCTTTAGAACTACACAGTACATATTTTGAAGCAAATTCTCATAGAAGTGACCACCCATGTCAAGATGATAAGCAAATCACCTAATTAGTACAAGAGATGGATGTAGGAAAAACTTTAAAGATTTTAAAAAGCCACATCCACCACTTCAAATGTTTTACCTGTAAGGGATAAAATTCAACACATCACTACCTGGGCAACAGCAAGAAGGAAAAAAAAAAAAAAACCCCTCACAGGACCTTTTTAAAAGTTTCTCTAAGTACACATCAAGAATTAAGAATTAACACGAAAAATTACCCTTAAAATGGTACGGAATGGATCCTAGAAAAAAAATGTTAGACATGTACGGTCAAACACAATGATTTATTAAAAATAAAACGTAAAAATGATTTTTGTACATATGCTTCCAAATTTCGGGCATGGGATCCAAGGAGATTTCATAGAAAACGCTGTAGCCAGATATCAAGTCCTTACAACAAAGTAAACTAAACCCCCCAACCCCCGCCCAGGTTTTGCTACAGAATCAGCAAGTTCACTCCCTCCCCCCCAAAAAAACACAAATTAAAACAAGACATTTTGCTAGTATAAAAACGACCAAAGTCCAAGTAATAATAAAAAAATAGAGTCCATCAATGACTGTAACACAAAAATGTGTATGTGGGGCCAAGTCCATCTTCAGAGGGAGAGACGAGAGAGGTGGCAGGCATACAGGGCAACACCCCCAAGGGTAAGCAGCCTTAGAAGTGGCTCCCCCAAGGGCAAAATGGGGAAGGCAGTGGGAGCGAAAAGGACTTAGGAGTTGACCCTAGTTGGGTGGTTGAAAAGAGCTACCCCTGCAGCCACTCCCAAGCATTAAAAAAAAATTTTTAGAAGGAGCTGCCTCCATAGCCAGCCCCACCGCCATAGCCACCTCTGTAAGGTCCACTGTTGCTGCGACCTCCCCAGCTGCTGCCTCCTCCTCCGCCGCCGCCGCCGCCGCCGCCGCTCTTCATGGGCCCGTAAGACGACTGGTGCTGGCTGTAGCTGCCGAAACCGCCGAAACCGTTACCGTAGTCGCTTCCACCGTAGGACGAACCGCCGCCGCCGCCGCCGCCGCCGCCGCCGCCTCCGTAGGCGTTGTAGCCGCCGCCGCCGTAACCACCATAGCTGTTATAACCGCCGCCGCCGCCCTTGGACAGGCCGTTCTGGTCGCGACCACCGCCCCGACCCCGGCCGCCGCGGCCGCCGCGGGAGGACCGGGAGCCGCCTCCGCCCCCACCGGAATGGATATCCTCCTTGGGCACAGCCTTCTTCACCTCCACGCGATGGCCCTGGATCGGATGGAACTTCACCACCGCGGCCTTGTCTGCCGCGTCGTGATTCTGAAAATACACGAAGCCGAAGCCTCGCTTCTTGCCGGACTGCTTGTCGGCAATAATCTCGGCCTTTTCCACGGTGCCAAACTGCGAGAAGTGCTCGATCAGGTCGCCCTCGGCCACGTCTCCCTTAAGGCCCCCGACAAAGAGCTTCTTCACCTTGGCGTGAGCACCGGGCCGCGCCGAATCCTCCCGGGACACCGCCCGCTTCAGCTCCACCGTGTTGCCGTCCACCGCGTGAGGCGAGGCGGCCATGGCGGCATCGGCCTCCTCCACATTGGAGTAGGTCACGAAGCCAAAGCAACGGGAGCGCTTGGTCTGGGGGTTCACCACCACTACGCAGTCTGTCAGGGTCCCGAAGGCCTCAAAGTGGCCGCGCAGGCCGGACTCACTCGTCTGCACGTTGAGGCCGCCGATGAACAGCTTACACAGTTGGGAATTCTCCATCTCCACCGCCCGGGCCTTGCCCCCGCCCTGGGAGCTCCGAGGTTTCGCCGTCGCCGTGATGGTTGGCTAAGGTTTCTTCACAACTTGGGCCCAGCCGTAGCTGGAGCCGCCCCCGCCGGTCAGCGACGGGAAAGGGAAGAAGGGAAGGGAAGGGAAAAAGGAAGAGAGGAAGGGGGAGGGAAGGGGAGAGGTGCCGGCTAGAGGGCGAGCCGAGGAAACTGGAAGGCAACCAAAGCCGCCGCTACCGCCACCGCCACCTCCGCTCCCGTATCTGGGCACCACACAAAGAGGCCGCTGAACGCGCGCGCACCCTCCCCGAGGCGTGCGTCACCGCCGACGTACGGCAGCGCAGGGCAGTCCACCAATCCTCGCCTCGGCCTCATTAGTCCCGCCTACCGCGCTGCGGCGCCGCTCTCGGTCACGGGCTCCCCGCCCTCCGCGGTCTATTCAAGGCTTGGGCCTGCTGGGCTCCCGTTGCCGCCTTTACCGCTCTGCTTTCGCCCCCAGGATCCCCAGTGCACGCTCACTAGAGACTCTCTCTACCATTGGCGAACCTCTGCGATTCATTTGCCCACAGCCCCCGCGGCTGTTCCCAGTGATCTTTCCCCCTCCCCTAGCCGTATCCCCTCGCCCAGCTCCGCAGTGGCGTTCGCGCCAGCCCCTTGAGAGACATGTCAGTTCAGCCAATCGCAGCCATCCGCTTGCATCCACTTCCGGTTTTGGCAGCTGCTGGACGGGCGCGCTCCCCGGTGCGCGCTGGCCTCGGCGCCCTCTGTGTGCAGTTTTTTTTGCTACCCTTGCGCCTCCTCCCGCCCTGGGCTGGGCGCGGGGGCTGGGCGCGGGGGCGGGGCGCGGCGCGGCGCAGGGGGTGGCGGTGAGCGGGGACGCGCTGGGGGCCGTTCCCAACGGATGCGGCCTGGGGCGTCACGCGCGGGTTTTTTGAAAACTTGACTGTTGGGGTTAGGGTCTTGGGTTTACCGTCCGCGTTTCGGCTGGTCCATTACACCTGGCGTCCTCGCCCCTTCCCTCCGCACAAAGATGGAGGGTAGGGGCCTGGCCCGGGAAGGCGGTTATTAACCGTTTATAGTGGGCCAGAGGCGCGATTAGACAAACATTGGCACGTGGCCCTGCGCAAAAGCGAGCCCGAGGCCATGAGGAAGGACAGCAGCGCGCCGACGGCGCTTCAGACTTTCCGACCGAGGCTTGGCGCGAGACCCCCTGCTACCCCGATGCTGTCAGTGGGACCCTCTTGCGAGGCCTCTCAGCGGACATTTTCATACTCCCCCCGATGTACACATCTTTTCATAGGTCCTGTTATCTGTACGAGCTTCCTTCCCAACTAAAATGTTAGGGGTTTTAAGGCGTTTTCAATCGGACTGGGAGCCAAGTTAAACACATGAACACTACTGTATATATGTATCGCACACCCCTGATAACTGCCATATCGACCCAGGTGGGAATACAAGAAAGTTATAATGGCTTCCATCTCCTGAACCGTTTGTGTTCCAAGCAAGATACAAGTAGTGCCACATGGTGTAAGGCACGTGATGGAGAGCCCCAAGCTGACCATGTAGCAAATTAGAAGAGAAATCCTCACTGTATCCTGGAATGGAATGTATTCAGAAATGATTAAAGAGGTAGAAGTTGCACTGAATCACACAGTCAAAGGCTAGATAAGATTATAGCGAGTTTACCTGAACAAAATCTGGAGAAAATTTATAAGCTCCCAGGAACAGAAAGTGGACCAGTTTGATTGGATCAGGAGGTTTCAGATAGAAAAAAAACTAAGTTTCGTTGAGGGTCTTGGTATTATGGAATGTCTTGAAATTTAGATTAAGGAATATATATAGTAATTCAAAGGTATATAGATAGGCTTCAAGGTTTGGGGAGAAACTATGTATCACCTACAAACCATGTGACCATTGAGTTGTGTGACTTTGGACAAGTCACCTAACCTTTTTAAAATTATGTTTTATTATATAAAATCAGAACATAAAACACCTACCCAATATGGTAAAAATTAGATTCTAAATGTAAATGCAGAGCACAGTGCCTGGCACATAGTAAGTGCTCAATTTCTCAATTTATCCAAGAACTACTATACCAAGTGCGGGGAACAGGGCAGTAAGCAACAGACAAAAATGTCTGCCCTCATGGAACTTACATTCTTGTGAGGAGAAGCAAACAATAAGAATGGTATATAGCGTGTTAGCTAGCAATAAATGCCATTGAAAAAATTAAAAGGATAATAGGAAAGTGTTGCCTTGCTACAAAACACAATTCAGATACGTCAAGATTTGCTAACCGATTGATGATAAATAATGAGGAAAAGCATTCCAGTGTTTGATATCTGGAAGCCTAAAACTGCAGCATGACAGAACTACAAAAATCTAGGAAAAGAAACTATTTTAGAGGAAGTATCGGTGATGGTGAAAATAGCTGTTAATGTTTAAGGTGAAACTGGGGTATTGTATTCATGGGCATGTGTTCTGGGATGCCCAAGATTACAGCTCTGATGAAAGATCAGACCTGAAGAAATTTATCTTAGAGTCATCCAAATAAATGTTAAACAGTAAAAGATGAATTTCTGAAACAATAAGACCGTAACTTATTTTCTCACCTAAAGTGTAAATTCTAAAGTAACATTTTTACTTCTTCTTTTCCAGTCTCTTTAACAAGTGGTGCTGGAAAAACTGGTCAACCACTTGTAAAAGAATGAAACTAGAACACTTTCTTAACACCATACACAAAAATAAACTCAAAATGGATTAAAGATCTAATCGTAAGACCAGAAACTATAAAACTCCTAGAGGAAAACATAGGCAAAACACTCTCCGACATAAACCTCTATGACCCACCTCCCAGAATATTGGAAATAAAAGCAAAAATAAACCAATGGGACCTAATTAAAATTAAAAGCTTTTGCACAACAAAGAAAACTAAAAGCAAGGTGAAAAGGCAGCCTTCAAAATGGGAGAAAATAATAGCAAATGAAGCAACGGACAAATAATCTCAAAAATATACAAGCAACTCCTGCAGCTCAACTCCAGAAAAATAAATGACCCAATCAAAAAGTGGGCCAAAGAACTTAACAGACATTTCTCCAAAGAAGACACAAAAATGGCTAACAAACACATGAAAAGATGCTCAACATCACTCTTTATCAGAGAAATGCAAATCAAAACCACAATGAGGTACCACTTTACACCACTCAGAATGGCTGCCATCCAAGTCTACAAGCAATAAATGCTGGAGAGGATGTGGAGAAAAGGGAACCCTCTTACACTGTTGGTGGGAATGCAAATTAGTACAGCCACTATGGAGAACAGTGTGGAGATTCCTTAAAAAACTGGAAATAGACCTGCCATATGACCCAGCAATCCCACTGCTGGGCATCCACACCGAGGAAACCAGAATTGAAAGACACACGTGTACCCCAATGTTCATCGCCGCACTGTTTACAATAGCCAGGACATGGAAGCAACCTAGATGTCCATCAGCAGACAAATGGATAAGGAAGCTGTGGTACATATACACAATGGAATATTACTCAGCCATTAAAAAGAATACATTTGGATCAGTTCTAGTGAGGTGGATGAAAATGGAGCCTATTATACAGAGTGAAGTAAGCCAGAAGGAAAAACAACAATGTATGCGAGACAGCAAAAGAGATGCAGATGTATAGAACAGTCTTTTGGACTCTATGGGAGAGGGTGAGGGTGGGATGATATGGGAGAATGGCATTCAAACTTGTAAATTATCATATGTGAAATGAATCACCAGTCCAGGTTTGATGCATGATACAGGGTGCTCAGGGCTGGTGCACCGGGATGACCCAGAGGGATAGAATCTGGAGGGAGGTGTGAATGGCGTTCTGAAAGGGGAACACATGTATACCCATGGCGGATTCATGTCAAAGTATGGCAAAACCAACACAATAATGTAAAGGAAAAAGTTTTTCTTCAGAGAGAGGGAATCGGGAGGGATGTGGGAGGGGGGTTCTGGAAGGAGAACACATGTATACCTATAGCAGATTCATGTCAATGTATGGCAAAACCAACACGATAATGTGAAGAAAATTAAAATTAAAAAAAAAGAAGAAATAAATAAATAAAAGCAGACACTGAAACCAAAATAAACAAATAAAGTAACATTTTTTCCTATATTGTTTTAAAATTATCATCCACACACACAAATTAGATCTGTTACTGATTTAATTTCTATTGACTAGAAAAGCTTCATAGACGCTTATGTCTAGTATAAGCCTTACCTACAGAAGGAGGGCAGACTTCCCTGTTGGCTGAGTAGTAAAGAATCCACCTGCCAATGCAGGAGATGCAGGTTCAATCCCTGGGTCGGGAAGATACCCTGGAGAAGGAAGTGGCAACTTATTCCAATATTCTTGCCTGGGCACACCCACGATCAGGAGCCTGGCAGGCTACAGTCCATGGGACCACAAAGAGTCAAATACAACTTAGCAACTAAACAATAGAAAGAGGGTAGGGATGATGGGAAACAACACAAGCATGTTTCAGAGACATTTAGAAAGCCAGGGTAAGCACAAGATAACTGGGATAGAACACTCTTTTCAGAGATTAGATTGGTAAAAGTAGGGACAGTGAATAAAGAGTGTTGTATAAACACTTAAATGATGCTGTCATTTTCCTACCTCTGAGATCATTCAGATGGAAGAACTATTTTTTTCCTACTTTACCTTTTAGATCATTGCCTGAGTATGTTTCTTGGCTTTTCCTTGCTTACAAGTATCTCAGCCTTCCAAAATAAATGTTTAAAAATGTAACTGAAATTTAGACAACCTTTGCTTTCCATCCCTCCTGCAAGTGTGATAAGATCTAATTGAATATGGTGTTTAAACAACTCAAAGAACTGCACAGTAAAAAGGGTATATTTTACTGCACCTAATAGAAAAAGAGAACTAGAGAAAAGGAAAAAGAATGAGCTGAGAAAGCTATATTTTCAGAAAGCAGCAGCTCTACTTCTTTTTTAAGTCAACTTTTTATTATTTGTTGTTGTTCAGCTGCTCAATCATGTTCGACTCTTTGCAACCCCATGGAGTGCAGAATGCCATTATATATCAGAGTTAATTTTTGCAGTGAGTTCTGTCATGGCCTCAATTATGTCCCCACCCTCTCTTACCTCTAAATTAATAATTTGAAGCACTAGCCTCCAGTACTTTTGAATGTAACTATAATCAAAGATAAAGTATTTAAAGAGGTGATTACCTTAAAATAGGTTCTTAGGATGGAGCCCTAATCCAGTATGGTTAGTGTCTTATAAGAAGAGGAAGAGACACCAGGGGCATAAGTGCACAGAAGAATGATCATGTGAAGAGGCAGTGAGAGGGTGGCCACCTGCAAGCCAAGGATAAAGATCTCAGAAGAACTTAACCCTGCTAGCACCTTGGTCTTGGACCTCCAGCCTCCAAAAATGGGAGAAAAATTAATTCCTGTTATTCAAACCACTTGAGCTTTGTTATTTTGTTACAGAAGCCTTAGCAAATCAATACATGCTCCATTTTTATTTACCCAAGATACTTTCCAAAATGGCACTTTGCTGTTTGTGATGAGGTACAATCTTTGTAGTGGACTCAACAGCCTTATGGAGAAGGCAATGGCAACCCACTCCAGTACACTTGCCTGGAAAAATCCCATGGATGGAGGAGCCTGGTAGGCTACAGTTCATGGGGTGGCTAAGAGTTGGACACGACTGAGGGACTTAACTTTCACTTTTCACTTTCATGCATCAGAGGAGGGAATGGCAACCCACTCCAGTGTTCTGGCCTGGAGAATCCCAGGGACGGGGGAGCCTGGTGGGCTGCCGTTTATGGGGTCGCACAGAGTTGGACACTACTGAAGCGACTTAGCAGCAGTAGCAACAGCCTTAAAATCTGACCATTCTTTTGTACTAGTAATAATGCTTCTGGAAATTTATCCTAAGGAAATAGCTGAGAATCTGTATAAGTTGGAAACTTCTAATTGCCCTCAAATAGTTATCTGATTGGGATTCCCCAGTAGCTCAACTGATAAAGAATCTTCCTGCAATGCAGGAGACCCCAGTTTGATTCCAGGGTCGGGAAGATCTGCTGGAGAAGGGAAAGGCTACCCACTCCAGTATTCTTGGGCTTCTCTGGTGGCTCAGTTGATAAGGAATCTGCCCGCAATGCAGGTAGACCTGGGTTTGATCCCTGGGCTGGGAAGATCCCCTGAAGGAGGGCATGACAACCCACTCCAATATTCAATGAAGCAGAAGTAAATAGTCACTGTGCTGTGCGTGATATCCCCTGGACTTATCTTACAACTGGAAGTTTGTACCTTTTGTCTGGTCACTTCTGCTAGACTTGGGAAGCTGTCTTTTTCCAATCCCTCCACCTTTGAAATCCCCTTCTACATGGAGGAAACAAACATAAATCCCTTCTAAAAGCCTAGACTTTACACTGGAGGCAAACACATAAGCACTAAACAAGATAGTTAATATCTTTACAGATTGAATATATCTGTGTATTCTTTTGCCTTAGGAGAGTCTCTTTTAAGTTTAGTCCTCGTTGTTTGTTTGTTTATTTTTTAACAAAAAGCATTTTATCAAAGTATTGCCCTTAGGTTGCCCAAGAAAGAAAGGGGAAGAGAGGCAAGTGCATTTGAGTGGAAAACAATGAGAGGAGACCCAATAACGACATGTTGACATTACTGCCACTCTGTTGAGTATATAGTTTAAAGTCAAATTTAATTTGATTTGGTAAAATAAGTAATGTGACCTTTCACACATTACTTATAAGATTCATACCCAAGTATCAGTCATTGTTTTTCCTATACAATATCAATTTAACTGCTTTATAATATTCTTTCCTGAACTATTTATTATTTCCTTATTTGTTTAGAAAGAATATTCCACAGTTTGTGTGGAATACTAGATCACCTTACCTGCCTCCTGAGAAACCTGTATGCAAGACAAGAAGTAACAGTTAGAATTGGACATGGAACAATGGACTGGTTCAAAATTGAGAGAGGAGTACATCAAGGTTGTATATTGTCACCCTGCTTATTTAACTTATATGCAGAGTACATCATATGAAATGCTGGGCTGGATGACTCACAAGCTGGAATCAAGATTTCTGGGAGAAATATCAACCTCAGCTATACAGATGATACCACTTTAATGGCAGAAAATGGGGAAGAACTAAAGAGCCTCTTGATGAAGGTCAAACAGGAGAGTGAAAAAGCTGGCTTAAAACTCAACATTCAAAAAACAAAGATCATGGCATCCAGTCCTATCAGTTCATGACAAATAGATGCAAAGAAGTGGAAACAGTGTCTGATTTCATTTTATTGGGCTCCAAAATCAATGTGGACAATGATGGCAGCCACAAAACTAAAAGACGCTTGCTCCTTGACAGAAAAGCTATGAAAAACCTAGACAGTGATAAAAAGCAGAGACATCACTTTGCCGACAAAGATCCATATAGTCAAAGCTATGGTCTTTCCAGCAGTCTTTTATGGGTGTGAGAGTTGGAGCATGAAGAAAGCTGAGCACCAAAGAACTGATGCTTTTGAACTGTGGTGCTGGAGAAGACTCTTGAGAGTTCCTTGGATAGTAAGGAGATCAAACCAGTCAATCCTAAGGGAAATCAACTCTGAATATTCAGTGGAAGGACTGGTGCTAAAGCTGAGGCTCCAATACTTTGGCCCCTGATGCGAAGAGCTGACTTATTTCCCAGCATCTTTCCTAATGCTGGGAAAGATTAAGGGCAAGACAAGAAGGGGCAACAGAGGTTGGATGGCATCACTGACTCAATGGACATGAGTTTGAGCAAACTTCGGGAGATAGTGAAGGACAGGCAAGCCTGGCATGCTGCAGTTCATGGGGTTGCAAAGAGTCAGACACGACTCTGCAACTGAACAACAATGGTGACTATAGTTAACAACACTATATAGTATATTTGAAAGTTGCTAAAAGAGTAGATCTGAAAAGTTCTTATCACAAGAAAAAAATTGTAACTGTGATGATGGATGTTAACTAAAATTATTGTGGTCATCATTTTGTAATATACATATATTGCAAATATTATGTAGCACAACTAAAATTAATAAAATGTTATGTGTATAAATTATATTTCAATTAATTTTTAATTTAATTTTAAAATAAAATACATGACCAAAAGCTTCTGGGTATTTGTCCACTGGAGGCAAGAGTGACCCAGCCAGTGCAAGCCCTATGAGTCTACTTTATCCTCCCTCTGTACACTCATACACATATGGATAACTCATACACACATGGATAACACTATCTTGAAAAAAGATATATCACCTTTGTCTTGGGACCAGATCCACATCAGCAACCCCAAATAAACTTGGAATCTGTATATGTGAAACTAAACTCTAGTAATAACATATTTAACTGCCAACGACCTGGGTGGGAAGTTGGGAATAGATTACCAGAATTAAAGGATGTTATGGACTGAATGTGTCCCCCAAAATTCATATGTTGAGGCCTAATCCCCAGTGTGCTGGTATGTGGAGGCAGGGACTTTGAAAAGTAAGTCATGAGAGTGGAGCCCTCATGAATGTGATTAGTGCCCTTATAAAAAGACCCTAGAGAGCTTTCTAGCTCTCCTTCCATCATGTGAGGACACAGCAAGAAGACAGCCATTTAAGAACTGGGAAGTGATCCCTCATCAGATACTGAATCTGCCAGCATCGTGGTCTTAGACTTCCAGGCCTACACAAATATGAGAAATTTTGGTTGTTTATAAGTCACCAAGTTTATGGTATTTTCGTTATATTGGCCCAAATAGACTAAGACAGAGGACTTAAATTGACGTTTCTCAGACTCCCTCTTTGTAAAGAACACACCCAAGTAAAAACAACAGACTCACACACAGAATATGAACCTTCTAACTTAAAAACATTTAGAACATTCTATTTTCATTTATTCATCATTTCATTCATTCATGGGGTAGATGCTGTAAATAAAGTCCCAAGCCTCTAGTAGCTCAACAGTCTTGGAAATGAGGAGAAATCAGTGATAGTAATAACAATAACAGAGAAGGATGACAGACGCTGCAAACATAGTGTGTTGTGATAGAAATGGACAGAAACCCAGAGTTCAGCAAATTCTCCTAATAGAATGTAACTTCAGAAGTAGGTTTAAGAATTAGTTAGGCATACAAGAAGGTAATAGCATTTCAAGTACAAGAAACAATGTGTGTACATGCTATGTTTGGAGTCACACAAGTAAACGATCAAGGGTCTGACAGTGTGGGCTTCCCTGGTAGCTCACCTGGTAAAGAATTCACCTGCAATGCAGGAGACCGCAGTTCAGTTCCTGAGTTGGGAAGATCCCCTGGAGAAGGGATAGACTACCCACTCCAGTATTCTTGGTCTTCACTGGTGGCTCAAACAGTAAAGAATCCACTTGCAATGCGGGAGACCTGGGTTTGATCCCTGGGTTGGGAAGATCCCCTGGAGGAAGGCATAACAACCCACTCCAGTATTCTTGCCTGGAGAATCCCCATGGACAGAGGAGCCTGGTGGACTACAGTCCATGGGGTTGCAAAGAGTCAGGCACAACTGAGTGACTAAGCAGAGCACAGCATAGCACATGACAGTGTACGGTATATTGGCTTTTTGCTGCTGTAACAAATTACCACAAACTCATTGCTTTAAAAAACACAAATTTATTACCTTACAGCATCCTTTCCTTTATTACCCTTTCTGTAAGGAAATCAGACAGATGTCTCATTAAGCTAAAATCAAAGTGCTGGCAGGGCTGTTTTCCATTTCAACTTCTAGTTTTAGCTTATAGTATAGTTCAAAATGTGTATAACAGTTTAATAAAGCTTTTCTTCCTCACTAGGAGCAAAGAAGGCAGCAGTCTGCAAGCCAGAGAGATTTCACCAAAAACTGATTCTGAGAGCACCTTGATCTTGGACTTCTTGGACAGAAAATAAAACTCTGTTGTTGAAGCCACCCAGTGTGTGGTACTTTGTAATGGCAGTCCTAGCAAACTACAATACCCACCTAGAAAAGAACTGCTCTCAGCGTCCATTATTCAGGGAGTGAGACCTAACTCATCTGTTCCTGCATTCTTGCAGGAACATCTGCATCTGTTCCTATCAAATCTTACCTAGATTTAGTGTTTAACCTAAGACTCCCATAACAGGGTCACAGAATTGCATTCCTTTAAAATTACATAAATTAT
This sequence comes from Antilocapra americana, assembly GCA_007570785.1. Classification (NCBI taxonomy): domain Eukaryota; kingdom Metazoa; phylum Chordata; class Mammalia; order Artiodactyla; family Antilocapridae; genus Antilocapra; species Antilocapra americana. Next base: position 2,561,413 of record ML661896.1, on the reverse strand, counting down.
TCATCTTTTGGTTTTGAATTTTAGGACTTTTATTTCTATTACTCTTAAAGTTGCAGTAAGAACTTCAATTTTTAAATATTCATTTTCTACTGCCGTAGGACCCAGCAATCCCACTGCTGGGCATACACACTGAGGAAACCAGAATTGAAAGAGACACATGTACCCCAATGTTCATCGCAGCACTGTTTATAATAGCCAGGACATGGAAGCAACCTAGATGTCCATCAGCAGACAAATGGATAAGGAAGTTGTGGTACATATATACAATGGAATATTACTCAGCCATTAAAAAGAAAAGAATACATCCGAATCAGTTCTAATGAGGTGGATGAAACTGGAGCCTATTATACAGAGTGAAGCCAGCCAGAAAGAAAGACACCAATACAGTATACTAATGCATATATATGGAATTTAGAAAGATGGTAATGATAACCCTGTATGTGAGACAGCAAAAGAGACACAAATGTATAGAACAGTCTTTTGGACTTGATGGGAGAGGGTGAGGGCAGGATGATATGGGAGAATGTCATTGAAACATGTAAATTATCTTACATGAAACGAATCACCAGTCCAGGTTCGATGCACGATACAGGGTGCTTGGGGCTGCTGCACTAGGATGACCCAGAAGGATGGGATGGGGAGGGAGGTGGGAGAGGGGTTCTGGGAACACATGGGTACTCTCATGGCGGATTCATGTCAATGTATGGCAAAACCAATACAGTATTGTAAAGTAAAAAAAGAAAAAAATATTCATTTTCTTCAGCAAAATTTATACTGAATATTTTCCTCTCCATGAGACATACAAAAATGAAGATTTTTAATCTTACCTGTTAAGTCCATTTCAACTTCTAGTTTAGCCTACAGTGTGGTTCAAAATGTAGGTAACTGCTTCCTCACTTATACAAAAAGTAAAATGTGTTCATCTGAGATCAAACTTTCATTAACCTAAAGAGTGGCAACTAAGAGTAAGATTTAATTTGTGAAATGTTCAATACTCAAGACCCGTGAAGTAAGTAACATTCATACCATCATATATATTTTGAGTCCTTAGGAATCTGATCCTACCTAATTTCTAATTATACACTGATGAAAATAAAGAACAGCGTAGTCTACTCAGTAAGCTGTAAGAGTAGCATTTAGTTGTAGTTGGTCAGTGAGTTCAGATTATGTATAAAGCCTTTCTGGATCATTCAGGATCTAAACATTTTTAGTTAAATGGTATTTGCTATCATAATTTCACTACATTAATATTAGAGAAAGGAAATTACATGCATCCTTTTTTTTTCAAATAAAACTAGAAAAACAGTGAAAAAATAATTAGCCAAGATTTACATAAGCAACATTATATAAATGATTAGCATCTATGAAATTAAGATTAAAATGCTTCCTGAGGAACCTATTCCATATGATAACCACTGACAGAAATCTCTTAGTAACTTTAGCAGTGATTTGTTTGCTTGGGATAGACTATTTGTACAGCATAATTTACCTGAAATCTGTTTTTATTTTGCTGCCCAGGATTCTAAATATGGTCAATTTTCCAGTTTCTGAAATAACATAGAAAGCACTTTTCACTCATAGGAATCAAATAAAGGAATTTCTTTCAAGGATTAAAATTGCATATAATTCAGTTCAGATTCTAATAATTTGCTAATTCCCATTGTTGGTTTTGGGAGGATTTATTTTTCACCAAGCTCTGATATGATTATCCACTGCATACAGCCAAAATATATACTACTACAATTTCTAAGTTTCATCACAAGGTTTTGATGATGGTTTTTGTAAAAACACTGAATTGATCTTACAGGCACATTCAAAAGTTCTACGAAAAATAAGTCCCTTTATATCTAAGCATTTAATGTCAATAAAACTCCTTTATTACCCTGTATCTCTACTTTAAAATAATCTTACTATACATTCTAGAATCACAAGAAGCATAGAGCATGAAGAGACTTATTTTAGGTCATCTAGTCCAAAACTTCCATGTGCAGATGTGGTCCAGAGACTTAAAATGACATGCCCAGGGCCACACAGACAGATAGTGGCAAAGTTCCAAATTCTAATCTGCAGTCAACTGACTTCATACATGGCTAAGCCTGTAACACTTTTGCTTATATGGTTTCTTGATAGGCTTCCTTCTTCGGAAAATAAAAACATCATTAATGAAGGAGTTGGACTGTCATTCTATCCTTTTAGTCATCTTTTATCCAAAGTCTAATGAAGTAGGCTCAATTCAGAGCTCAATTTCACCTGGCTCAAATTAAAAGAAATATGAAGTCTGGGTATTTGGATGACAATTTGCATCTGAAAGATAAAGCTACAATAAAACTGGAATTTACCCCATTCCTGCTGCTCTCTGCCCAAAGTCAGTCACAGGAGTACTGGGAAAATGTAGAGAATGGAAAGGGACCTGCATCTATCAAATGTGGGTCTAGCTGTTTCCTTCCTTCCTACCACTTCAGCTTCTGGGGTAGAAAAAAATAATAGAAAATTAAGCTTGTTAAGGGATCCTGAGTCCATCTAGCATTATTTTCTGGAGGCACATATCAAACTGAAATAGCTGTTTTGCAGAAAAGGTACAATGAAAGACTTGAGCAGAATATTTCTGGGCAAAAGAAGTCTTTTCATGTGTAAGTAATCTCCCCTAGATCTTGCAAGCTATAGATGTGTAGAGTGAGTATTAAAGTTACTTCATAGTCTAGGATGTAGAAATATCATAGTCTTTTTTATTATCAAATCTCATTTTAAGCCACCACTCCTCAAGTTGATAGAAATTTAACCTCAATCAATACTAGGGTCAAGAGCTCTTCCTAGGACAAAGACTTCAGGTTATACACAGAACACTACTTAGGGATGGTCCTCTGATCTTTGGTCCAGATTGGTCCCTGCTGACAGGCTCTTTATCCAGGACTACAGGGTCCCTTGCAGGAAGGTGACTCTGCTGTTTCCTGAAACTTGCCTCTCAGCTTGAGACGAGCCTCTTTTTTTTTTTTTTTTTTTACCAAGACTAGCAATCCCAATACCGAAGGTTCAGTTTCCCACTGTATCACAAAGCCACTCCATGCTGAGAGCAAGTCGCATCCCCAGGGGTTACAAAAGAGAAGCACAGAAGGATTGGATGCTGGACCCTGCCACTCCATGGAGCCCTCCTTCCTCAACTAAATTGCTCTTTGGGGTCTCCATAGTAGATTCTCACTCTGAGGCTCTTGCCTCTCTCTCCTCTCCTCTGGGAATACCTGGCATAAGCCCTTCAGTAAGTTTAGGCTTTCTTTTTCTTTTTTAAAAAAATTTTCTCTCTTTATTCCAACACATAAACAATAAAAATGCATGAATCATAGTGTCACCAAGTCTGAGAATAAACATCAAAACTTGACTGTCTTCTTTCTTTTAAGGCAGAACTAAAGGATGAGATTTTTATTTAAATTTAACTTTTTATCTTATATTGGAGTATGGTTGATTAACAATACTGTGCTAGCCTCAGGTGTACAACAAAGTGATTCAGCCATACACATACATGTATCCATTCTTTCTCAAATTCCCCTCCTATCTAGGTTGCCGAGTTCCCTGTGCTACATATTAGGTCCCTATAGGCTTTAAAAAACAAAAGGCATTTCAACTTCTGCATTGGTCCTGCTGAACAAAAGCTCAAAAGAGAAAGGAGAAAAATATTTTTGGAATAGGGCAGGAAAACAGAATAAAAAGCAAACTGATATTTCAATGAATTATCCTATAACATGTGTCTATTGTAAGGTATCCTTTTCCCTATTAACACATTATTTGAAAGCAGATATGATATGACGGAGGCTACATTTTCCATCCCTCTTCATGTTTCTGAGGAGGGCCTCCTGCAGGCACACATCTAGGGCAATTTGTGATGGAATTCTGAGCACAACAAGCATCCTTGTGCAGTTTTTAGACAAATGACCTTCTGTACCAGTTGGGGAGCATCCTCCTTGACACTTTACTCTTGTTTGTCAGTTTTAGGGTCATAGAAGAGAATACATCTCCTATGTCAGTGAATGTTATCATCAATCATCTGAGGGTGTTAGATGTCTTCTCTTTTGACAGCTGCCCCAGCATCAATTTCATACTTTCCAGATGTGCTGAACTGCTTGCAGTTCTCATAAAAGTCATGTTCTCTGAGCTCCAGGCCTTTGCATACGTGACTACCTCTGCCTAAACTAATGTTCCACAGACTTTTTTCATGTTGCAGACAAAAAAAGAGATAATGTTTATATAACAGGGACAAACTGGAAGGAATTTGGAATTACCTATATGGGCCTTGTTAGAAGAAAATTCAACAGAGAAGATATTTAATAAGATATGAAGGACTTCCCTGGTAGTCCCTTCCCTTAACCTATCTGCAATGCAGGACACCTGGGTTCAATCCCTGGGGTAGAAAGATCACCTGGAGAAGAGAATGGCAAGCCACTCCAGTATTCTTGCCTGGAAAATCTCATGGATGGTGGAGCCTGGGGGGGCTATAGTCCATGGGGTCACAAAGAGTTGTACATGACTGAGCAACTAACACTTTGACTTTTCACCTTCCCTGGTGATACAGTGAGTAAGAATCCATCTGCCAGTGCAGCGGACATGGGTTTGATCCCTGGTCCAGGAAGATGCCACTAGGCCTTTACACCACAACTACTGAGCCTGCCCTCTAGAGCCTGCAAGCTGCAATTACAGAAGCGCACAGGCCTAGAACCTGTGCTCTGCAACAAGAGAAGCCCCCTCAATAAGACCACGCACTGCAGCAAAGAGCAGCCCCCACCACTGCAACTAGAGAAAGTCCACGTGCAGTAACAGAGACCCAGCACAATCAAAACTAAATAAATTATAAAAAATAAAAATGAGACACCAAAACATTTTATTGAGAAACTTTAGCTTGCTCATTTAAACATAACTTTATTCTTTTCATGTTAAAATAATCCCAAATTTGCAAAAGAATTTCAATGATAATACTATATATTACTTTCTCCTTGAGAGTAAATTACCAGCATGGTACTCCAGTGGCCATGATACCCAGATGCCCCCTTCATTTCACTCAATCTCCAATATCTTGGGCCAGGCTGCTGCTGTTACCACCATCCGGTGTGGACAATCTCCTCACCTCTCTCAAGCTCCCAACAATCAAAGGCTGCTACTATCCTCCCCCTCACTTCACTTGGACTCTGATATACCATGCCAGGCAGCCAACAGTCCTCCACATTCCAATGCAGATGCCTACACACAAACCCTACTGAATGATTTTTCAGTTGGATTAAAGAAGGTAGGGAGATTGTGAGGTAGAAAATCAGGAAGGAAGAGAAGAAGGGAAGGACATAGGGAAGATCAGAGGGAGGAAGAGAAGTGGGGAAGAGGAGAAAGGGAAGGAATAAAACTGGTTTTACAATTGAAATGGCCAGGTAGTTCTCTTCAATTTTTGACAATCACCATCCACAGGAAACTTTATTCATGGGTATGTAGATGAAAATATAAAACAGCTTTTATAATCATTCTAAAATGAACCACAATTGAAATCACACTTTAAAAAATCTAGTACTTCTGCATTTTCTTTTACTGGCAAATGAAAACATTCCAGACAGAGGGAAAAACTAGTGTAAAGATCCCAAGGGAAAAAGTAGTATTCCAGTGAGCTATGGATTACTGACAGAGCAAGAGAGTAACAGGGGAGATTTCTTCTGCAAAAAGTTTTCCAGTTCAATCAAACTTTTCATTATTAAGACTTTTAAAGTAGTGAAGAAGCTCTATTTGACATCTATACTATAGACTATAGTTACACTGTAGTTACCCTGAGATCCTGCTGAAAGTATATCCCAAATGTAGAGATAAAAGTACCTGATTTATATATGAAGATAATAATTCAGGGCCACCATCCCAAGCTGTGCCCACCAGGATCCTCTGCTTCATATTCCAGACCCCCATACACTACACTCACTGGACTCTTGGATCACTATGGGTTCCACTGAGTCCACTGTCTCTTTGTCCCTAACAGGCAGCAGCTGACTCCTGAACATCCTTGGGCCTCACTCAGCATTTAGCATCACAGTAAATGCCAGATATCCTTAAAACTACTTCCTATTTGTGAGGATAAAGAATCTTGTGGTCAAACACTGATCCCTCGTAAACAGCCTCTAAGGAGTTTGGCACAGGAATGCTCCTGTCGCTTCTCCAGGCTGTGCCTGAGTACATCAAGGACTGAGGAGATTCACATCCACTGCGTGCCTACGGTAGCCCACTCCAGTGTTCTTGCCCGGAGAATCCCAGGGATGGCGGAGCATGGTGGGCTGCCGTCTACGGGGTCTCACAGAGTCGGACATGGCTGAAGTGACTCAGCAGCAGCAGCAGCAGCAGCAGCAGCATGCCTATAAGCCATGTGAAACAAAGTAACTGGATATTTTTGGCCTCTTTTCCTTCCCTTTCCTGCCTAGACAACTCTTATTCGTATTCAGAACGCAATTGAGACATTCAAAATTCATCCATGCATTTATTTAATTAACAAATATTTAATAAGAGAAATTAAGAAAATAATCCAATTTTCAATTGCATCAAAAAGAACAAAATACCTAGGAATAAATTTAACCAAGGAGGTAAAAGACATGTACACTGAAAATTATAAGCCACGATGAAAGAAACTTAAGACACAAATAAATGGAAATATATTCTGTGGTCATGGATTGGAGGAATTGATATTGTTAAAATGTCTACACTCCCTACAACCCCTATCAAAATTCCAATGACATTTTTCACAGGAATAGATCAGTTCAGTTCAGTCGCTCAGTCGTGTCTGACTCTTTGCCACCCCATGAACTGCAGCACGCCAGGCCTCCCTGTCCATCACCAACTCCCAGAGTCCACCCAAACCCATGGCCATCGAGTCAGTGATACCATCCAGTCATCTCATCCTCTGTCATCCCCTTCTTCTCCTGCCCCCAATCCTTCCCAACATCAGGGTCTTTTCCAGTGAGTCAACTCTTCACATGAGGTGGCCAAAGTATTGGAGTTTCAGCTTCAACATCAGTCCTTCCAATGAACACCCAGGACTGACCTCCTTTAGGATGGACTTGTTGGATCTCCTTGCAGTCCAAAGGACTCTCAAGAGTCTTCTCCAACACAAAAGTTCAAAAGCATCAATTCTTTGGCACTCAGCTTTCTTCACCGTCCACCTCTCACATCTGTACATGACTGCTGGTAAAACCATAGCCTTGACTAGACGAACGTTTGTTGGTAAAGTAATGTCTTTGCTTTTAAATATGCTATCTAGGTTGGTCATAACTTTCCTTCCAAGGAGTAAGCGTCTTGTAATTTCATGGCTGCCATCACCATCTGCAGTGATTTTGGAACCCAGAAAAATAAAGTCTCTCACTGTTTCCCCACCCATTTGCCATGAAGTGATGGGATCAGATGCCATGATCTTAGTTTTCCGAATGTTGAGCTTTCAGCCAATTTTTTCACTCTCCTCTTTCACTTTCATCAAGAGGCTTTTTAGTTCTTCTTCACTTTCTGCCATAAGGGTGGTGTTATCTGCATCTGAGGTTATTGATATTTCTCCCGGCAACCTTGATTCCAGCTTGTGCTTCTTCCAGCCCAGCGTTTCTCATGATGTACTCTGCATATAAGTTAAATAAGCAGGGTGACAATATACAGCCTTGACATACTCCTTTTCCTATTTGGAACCAGTCTGTTGTTCCATGTCCAATGACATTTTTCACAGGAATAGATCAAGCAATCCTAATATTTCTACAAAACTACAAAAGGTCCTGAATAACCAAAGCAATTTTAAGAGAGAAGAACAAAGCTAGAGGCATCATAATTTGTGGTTTCAAACTATATTAAAATCCAAAAAATAAGGTGTTGGCATAAAAACAAACACATAGATCAATGAAATGGAACAGTGTTCAGAAATAAACCCATGCATATGGTTAATTAATTTACAATAAAAGAGCCAATGATAAAGTACAGTCTCTTCAATAAACAGTACTGGGAAAACTGGGTAGTCATATACAAAAGAATGAACCCGGACCACTATCTAACATTCACAAAAGTCAACTCAGAATGGATTAAAGAGTTGAATATAAGACCTGATAATAAAAAGAAAGCATACGGAGTAAGCTCCTTGACATCAGTCTTCGTAATGATTTTTTGGATTTGACACCAAAAGCAAAAGTAAGTGGAACTACATCAAACTAAAAAGCGTTTGCACAGCAAAGAAAGCCATCAACAAAATGAAGAGGAAACCTACAAAACGGGAGAAAATATTTACAAAATCATTTATCTGATAAGGGGTTAACATCTGAAATATATAAAGGACTTATACAGCTCAATAGAAATAAACAAAACAATTTGATTTTTAAAAGGGCAGAGGATCTGAATAGACATTTTTCCATAAAAGACATACAAATAGCCAACAGATACGTTAAAAGATGCTCAACATCACTAATCATCAGGGAAATGCAAATCAAAGCCACAATGAGCTATCACCTCACATCTGTAAGAATAGCTGTCATCACAAAGAAAAGAAATAAGTTTTGACAAATATGTACAGAAAAAGGAACTCTTGTGCACTGTTGGTAGGAATGTAAATTGATGCAACCAATTCAGAAAACAGTATGGTAGTTCCTTGAAAAATGAAAAGTAGAACTACCGTATCATCCAGCAATTTTACTTATGAAAGAAACAAAATCATTATCTCAGAAAGATATGTGCACTCTCATATTCACTGTAGCATTGTTATTTACAATAGCTAAGATGAGGAAACAACTAAATGTCAACTGATAGATGAATGGATAAAGAAAATGTGGTGTGTATATATATACATAGTGGAAAATTTTTTAGCCATAAAAAAGAATTAAATTGTGTCCACAGATGGACCTTGTGGGAATTATGCTAAGTGAAATAAGTCAGAGAAAAACAAATACTGTATGATCGCATCTATATATGAAGTTTAAGAAAAATAAAACAAACATAGATACAGAGAACATATTAGTCGTTGCCAGAAGCAGGGGGTATGGGGAGAGCGGAATAGGTAAAGCTGCTGGGGATGTAGCATGGTGACCATAGTTAACAACTGTTGTTCCACTAAGTCATGTCCAACCCTTGTGACCCCCATGGACTGTAGCCCACCAGGCTCCTCTGTCCATGGGATTTCCTAGGCAAGAATACTGAAGTGGGCTACCATTTCCTTCTCCAAGGGATCTCTCCAACCCAGGGGTAGAACCCACATTTCCTGCTTGGCAGGCGGATATTTTACTGCTGAGACACCTAAGAGAACTGAAACTGAAGTCACTCAGTCGTGTCCAACTTTTTGTGACCCCATGGACTGCAGCCTACAGGGCTCCTCCATCCCTGGAATTTCCCAGGCAAGAGTACTGGAGTGGGTTGCCATTTCCTTCTTCAGGGGATCTTCCCAACCCAGGGATCAAAACCCGGTCTCCCGCAATGCAAGCAGACGCTTTTACCATCTGAGCCACCAGGGAAGTTCACTGTATATTTCAAAGTTACCAGTAGGGCAGATCTTAAAAGTCCTCATGAGAAGAAAAAAAAAACATGTATCTATGTGTGGTGATGGATATTAACTAAACTTATTTTGGTGATCATTTCATAATATATACATACAGATTGTACACCTAAAACTAATACAATGTTTCATGTGAATTACATCTCAATAGCATTTTTTTAAAAAGCAAATATTTTAAAAGTGTCTGTTAAATACTCAGAATGCAGCCCTGAACGAGATAGACAAAGCCCTGGTTGCAAGGATTTTACAGCTGGTAAAGCAGGTACTTGGAGAGCACACAGACAGTAGATAAACACACAAAAAAATTAGAAATGACAGATGCAGAAACACTAATGAGAGGAAGCCAGTCATGTGAAGAATCAGAGAAGAACATTCCAGACAGAAGGAACAGCCAGTGTAAAGGTCCCAAGGAAGAAAGAAGACCAGAGGGCTGCATATTGCTGACAGAAGAGTGGTAGGAAATGAAGACAGAGATCTAGCAAGGGCTAGACCATGCAGGGCCATACGTCAGGCACACAAGTTTAGATTTTAAAAGCAATAGAAACCACTCACAGATTTTAAACAAGGAAGGTACATGATGTGATGCCTTAAAATTTAAAAGACAACTGGTGGCTACATGAATTATGAACTGCAGGACAGAAGCAGGGAAACCAATAGGGGTCCTCCATAGTAATCCACGGAAGAGACAAGGATATCTGAGACTCGGCCAGTAGTAGTAGTAGTAGCAGACGTGAAAACAAAGAGTTGAATTCAAATACACTATGGTAGCAGAGTCAAAAGAAACTTGCTGATGGACATGATATAGGGTATAAGAGAGTAAGAGTCATCAAGAATGGTTCATAGCCTTCTGGCCTGAGCAAGCATGTAGACAGAATCCCACTTACGGATATTTGGAAGACTGGGAGAAGATGCAGGTCTGTGGGAGAACTCACAAGTTCTCTTTTGGACATGTTATCTGAAATTCCTATTAGAAATCTAGGAAGAGTTGTTAAGTAAACAAACGGATATAGGGGTGTGGAGACAAGGGAAGGGTCAGGGCTAAAGACACAAATTTGGAAGCAATTTGTACATAGTATCTGATGGCACGAGACAAGCAAGAATATGTAGACAGAGAAGATACCTCAGGACAGAGACCTAGGGCACTCCAACATTTAGAAGTTTAGTGGAAGAAAAGGAGACTAAAGAGGAAGAATATGAGGTAAACACACAAATGAGTATAAGGAAGAGCAAGTGAGACAGGAGAAAACCTTGAACCGTGTGATGTCCTAGAAGCCAAAATAAGAAAATGTTTGAAGAATGAAGTCTTCTGTAACAGAATACCACAGACTGGGTGACTTAAACAACAGAAATTTATCTCTCACAGTTCTGGAGGCTGGAAGTCCAAGATGAGAGTGCCAGTAGGTTGACTTCTGGTGAGAGGACTCTGGTGCAAGTCTTTCCTGTTTCCTCACATGGCTGGATGAGAGAGCAGAAGAGGGGATGAGAGACAGACAGACAGACAGAGATAGAGACAGTGTGTACTTTGATCTCTTCATCCCATTACAAGAGTACCAATCATATCATGGGGTTTCCACCCTCCTGATCTACGTAACCATAATTATCTTCCAAAGGCCCTACATCCAAATACCATCACCTTGGAAATTAGGGTTTCCACATATGAATTTGGGAAGAACAAATGTTGAGGATAAAACATTCAGTATATACCAGATTGCTCTAAGTATTAGTGAAGATGTGGAAAAATTGGAATCCTCATACATTGCTGATAAAAATGTAAAATGGTCCAGCCACTGTGGAAAGGTCTGGTGGTTCTTTAAAAGGTTAAATATACAGTTACCATATGACCCAGAAACCCTACTCTTCAGTATAAATCCAAGAAAAATGAAAACATATGTACACATAAAAGTTTGAATATGAATGTTTAGAGTTGTGTTATTCTTAAGAACCCCAAAATGAAAGCAATCTAAATATCTCGAATAGATTATCTGATGAACAGATCATCTAACTGTGGCATATTCTTACAACTCAATGTTATTTGACAATAAAAATGAATGAAGCAGTACTAATACATGGTACAACATGGATGAAGCTTGAAAACATTTTGCTAAGTAAAAGAAGTCACATACAAAAGGTCACATATTATATGACTCTACTTATATAACATGTTCAGAATAAGCAAATCTACAGAAACAGAGAGTAGATTAATGGCTCTCAATGGCTGGAACAGGAAATGAGAGGGAAATAAAGAATGAATGCTAATGAATACCGGGTTTCTTTTAAAGGAGACAAAAATGTTCTAACATTAGAGTGGGTGATGGCTGCACAATCCTGTGAATATATTAAAAACATTGAATTATACAGTTTAAACAGGTAAGTAGCATGGTATATAAATTAGGGAGAGGTTACCTAAAGCAAATACTGCTGACAAATCAGCCAAGATTAGAATGAAGTAGAGACCACTCTATCAGCATCAAAGTCATGTGTAACCTTGACAAACAATTGTTTAGTGGTGTGTTTGAGACAGAATGCAGACAGGGTAGACTGAGAGGGGATAAGAAGTGAGGAAGAAGAGTCAAAGAAGTTTTGTCGTTAAGGATTGCAGAGACACAGGTTAATGCCACAGAAGGATATGAAGTAAAGAAAGGGTTTGTTTTCATAAGATGGGAGATAATGCAGCATGTTTGTTGATGAGAATGAATCACTGTGGAAGGAGAAATTGACAGTGAAAAAGAGAAAATGTACTGTTGAATCAAAGTCCATGAGAAAGGGATGACTAAAAAGCACAAATGAAAAGGCTGGCATGCCTTCACACTTCAACAGGGAGAGGGCAGACAGCCGAGGCACCTGTCAGTAGACTGTGGATACTGTTAAGAAGACGAGAGGTGTGCTGCTATTTTCTACATGAGGCCTGAAGCAAGGTGACCAACTTAGGGTAAGGATGTGAAAGTATATTACTTATATTGCTGTATAACAAAATTACTACCCCAAACTTAGCAGCCCATGAGATCATGTTTTTCTTCCCACAGTTTCCTAGATTTGATCTTTACCTAGAAGCCAGTTCTTAAACTTAGAATCATTTGCTTTTTGGAGATGCTAGAAAAATATTTTTAAGACCAGTAAGTCCTGGCTTCTTTCTGTTTAATCAGCTTTTCTTTAGCCTCTCTCTCAACATCTTACTATAAGCAGCAAGAAGAAACCATGAAACACCTTCAACAGTCTGCCTGGAAATTTTCCTTAGCTAAATTAATAAGTGCTTTATGTAATTTGCCATCTTCCACATTAACACAGCTGACAGTGTTGTTAAACTTTCTGCCTACACATATATGACCCTCTATCTTTCATTTTCCACTGATATCTTCTTTACTTTTTAAGACTTCACCCAGTCTTTTGAAAGGCCATAATGCTTTTTCTAACAAACTAGTCAAGACATTTTAACTATTGTCCAACATTCTCCTCAAAGTCTGTCCAGCTTCTTCCTACTGCTTCCTAAACTACGTACACATTTTGAGGTAGAGGAATGGTACTTCCAGGTGCCAAGATCTGTATCAGTTCCCTATGACAAATCACCTAAACTCTGCAGCTTAAAATGACAAAAGTTATTATCTCATAGTTGGTGATGGACAGGGAGGCCTGGCATACTGCGGATCATGGGGTTGCAAAGAGTCGGACACAACTGAGTGACTGAACTGAACTGAACTGAGTTGGGTGATTTGGGCTCAGGGTGTCACAAGAGGTTGTCATCAAGATGTCAGCCAGAGCTGGAGGACCTGCTTCCAGGGGAGCTCACTCACATCTATCATTGCCATAACACATTATCTCAAACCAAGTAGTTTAAATAGCACAACTTATTATCTTACTGTCCTGTAAGTCAAAACTAGACTAAAATTAAAATGTTACCTGGGCTACATTCCCTTCTGAAGGCTCTAGAGGAGAAACTGTTTCCTTCTAGAGGCCTCTTACACTTCTTGGCTCATGCCCCTCGCTTCCATCTTTCAAAGCCAGCATTGCTAAGTCTGTTTCCTTTCTCACTTCCATTTTTTCCTACTGCTTCTTTCACTGTCCTATCTATCTATCTATACGTTTCTCTCTCTCCCTTTGGCTTCCGACTACAACCAGCAAAGGAGCTCATATGATTAGACTGTTCCCACCCAGATAATTCAAAATAGTCTCCCTATCTCAAGGTCCTTAACCTTATCACATCTATAAAGTACTTCTTGCCATGTAAGGTAACACATTCACAGGTCTAGGGATTAGGATGTGGATACCTTTGGAGGGTCACTATTCTTCCTACCACAGGGCTACAGAGACAGAAGAGGTGAACAAGTATAAGGAGGAGTAAAGGAGGTCACACATTTGTACAGGTCATAAAGCCAACACTGATTTAATTAAGAGAGGCACTGAAGGAAAAATTTAACTTTGACTGCTCAGTTTACTTAGCACTACATATGAGGTTGAAAATGCTAGATGCTGAAGCAGGGCAAGGAAGGTAAAATAAAGTAGGTAGAGAAGCCAAAAAATTCCACAGACATTCAAATTTCTGGGCCCTCAAACTACCATTGTGATTTGGTGGTTTCAATGTTTAGAATCACAAACTCATGCAACAATTTACTGCTTCTCCTCAGTATATTATATATTTTCAGTATAATAACTATATATGTTACATATTTTTCAGTATCATATGATGTATATTCAATATAATATTATTTCAAAATAGCTGAAATGACTTACTTTCTCTCCAAATGCAATGTTCCATTCATACACCACCAGATGGCAGAGAAGAGCAAAGAATATATTCCTACATACCAAAAAAAATTTTTTTCATATACTTGAAGAAGACCAGCCCTTAGCTAAAGGTGGCAAACTCTTAACATCTTAGACTAGAAAAGCACCTTACTTTTTTAACTTTTTCATTATGGAAAATTTCAAACATACACAAAACAAGAAGCAATGTAATAAATCTCCATGAATCATCAATTAGCTCCAAGAATTATCAACACACGGCCAATCTCATTTCATCTGTATCTTTTCCTTGTCCCTTTCTACTTTTTGTATACAATAGGTCCTTGTTGGTTATTAATTTTAAATATAGCAGTGTATATACATCAATCCCAAACTCCCTAATTATCCCTCCCTCCCAGGTAACCATGAGTCCGTTCTCTAAGTCTGTGAGTCTGTTTCTGTTTTATAAATAAGTTCCTTATATCTTTTTTTTAAAGATATTTGTATTTTTTTAGATTCCACATATAACCAACATCATAAAATATTTCTCTTTGTGACTTAACTTCACTCAAGTTATGACTATCTCCAGGTTCACCTGTGGTGCTACAAATGGCATTATTTTGTTATTTTTAGTGATTGAGTAACATTCATTGTATATATGTACCACAGCTTCTTCATATATTCCTCTGTCAATGGACATTTAGGTTGCTTCCATGTTCTGACTATTGTAAACAGTGCTGCAATGAACACTGGTGTACACATATCCTTTCAGATCATGTTTTTCTCCAGATACATGCCCAGGAGTGGGTCTGCAGGCTCATAAGGTAGCTCTACAGTTAGTTTTTTAAGTAACCTCCATACTGTTCTCCACAGTGGCTATATCAACTTACATTCATACCAACAGTGTAGGAAGGCTCCCTTCTCTCCACACCCTCTCTAGTATTTCTTGTTTGTGGATTTTTTGATGACAGCTATTTCAACTAGTGTGAGGTGATATCTCATTGTAATTTTGACTTGCATTTCTCTAATAACTAGTGACACTGAACATCTTCTCATGTGTCTCTTGGCCATCTGTATGTCTCCTTTGGAGAAATGTCTATTAAGGTTTTTTGCCAATTTTTTGACTGGGTTGTTTGTTTGGATGATATTAAGTCTTAAGAGGTGTTCGTAAATTTTTGCAGACTAATCCCTTGCCGGTCACATCATTTGCAAATATCTTCTCCCATTTTGTGGGTTATCTTTTGGTTTTGTTTATGAAACCCTAATGTTTCCTTTGCTGGAAAAGCACCTTATTTTTAAAGGCTTGTAGAGACATGAGAATTTCACAATTTTTCTCTAATTGATATTTGGACAACCTGTTAAAAATGTGTATTAAGACAATATAACCAGGATGACCTCAGAATAATTAGACAAGATCAGAAGTTCAGAGAAAACTAAGAATCACAGTAGTTTAAAAAAAAAGTTACTGAAAACAAAAATTAAAAGGTCAAAAACCAAAACTCCACTGCTTTGGCTATAACCTCTTTGAGAAAACTCAATGGTTGCCTCCAGATCAATTCGACTTGACTGGCCCTCAAATTCAACTTGTCCCACACTCAACTCACCCTCTTCTTTCCACATTCTCTCTTCCTCCTACCTTCTGTTTCAGTTAAGAATGCAACCATCTACCTGATTGCCAAAATCAGAAATCCTCAGGTCATCTTTATTACTTCCATAACCCTTACACTGTAAAGAATGACTATTTTATTATCCCTTTTTCTCCACCTACTGGTTTGGAATTAATACACTGCTTTTATTTTTTTAGCAGGTGTCCCAAAAATTACTGCATGCATATTTAACTTTATCTTTATCCTATCCTTAGGTGACATGAAAATCATTTAAAATGATCCTGGATGATATTATCACCCTCCTGGATGATATTATTGTTGTTACTATTGTATATTTAAATTTTTTAACTTCACTGGGACATTATTCTTACTGTTTTGTATAATCAGTACTCATTAGATTTACTTCTATGTTTGCCACCTTCTTTGTTCTTCTTCCCTTCTTAATCTCAGATCATCCCTCAGCATCACTTTCCTTCTCTCTGAAGGGCACCTTTTACAATTTCTTACAGTAGACATACACTGTAGATGAACTCTCTTACCTTTAGTTTGTCTGAAAAAATGTCTTTTGCCTTCATTCTTAAAAGATAATTCTGTTTAGTATAAGTTCTAGACTGGCAGATATTTTATGTCAGTCCTTTAAATATAACCATTTCATGGATAAAGAAGACGGGATATAGGCAGACAGACAGACACAAACATATACATGCAGATACACACATAAAACAGAATACTACTCAGTCATAAGAAAGGTAAATTTTAACACATGCAACAACATGGATGGCCCTCACAGGTATTATATTAATTGAAAGTCAGCTGCAGAAAGACAAATACTGTATGACTTCACTCACATGCAGAATATAAAAAAACATAACACAAAATAAATAAACAAACAAAACAAAAATAAACATGTAGATATAGAAAACAGGGCATCTGGTCCCATCACTTCATGGAAAACAGCTAGGGAAATAAATACAAACAGTGACAGACTTTATTTTCCTGGGCTCCAAAGTCACTGCAGGTGGTGACTGCAGCCATGAAATTAAAAGACACTTGCTCTCTGGAAGAAAAGCTATGACCAACCTAGACAGCATATTAAAAAGCAGAGATATTACTTTGCCAACAAAGGTCTGTCTAGTCAAGGCTACGGTTTTTCCAGTGTCATATATGTATGTGAGAGTTGGACCATAAAGAAAGTTGAGCACCAAAGAGTTGATGCTTTTGAACTGTGGTGTTGAAGACTCTTGAGAGTCCCATGGACTGCAAGGAGATCCAACCAGTCCATCCTAAAGGAAATCCACACAGTTAGGGTTAGGGTTAGGGATCTCTTCTGTGTATTCTTGTCACCTCTTCTTAATATCTTCTGCTTCTGTTAGGTCTATACTATTTCTGTCCTTTATTGAGCCCATCTTTGGCATCTCTCATTTTCTTCAACAGATCTCTAGTCTTTCCCATTCTGTTGTTTTCCTCTATTTCTTTGCATTGATCACTGAGGAAGGCTTTCTTATCTCTCTTTGCTATTCTTTGGAACTCTGCATTCAGATGGGAATATCTTTCCTTTTCTCCTTTGCTTTTCACTTCTCTTCTTTTCACAGCTATTTGTAAGGCCTCCTCAGACAGCCATTTTGCCTTTTTGCATTTCTTTTTCTTGGGAATGGTCTTGATCCCTGTCTCCTGTACAATGTCACAAACCTCTGTCCAGAGTTCATCAGGCACTCTGTCTATCAGATTTAGTCCCTTAAATCTATTTCTCACTTCCACTGTATAATCATAAGGGATTTGATTTAGGTCATACCTGAATGGTCTAGAGGTTTTTTCCACTTTCTTCAATTTCAGTCTGAATTTGGCAATAAGGAGTTCATGATCTGAGCCACAGTCAGCTCCCAGTCTTGTTTTTGCTGACTGTATAGAGCTTAAGTTTTAAACCTGCTGTTGTAGGGTGGTGAGTGATACTCATTCACTCAGCCCAGACAACCCAGATCAATAAGAATGGGCAACACAAAGGTTTCTGATGTTTATTCCCATCCCTACTAGCAATCTGCTGGAAAATCTGCAAACTATGAATTTTCACATCAGTTAAGAGAAAACTATTATTCAGACCTAACTTTGCAAGGCAGCACTAGTGGTAAAGAACCTGCCTGCCAATGCAGAAGACACAAGAGATGCGTTCAACCCCTAAGATGGGAAGATCCCCTGGAGGAGGAAATGGCAACCCTCTCCAGTACTGTCGCCTGGAGAATCTCACTGACAGAGAAGCCTGGCAGGCTACACTCCATAGGGTTGCACAGCGTTGGACATGACTGAATTAACTTAGCATGCACACAACTTCCAAGAGTCTAGAAAGCTTTTCTTTATTGTAGACAGTAACAGCTGGGAAGCACAAAACTTTGCTGGTTTTGTGAAATAAGCCATTTTTTAAAATCTCATTTGACAGATGAAGAAATTGAGGCTCAGAGATGGGGAGTGACTTGCCCAAGATCAAAAAAAGCTAGTTAGCAGCAGGACAAGTCTCCTGACAGGATACTGCTCATTTTAGCATACCCATACGTATCTGTAGATTGCCTATTTCTTTTCCATTCCTTTCCTCCTCCAAGCAAAGCTTGTTTGGTGGCAAGTAAACAATCAAAGTATTCTATTTCTCATTTATAGTCTAGTCCACTGACTGTCATATCCTGACATTTCCCTTCAGCCAATATCTGTGAAGTGTAATTCTATTGAACCCTTGAATCATCCAAGTCCTGAACTGCAATACCTCTATTTACAAATTTTGCTATTTCTACTTATCACCACAGGATATCTGAGTGACAGATCAGCTCCTTGGGCCTTTCTATATCAAATATACTGTCTCTATCAACACTTGTTATTCATCTGTGGTTTCTCATTGTGGGTATCTATTGTTGAAACCATAACAGACACAAGTATTCTTGCAGTGATTTCTTTCCTTATAAGAATCTGCTAAGCCTTTGAACTCAGAAGGAATGTGAGAGTAGGCCAGGGTAATTTCAAACAGTAAACAAAAGTTTGTTCTCTTTCACTCCTATTGCTCAGCTTTTTATCAATACCATTTATGCTGCTTTCTTCAAATGTCTAAATAATAAACCAAGATAAGGGGTATTTTTTTCATTTGCTCTTTCAATATGTCCTCTTTGGGCCAGAAGTATCACCACCTGGAATGGCAGGGCATTCACCATGCCTATTGTGTATCCTTGCATGAATAATTCACTGAATATGATCACCCTAAGCCATGCTGAGCCATAGGATTAGGGAACGTCTTTCCTCTAGAAGTCAGAAAAAGAAGAGACCCAAAGGAAAATAAACTAAATGAATGCTTTCTAAATAAAATGAATTCTGAGTAATAGTTCACTAGGCACTACCTACCCTGCTTGATCTCTAGAACCTAAGTAATGTATCCAGGAACTGCTTGTGCCAAGTCTGGCTTCAGCCCCAGAAAATGAAAGAAAGAAAAAGAGGGGAAGGCATATGCTGTTTCATAAGCAGGCATGGTCTCGGAGTCTAGCCCCCAGATTTAGGGATATAGATTAGCTCTAGGGAGTGTAACTGACAAATTTTATTTGCACACATATACTAAACACATATACATGCTCTATGATGGCTGTGAAAAATAAATTCAGTTGCATTATCTCATGTAAACCTCACAACAACTCAGAAAGACATTGTTTACCCTCATTTTACAGAGTTTAAAAATGGAGACATAAGGGTAGTTAACTCATGTCAAAATCATCAGTTCAGTTCAGTTCAGTCACTCAGTCATGTCTGACTCTTTGCAACCCCATGAATTGCAGCACGCCAGGCCTCCCTGCCCATCACCAATTCCTGGAGTCCACACAAACCCATGCCTATTGAGTCAGTGATGCCATCCAGCCATCTCATCCTCTGTCGTCCCCTTCTCCTTCCCCCAATCCTTTCCAGCATTAGGGTCTTTTCCAATGAGTCAACTCTTCACATGAGATGGCCAAAGTACTGGAGTTTCAGCTTCAACATCAGTCCTTCCAAAGAACACCCAGGACTGATCTCCTTCAGGATGGACTGGTTGGATCTCCTTGCAGTCCAAGGGACTCTCAAAGAGTCTTCTCCAACACTACAGTTCAAAAGCATCAATTCTTTGGCACTCAAGCTTTCTTCACTGTCCAACTGTCACATCCATACACGACTACTGGAAAAACCATAGCCTTGACTAGACAGACCTTTACTGATAAATTAGTGTCTCTGCTTTTAAATATGCTATCTAGGTTGGTCATACCTTTCCTTCCAAGGAGTAAGCATCTTTTAATTTCATGGCTGCAATCACCATCTGCAGTGATTTAAAGTCATACAGACAGCAAACCGTGATGCTCCAAGTAGAAACCAATTCCAGACATAGTACTCTGGCCTCCACAGCACACATATACAAGAAAAAAGACAGAAGGTGATACAGACAGAAAGATACCTTTGAGCTACCTTATACAGTTAACAGAATGCTGTCACATTCCTTCCTCATTATCTCTAAAGGCTATACTGTTGGGACAAATAAAACACCCTGAGACGAAAGAAAGGCAAGGATATCTTTCTCTATTTCCTCTCAGGAACACTCTTCCACCTATAGAACTGTCCAGGTTATTAAGAACTTGTATTAATTTTCTGGGTTCTGTTTTTAAGATTCAAGAGCTTACTCAAGTCATTCATGCATTTCCATCAAGCAGACAAAGAGGAAGAGTAAATCCTAATAATTACTCATTGGAAGATTCAGAGCAAAGTTCTTTCCAAGAACTGATGGTCAAAATATCCAGCCATGATACAAGCAAGCTTAGAAAAGCTCTTCTTACAACTGTGACATGATGAAACTTTTGCTAAACTATCCAATCTGATAAAACCAATACAAAGAGCAACAACTCTGCATTTTTCTACTTTGAGTCCTGTAGGCTCCCTATCCTAGCCTTGCTCCTATTAATAGTCATAGTCTCTACAGTAGTCTTAATTGTGGACTTTTTTGGAAACCTCTCTCTCTCATTACTATCATCTTTAAGAAGCAGACAGAAGTTCAGAATGTCATCAACATAATGATCACCAATCTCTCCCTCTCTGATATCATAGTATGTGTCATGTGTATCCCTTCTACTATCATCTACACTCTGATGGATTACTGGAATATTTAGGGACACCACATGCAAAGTCACCTCCTATGGGCACAGTGTCTCCATCTGTGTGTCCATATTCTCACTTGTGTTAACTGCTATTGAAAGATAGCAGCTGACTATGAACCCCAGTTCCAGAAAAACATCTCTTTCTGCTTTATTGACTATGCCAAAGCCTTTAACTGTGTGGATCACAATAAACTATGGAAAATTCTGAAAGAGATGGGAATACCAGACCACCTGACCTGTCTCTTGAAAAACCTGTATGCAGGTCAGGAAGGAACAGTTAGAACTGGACATGGAACAACAGACTGGTTCCAAATAGGAAAAGGAGTACGTCAAGGCTGTACACTGCCACCCTGCTCATTTAACTTATATGCAGAGTACATCATGAGAAACACTGGGCTGGAGGAAGCACAAGCTGGAATCAAGATTGCCTGGAGAAATATCAATACCCTCAGATATGCAGATGACACCACCCTTATGGCAGAAAGTGAAGAAGAACTAAAGAGTCTCTTGATGAAAGTGAAAGAGGAGAGTGAAAAGTTGGCTGAAAGCTCAACATTCAGAAAACTTAGATCATGGCATCTGGTCCCATCACTTCATGGCAGATAGATGGGGAAACAGTGGAAACAGTGACTGACTTACTTTTCTGGGCTCCAGAATCACCGCAGATGGTGATTGCAGCCATGAAATTAAAAGAGGCTTACTCCTTGGAAGGAAACTTATGACCAACCTAGACAGCATATTGAAAAGCAGAGACATTACTTAGTCAACAAAGGTCCGTCTAGTCAAGGCTATGGTTTTTCCAGGGGTCATGGATGGATGTGAGAGTTGGATGGTGAAGAAAGCTGAGCGCCAAAGAATTGATGTTTTTGAACTGTGGTGTTGGAGAAGACT
>ML661896.1:2516576-2539144 GCA_007570785.1 Antilocapra americana | reverse complement strand
TTGAGAGTCCCTTGGACTGCAAAGAGATCCAACCAGTCCATCCTAAAGGAGGTCAGTCCTGGGTGTTCACTGGAAGGACTGACTTTGAAGCTGAAACTCCAATACTTTGGCCACCTGATGCGAAGAGCTGACTCATTGGAAAAGACCCTGATGCTAGGAAAGATTGAGTGCAGGAGGAGAAGGGGACGACAGAGGATAAGATGGTTGGATGGCATCACCGACTCAATGGACATGAGTTTGGGTAAACTCCAGGAGTTCATGATGGACAGGGAGGCCTGGTGTGCTGCAGTTTGTGGGGTCACAAAGAGTCGGACACAACTGAGTAACTGAACTAAACTGAACTGATGAACCCCAGGGACTGGAAACTCAGGGTAGCTCACACCTACTGGGCTATCACATTGATCTGGCTATTTTCCCTTCTATTATCTATTCCCTTCCTCCTGTTCTCCCACCTCACCAATGAGCCTTTCCAAAACTTCTCTCTTCCCACTGACCTTTACCCACACTAGGTGGCCTGTGTAGAGAACTAGCCCTGCAAAATGAACCAGCTCCTCTTTACCACCTCCCTGTTTATGCTGCAATATTGTGTCCCTCTGAGCTTCATCCTTGTCTGCTACCTGAAGATAGTTACCTGTCTCTGAAGGAGAAATGGGAAAATAGACGAGCAGAGAGAAAGTGAGAGCTGGCTCAGGAAAAACAAGAGGATCAACATGATGGTGATTTCCATTGTAGTAACCTTTGGGGTCTGCTGGCTTCTCGTGAACACTTTAGATGTCATCTTTGACTGGTACCATGAGATTCAATGAGCTGCCACTATGACCTGGTATTTGTAGTATGCCACTTGATTGCTATGGTTTCTACATGTATAAATCCTCTCTTCTATGGCTTTCTCAACAAAAATTTCCAGAAGGACATGGTGTTGATAATTCACTACTGCTGGTGCTTTGCACCTCAGGAAAGATATCAAAATATTGCCATCTCCAGTGTGCACACAGATGAATACAAGCGATCATTAAGATTAGCTCATACATCAACAAGTATATAAGAACTGGTAACACTTAATGCCATAGGCCTTCTTATATGGGAGATGGAGAGGTAATGACTGGACCTGGGCAAGATGCCAAGGAAGCCAGAACTAAAAAAAAAAAAAGGAGAGAGTAACTGTATGCTAACCAGTTTTGCTTTAGGCCAGATCTATATGTCTCATATATCTACCCAATGCAAACATATACACACATACATACGCACACACACTCTCTCTCTCTCTCTCCACCCTATTCTCTTCAGAGAATAATAACTCACACACCCAGTTGTCAGCATTTGTGGCAAAAAATGACAGTAAGAAAGCAAGAGAGACAAGGAACACTGATGGCTGGGGAACAAAATTCCCAGATATTAGTATTCAATGGAATATCCACAAAAGTTATTACTAATGATATGTCCACTAAAAACAATGCTGTATCTCCTTAGTGTTGAAGCAATTCCACTTTCAGAAATAGAAATTGTAACTTTTAACCATGTAACCACTTAATTAATTAGCAATGTCAGAAAGACTCATAATTTACTAATTAGCTAAATAACTAAGTTTGGATTGGAAGTTGAAGGAATGGTTGATTTCACTTAACATTTAAACTAAGTATTTTAAATACAATTAATTCACATGCCTGAGTCAGATTCTCTAGTTTATGGCAATAGTACATTTTCTTTACTAACAAGGCTATTAGTGCCACTTAAATTGGTCACAAACTCTTTAGCACTCCAATTATGCTTTAAACTAACTTATTAATGACCAATGTAGATAGATCTTTCATTACAAAATGACTTTTTATCTCTAACTCTTTATACATATTAAGTAGGAGTTATTACAACTCTATCATTGAGTCTGATGAACTTCATCAGTAACACACATAGTTAACTCCAGATTTTTTAAAACCTCTTGCATAGCTTATGATTTAAACATTTAAAACATATCTCTCATCCCTACAGAGTCACTTATATTGGAGAATCAGCTAGACTATCTTCAGAAAGGATACTAAGCTACTGGTCAAATTAGCTCAGTGACTTTTACAAATGATGACCAACTTCATCTCTTCCCTGGATACATATTCCTTATACTTTCTTACACTATTAAACTTGGGGCTGCACCTTATTGGTATGTTAAAAATGTAACACACAATGTATTGTCTTCTTTCTTTCGAATAAAAGGTCATGTTTCAGTGAATAACTGTGATTTTTCTGCTGTGTGTATAGTTTTTATTTCCACATGCATGTGTGCCAGATTGCTAGTCCTGTCCGACTCTTTGCAACCCTATGGACTGTAGCCCGCCAGGCTCCTCTATCCATGGGATTCTCCACGCAAGAATACTGGAGTGAGTTGCCATTTCCTCCTCCAGGGTTTCTTCCTGACCCTCTTATGTCTCCTACATTGGCAAGTGGGTACTTTACTACTGGCACCACCTGAGAAGCCCTTTAGTTTCCACATTAGCCTCCATATTTTTCCTCCTGAAAAAAAAAATTTTTTCCTCTCTCCTCTACTTCCCTCTGTCTCTGTTTCTTCCCTCCATCTAGCTTCTCCTTGTCTTCAGAATTTCTGGTCTTTCTGTTACATTATTTTGGGGAAAATGAACAAGAAAGCATGGCAGGATAACCATAGGAAATAAAGTGTAACAGTATCACAGTATTGGGCTATCCAGGTAACTCAGTGGTAAAGAATCCTCCTGCTAATGCAAAAGACACAGGTTCAACCTCTGGGTCTGGAAGATCCCCTAGAGGAAGAAATGGCAATCCACTCCAGTATTCCTGCCTGGAGAAGAAGAGCCTGGTGGGCTACAATCCATGGAGTTGCAAAGAGTCAGATACAACTGAGCACGCAAGCATGCATGCATCACAGTATTAGCTACAAATAAAAGCTCTTATCTAGGGGGTTCTGGAAGGGGAACACATGTATACCCATGGCAGATTCATGTCAATGTATAGCAAAACCAACACGATAATATAAAGAAAAAAATTAATTAATTTAAAAAAATAAAATATACTGTATTGTTGTTTTTGCTTCTGGCTTACTTCACTCTGGATAATGGGCTCCAGTTTCGTCCATCTGAGTAGAATTGC
Organism: Antilocapra americana; assembly: GCA_007570785.1. Lineage (NCBI taxonomy): Eukaryota > Metazoa > Chordata > Mammalia > Artiodactyla > Antilocapridae > Antilocapra > Antilocapra americana. The sequence goes on along the minus strand of ML661896.1, from coordinate 2,536,033 downwards.
TTCAAATGAATTTTTTTTTTAATGCTGAGTAATATTCCATTGTGTATATATACCACAGCTTTCTTATCCATTTGTCAGTTGACGGGCATCTAGGTTGCTTCCATGTCCTGGCTATTGTAAACAAAGCAGCGATGAACATTGGGGTGCACGTGGCTCTTTCAATTCTGGTTTCCTCGGTGTATATGCCCAGCAGTGGGATTGCCGGGTCATATGGCAGGTCTATTTGCAGCTTTTTAAGGAACCTCCACACTGTTTTCCATAGTGGCTGTACTAGTTATATGGAATTTAGAAAGACAGTAATGAGAACCCAACATGGGAGACAACAAAAGGAACGCAGATGTATAGAATAGACTTGAGGACTTTGTGGATGAGGGTAAGGGTGGGATGATATGGGAGAAGGGCATTGAAGCATGTTAATTGTCATGTGTCTAATCAACCGCCAGCCCAGGATTGATGCTCGGGACTGGTGCAGCGAGATTTCCCGGGGGGGAGGGAGGAGGGAGGGGGGTTCCGGAGGGGAAGCATATGTAAACCCATGGTGATATCATGACAATGTATGGCAAAAACAATGATAAAAAAAATTAAAAAATAAAAAAAAATAAAAAATAAAATAAAAACCAACTTCAAACACTGTCAGTTTAGAATCCTAGAAGTACAGATGCAGCCCCTTAGCCCAGAAAACAGCTCTCCCTAGATATCATTTCTATCTCTTCTGAAAAACAGTGGTTAAAACTAAGATCCAATGTGATATTTTACTTATAAAGGTATGTTGAAACTAGTTTCCATTACTAAAAAGATTTAGACCAAGCCACAGAAAGCAGGGAAGGGCTTTCATCAAACTCTGATATCACCCTCTCCCTTCACCCAAACACAAACACTCCAACTTCTCTAACCCTAGCACCCTATCCCAAGCACTCAAAAGAGATCTCCAGTCTGTTACTAAATATTATAGTGTCCATTTTGGCTCCATGATAAGAATAATTTCCTTCTCCTAAAAAGTCCATTCTGTCTTTACTTTGGATGTTTTCTTGAACTTAAATGAAACAAAAGTCACTAACGACATCAATAGTAGTTTTTCTTATATCGCCATTTGCAGCAACATGGATGGACCTGGGGACTGTCATACTAAGTGAAGTAAGCCAGACAAAGATAAATATTGTGTGATAGCATGTATACAAATGAATTTATTTACAAAACAGAAACACAGACTTAGAGAATGAATTTATGGTTACCATGGGGAAAGAGAGGGGACAGATTAGTAGTTTGGGATTGACATGTACACATTACCATATTTAAAATGCTAACCAACAAGGACCTAGTATATACTACAGAGAAGTTGACTCAATATTCTATAATAACCTAAATGGGAAAACAATTTGAAAAATAATGGATCAGTATGGGTATGACTGAATCACTTCGCTATACACCTGTAACTAACACATCATTGTTAATCAATTATACTCCAAAATAAAATAAATTTTAATTAAAAATAATAATAGTCTTTCTTTGGTTTATTTTTATCTCATAAAGCAGTGAATTAACTAGTTTTAATGCATGCCTTTACTTGTAAGGGACTTACACTTCTGACCAGTGGGAGAGCACAGGTCTATAAGTAGCTACTTAGGAAGATATAATCAGAATAGACCCAAGTGTTGTGGGGCCACAGTGGAAACAAAACATATTTTTCAGAGTAAACAAAGATTTCAGGAAAGTCCACCATACTGTTTCTGCAGTATTTGTGGATGGTGCACACCATCAGTTAAACCACTTGGTGAATGAAATAAGACCTCATTTTCTCATTTGCCTCTCCCCCGTCGCCAGATATGCCTGCATTCTCCTCGCCAGGAATCTATCTGAGACTGAAACTTGGTGGTGTTTGCGTGATAGACGTGCAAAAGCAGTTCCCTCTAGCCAGTGCTCCAAGTATCTGTTCCTGTCTCCTGATCTGAAATCATTTTGGATTGACAGTAATTTACCTTATCTTTAAAAGTTTCCAGAAAGCATGACTATTAGTGGGATGTACATATCGGCCTACTGAACCAGAGCTGTATGACAAAATGCTAACATATCCTGCCAGAGTCCTGTAGGTTTTCTGTCTAAAGATCTCCCAGACAATTTCTAACAGAGAATGAACAACATAAATGATTCAACATAAACAGCACCCAAATGTGGGTTTTTATTCCCAGCTGTGTATAAAATATGGTGTATATTTTTTAACAATGGATATGTAATATTCTGAAGAAGGTGTAAATAACTTGACAGAGCAACAAGCATGAGGCTTCATTTTTGTGTGTGTATGGATATTTTCCCCCATTCTATAGGCTGCCTTTTTGTTGCTTTTAGTATTTCCTTTTTTATACTCATTACTTTTAATTTTTATTTTATACTGGAGTATAGTTGATTATGGAGGCTTTAATTTAAAGAACCTGCTCCTTACTCGGTACTCACAAGGAATAGTATAAAATTCATCAGCCCAATAAAAAGTCAACCTCTCTTCCTATAAGCTTTTTGTAGAATAATGAAGTCTTACTATGTCTTTAGCAATGTGTTAGGTACAGAATAAATGTAAGACACGCTTAAAGAGTTTACAATCTAGTTGAGGCTTTAAAGAGTTTACAATATACCAGAGGAGTAATTTCATGTCTTAGTTTTGAAGGCTTTCCTTATGGCTAGGTAGAAAACTGCCAAAACAAAAGTTAAGAGTAAATGAAGGCAGAGTTGATATCAAAGAAGGACTCACTTTATCTTTATACCCATGAGTGAGAATATGTGTGTGTGTATGCTAAGTCACTTCAGTTGTGTGAGACTCTTTGCAACCGCATGGACTGTAGCCTGCCAGGCTCTTCTGTCCATAGGATTCTCCAGGCAAGAATACTGCAGCGGATTGCCATGCCCTTCTCCAGGGGATCTTCCCTACCCAGGGTTCAAATTGGCATCTCTTATGTCTTCTGCATTGGCAGGTAGGTTCTTTATCACTAGCACCATCTGGGAAGCCCTAAGTGAGAATATACTGGGGAAGAAAAGAGGAAGTATTCTAGAAGAGGGGTCAAGGAGAAGTATTCAGGACTAATAAGCCCAGGAATTCCTAAAATCCTCCCTGAAGTTACCTATGCAATAAATGTGCTCATGCAATAACCAGAGAAATAAGAAGATGAGAATTTCCAGTGGGCTAAGGAAGGCACTTCCCCATTTCTGTGTCCAAATCAAACTTCATGATGATGCTGGGATGGTATTTGCCCTGTGGGAGAAGTAAAAGGATGTGTGGTGCCAGTGACAGGAATGCATCCATCTTCCATCTGGTCACTGACTATTTTCTGTCATCCTCTATTTTTAGGTAGAGAAATCTTTCCTTCTAAACTAGACTGTGAACTTTCAGAGACTTTGATCTACACTTTTTATTCCTTCTATACTGGCCCCACACTCAGAGTATTTAAGATCCAGTTCAGTTTAGTTGCTCAGTCGTGTCCGACTCCTTGCAACCCCATGAACCCCAGCACACCAGGCCTCCCTGCCATCCAGCCACCTCATCCTCTGTCGTCCCCTTCTCCTTCTGCCCTCAATCTTTGCCAGTATCAGGGTCTTTTCCAATGAGTCAGCTCTTTGCAGCAGGTGGCCAAAGTATTGGAGTTTCAGCTTCAAAGTCAGTCCTTCCAATGAACACCCAGGACTGATCTCCGTTAGGATGGACTAGTTGGATCCCCTTGCAGTCCAAGGGACTCTCAAGAGTCTTCTCCAACACCACAGTTCAAAAACATCAATTCTTTGGCGCTCAGCTTTCTTCACCATCCAACTCTCACATCCATCCATGACCACTGGAAAAACTATAGCCTTGACTAGACGGACCTTTGTTGACTAAGTAATGTCTCTGCTTTTTAATATGCTGTCTAGGTTGGTCATAAGTTTCCTTCCAAGGAGTAAGCCTCTTTTAATTTCATGGCTGCAATCACCATCTGTGGTGATTTTGGAGCCCAGAAAGGTAAGTCAGTCACTGTTTCCCCATCTATCTGCCATGAAGTGATGGGACCAGATGCCATGATCTAAGTTTTCTGAATGTTGAGCTTTCAGCCAACTTTTCACTCTCCTCTTTCACTTTCATCAAGAGACTCTTTAGTTCTTCTTCACTTTCTGCCATAAGGGTGGTGTCATCTGCATATCTGAGGGTATTGATATTTCCCCCAGCAATCTTGATTCCAGCTTGTGCTTCCTCCAGCCCAGTGTTTCTCATGATGTACTCTGCATATAAGTTAAATAAGCAGGGTGAGAGTATACAGCCTTGACATATTCCTTTTCCTATTTGGAACCAGTCTGTTGTTCCATGTCCAGTTCTAACTGTTCCTTCCTGACCTGCATACAGGTTTCTCAAGAGGCAGGTCAGGTGATAGGACTAGGCAAAAAAGACCCTGATGCTGGGAAAAACTGAAGGCAAAAGGAGAAGGAGGTGGCAGAGGATGAGATGATTACATAGCATCACCAACTCAATGGACATGAATTTGAGCAAACTCTGGGAGATAGTAGAGGACAGAGGAACCTGGTATGCTGTATTCCATGGGATCCCAAAGAGTCAGACATGATTTAGCTAACAACAAGAGGCAAGGAAAAGCATTTAATATAGATTTTAAAAATTATTTCTTAAAATACAAGGTAAGCAGTCATTACTCACAAATTATTGAATGCCTGAATGTTCTCAAACCTATGTTTTATTAATTATCCAATGACAGTGTAAAGACATAAGCCTCATTACACAGACTATTGTAATATCAGTAAACTGCAAAATCCCGAGTGCTTTGGGTCTCAACTTAAATGTTTTTAGAAAATCTTCTCTAGCCCCCGAGGCCTGTGACAATCCCCTAATCCCCTTATCCCCTGGTCTCTTAGTACTCTATGTATAGAGAGAGAGCTACCCTGCAGAATGATGAAGACCTGCTTACATCTGCAAGACATGAGCTTGCAGAAGGAAGAGACTGGGTCTTATTCACAGTAGAGGCTCTAGTACCAAGCATAGACTCTGGCACTAAGTAGGAGTTCAATCAGTATTTGCAAACTGCAGTTGTATTGACAGAATAAATCAGGGTGTAACAAACCTTTGCTTGGAAGTGGTGTGTGGACCTGATTAGTAAGTGGAGCCTATATTCCTGGAACTCAGTACTTAAAGAAACAGAATGTCAAACTTCTATCTCAAATACAAGAGCCAGTACTCAGAAAATCTGCACGAACAGGAGAATAAACATAAACATCATGGTTCCAGGGAAACCTCAAGGGCAAGGTGGGTTTTTATGGTCCACGTGTTACTTGTCTATACAAGTTGTACCAAAAAGAATCAGCTAACTGAGAAGGTCCTTAAGGTGGTAGAAAATGCCCTACTAACTTCCAACTAATTAAGCTGGCAAAGTTCTTTGAGCAAACAGCTCTCAGAAATGAAAGGCCAGTCTTCCAGGGCAACCAGCCTCTAGGAGTGTGGGCCTCTTTATGACTCTACTAGAAGAAACACCATACTCTCTATAAAAGACCAAGGGAGGGCAGAACTTTGTCTTTTTCAATGAGCCATATTGTTCTTCTCTGCTGCTGCTGCTAAGTCACTTCAATTGTGTCCAACTCTGTGCGACCCCACAGACGGCAGCCCACCAGGCTCCTCTGTCTGTGGGATTCTCTAGGCAAGGATACTGGAGTGGGTTGCCATGTCCTTTCCCGTCTTCTTCTCTAAGGGAACATAAAATCCAAAAGCAAAAGATATTGTGTTACTGATTTGGAGGCAGTCTTCATCATCCAGGGTTCCCAGGAGATGCCCTCTGTTTTTTTAACAGCAGCAGGAGTCCCTGACTCCTAGGCAGTCACCAGTCAGTCATCTCCTGAAGATTCAAGATTTACACCTTTCTATTCCCTTCAAAGTTTCTCAATTTAAGAACAAAGACAGGGACTTCCCTGGTGGTCCAGTGGCTAAGAATCTGCCTTCCACTGCAGGGGGTGCAGGTTAAATCCCTGGTCAGGGAACTAAGATCCCACATGCTATGGGGCAACTAAGCCCATGTGCCACAACTAAGACCAGGTGTAGCCAAAAATAAATAGATAGATAAATATATTTTTTAAATAAAGACAAATATTTTAATATGTGCATATGTGTGCACACACATTTGTGAACAGCACTTAGAAAAATGTCTGAAAGGGAATAAATACTCCAAAATGTTAACTGTGTTTATCTCTAGGTGATAAGACTTTTGGGTGATCTATCTTCTTTGTTCCGTCTTGCCTTCTAACTTCCCTTCCCCTCTCTTTCTTTTGGCCAATTTGCCTATCTATAATTTGCATTATTTGTATAATTTTTTTCAAATGGGTAAGAAAAGATAAAAAAAACCTTAAAAAAAAAAAAAACAACTAAGAATCCAAAGTAACTGTCCATGAGGCAGATGTGGTACAAGAAGTTAAGAGACATGGGCCTAGCTTGGAGTTTGGGCAAATTGCTTATCCTTTCTAAGTTTCAAGTTTCCTCATCTTTCAAATGTATCACTCATTGAATAAACATTTAAGGAGCATCTACTGATTAAATACAATAATAAGCAAGACTGACATAGTTTCCTACTCTCCTGGAATTTACAATCAAAGACAATACTTTTTTAAAAAGGTAAATTGTGACAAGTGATATAACAGAGAAAATGTAACATTAAGAGGGCACTTAGCAGAAGGAAGTAGTTTCATCTGGGGCACAATGGGAACAGGAAGTAGATAAGGGAATCTTCCTGAAGAAATGTTAAACCTAAGATCTAAAGGGTGATTAGGATTTAGCCAGGCAGAGATGAGGCTGGTTATGCTCTTAGCTGCTTTGTAGTTCTGTGATTCTGTGTTCTAAGCTGTCCAGGGGCCATTCTGTCGCTCCACTCATTAATTCACTTAACCCCCGCTCCCCAAAATAACATTCTTAAAGGTAGTATTATTCCAATTTACAAATCAGGAAAGTGTTAGTTAAACAGTTGCCTAAAGTCACATAGTAGTAAATCCAAACCTTTCCAGTTTAAAATTCTATCATCTTTCATTCATCATTCAACTAGCATTTAATGAGTACCTGCCCAGTACTCTGCCAGACATTGGTCATAAAGAAATGACTAAGACTGCGTTCCTACTCTTGAGGAATGCACTGTAAGCCAAACAATTACAACATGGTAAGAGTTTAGAAAGAGACAGAGTAGGACTGTGCCTTTTATCAAGATCTAATTCCCTAGCTCCCCAAGGACACTGAGAGGATACATGATCACTGACAAAGACTATACAGATTGGAAAATTTGCAAAGCTGTAGCTGAAGCCTGGCATTCCTGACTGACACTGACCAGCAGCTCAGACTTCTATACCATTAGGCCTGGCCAGTCTGTTCAGATGAAAATTTTCCAGGGAAATGGGTGTCCGAATGGTACCCATGCACCTTACTACACAGAATAAGCATGCTCTCAGCATCTCAAATTGATGAGGAACTTCAGCAGTAGCATTAGGGACTCCTAGAGAGAGACAAATAGGAGCTAAATCATGTCTGCTGTAATCACAGAAAACTTCATCAAAGCTTTCAGGCAAATCCTCTGCTTTTTCATATGTCTTCTTAAAAAAAAAACAAAAACACTCTCGCTCTCTGATTCCAGGAGTTGAGAAAGAAATTACAAAACAGGATTTCAGAGGTGTTTCTAAAAGAGCTTCCACCAGGAGCTCTTAGAAACAGAAGTTAGGTCTAACTTTGGAGCCTAATAAAATGCTGGGCATATATCAATAATCTGTTAGAATGAGTCTGGGACATAGCTCATGAGTCAATGACTCAGTGGAACCTAAACCTACAGTATTGTGTGGAGGGACTTCAATTCCTCCTCAGAGCAGCTGGTGGAAAACAGGTCACAGATCTCAGTTGTTTACTCATCCTCCTGAAAGGCCACAAGAAGCAGCCACTTGCTCGTACATTCAGACTTACAATAAAATTGTCTCTGATGTTGGTGGGACATGGACTGTCAAACAATGCCCCTGGGAGCCAGGATTCCTGAGACTCCCATTCATCTCTTCCAAGGACTTATCTGTAACCCTAAGCATGCCACTAACCCCTCTGTGCCACCTCAGTTCTGCCATCTATGGACGAAGATTCCTGCTGCCTTCCTTTCCACAAGAGATGTAGAGATGGCACTGGAATATTCACCTCCATGCTTCAGTCGTTACTTGATGATATTGCTCCCAGGTGGAAAGGGATGGACAGGAAAGGGGAAACACATTATCAAAGCATAGTATAAAAAGTTTTGAGCCATCCAGGCCTGGGTTTGAATTCTGATCCTACCACTTACCAGCTGTGTGAAATGAGATATGAGCTTTAACATCTCTGACCCTAGAGTTAAACATATAAGATAGAGAATAATTCCTGCCTTATATGACTGTTGTGAGGATTCAAGATAATACATGCATGGTTCCAGGCACAAATAGTGAATGAAGAAATAGCTGAAATATTAAAATTTCTGACACCTTCTTAAACCTGAAGCAGGGCACTCTTCTACAAATTCACAACTGTCAGAGTCAGCCCACAAATCAGAGAGTTGGGCTAAAAACTCTATGGCGGAATCTAACTTCCTAAGAAGATGGGAGAAAAAAAGCAAACCATTCCACACTGCTTTCAGTATCCTTCCTCAACCCTGGGCACATAGAAAGAGACTTCCCACCTTCACTCAGCCATGGCCTCGGTATCACTCTGACAAGCAAATTCTTGTCACTCCATGAGACCTGGCTTCATAACCTGATGACAGAGTACTGCAGGGAAGGGGCATGCAGGTTGTTGGAGGAAGGGGTTGCAAAATTTTAAATATGTGGTTTGGGAAGGTTTCACTGAGGTGACATTTGAAAAAGATTTGAAAGAAGGAAGTAAGACATGCAGACAGCTGAGCAAAGAGAGTCTAGGGAGAGAGCAGAATAAGTTGTAAGGGCCCTAAAGCAGGAGTACACCTGGTAGATTCAAGGACCAGTAAGAAGACTGAAGCAGAGTGAGTGAGGGGAGAATAGTAAGAGCATGAGGTCTGGGAAAAGAGGACCTTCACATGCGATCTTTAAGCGATAGTCCTCTCTGAGGCCTCAGTGCTCTATCCTAAAAAACTGCACAATGGTAATACTCAAGAACAGCATCCACAGGAGTGTAAAGTAAAAAGACAGTATAGCGAATAAACTAATGGACTGGGAATCAGAAGAGTCGGGTTCTGGGTCTGCATCTACTTTAATTGACAATATGACCTTGGGCAAGTCACTTATCTAAGTCTGTTTTCTTATCTGTAAAATGGAATGATCTGGATTAACAGATTTTTTTTAATCTGAAAAAATTATACATAAAGTTTCTTTTCAACAAATGGCTAGGACAACTGGATGTTCATATGCAAAAAAGAACAGTGATTCAATACCTTATTCCATATAAAAAGTCAAATTGATCATAGACCTAAATGTAAAACAAAGTTCTAAAACTTACAGAAGAAAAAAAGGGCAAAAATTAAGAATCTAGGTTGGACAAAGATTTCTCAGATACAACACTAAAAACATGTTCCTTTAAAGAACAAATTGATAAACTAGACTGCATCAAAATTTAAAAGTTCTGCTCTTAAAAGGCACTGATAAGAGAATGAAATGGCAAGCCAAACTGGGAGAAAATGTTTGCAAAGCACATATCTGATATAAGATGTTCTGCTGAAAATATACAAAGAACTCTCAAAATTCAGTAACAGGAAAGCAACCCAGTTTTTCAAATGGGCAGAAAAACTGAACAGACATTTCACCAAAGAAGATATATAAATGACAAACACATGAAAAGATGCCCGTACTCATTAGTCATTAGGAAAATTTAAACAAAAGCCACATGATACTAAAACTACACATCTGTTAGAAGGGCTAAAATGAAAAAGAGTGACACACACAAAGAGCAGCAAGGATGTAGAGGAATTGAACCCGTATAAACTGTTGGTGGGATCTAAAATGTTAGACAACTACCATTTAAAAGTTATAAACAGACAACTACCATTTGATGCAGCCATTCCACTCCTAGGTGTTTACCTAATAGAAATAAAAGCATTCGTCCATGCAAAGATTTATACATGAATGTTCACAGCAGCTTTACATTAAATAGCCAAAACTCAGAAGCAATCCAATGTCCAACAAACAAATAATAATAAACGAACAAATGCAGTATATTTATATAACGGATACTACTTGACAATAAAGAATGAACAATTAAAACAGGCTACAATACGTATGGATCTTAAAATAATTACACTGAGTGAGAAAAGATACACCCTCCCCCCAAACAAAAAGTACATACTGCATGCCATTTATATAAAACTCTAGAGAATGCAAACTAAACTACACTGACAGCCAATCAGTGGTTGTTTGAAGATACAGAATAAAAGAGAGGTTTTACCCATGGAGACAGGAGAAAACTTTGGGGGGTGATGGATATGTTAATTGTCTTGACTGGACTAATGGTTTCACAGACACACTGTGTGTCAAAACTTATCAAACTGCACACTTTAAATGTATGTAATTGTATACATTTAATACAATATATGTGTTAACATATATTGTTAGTATACCTCAAAAAAATGTTAAGAACACAAAATATTCACTCCATTTCAAGTCAGCAAACATTTATTAAGCATCTACTTTATGGCAAGAACCATGCGGCACAGGAAAGGGCAGAGACAAATGAAACTAGGTTCTCAAAGCATTTACAGCCTCCAGAGAGGAAGCTTGAAAGCAGTTTCATGAACATACTGCACTGTCACCATCCTCTGCGGGAAGGGGAGGAAACAAGGGCAGCCTCTGATAGTGCGAGGAACCAAAAGGTAACGCACGGATCAGAGTTAACTCTCTTCCTTCTCTCTCTCTAGAATTCTCGACCCCCAAATTGGGAACATTCTTCTACACTCCTTCATCTCAGAACTTTGGAACCTTAGGGCTGGAACAATCTACTGGGAGGAATGACGCTCAAGGAGGGAAGTGACTCGATGTCTACGACAAAGCTTGGCGGAACTTAAATGAGCACGCTGGCCCCTGACTTCTGTTGAGAAATATTTTTGGAGCAAACTGCATTATAACAATATTTATTCCCTACCCAAACTGACTTTAGTGATTAATGATTGAGGATTCTTAAATGCACACAGAAACGTCACATGAAACGGAGCTGGATGAGCTGCTTTATTCCTCCATAGTGAGCCTTCAAAACAATTCTGTGAACACCAGGGTCAGAGCCACTGGAAATTCTGCTGACCATGAATTTAAATATCAAAGCTTCCAGATCAGCTTTCTCCCGCTTAGTCACCACTCACAGCCTTCTCAGGAGAAGGTCTCCATAGGTAGGCTAAGAGGTGGAAGTGGGAAAACCTGTGCAGATAGCATAGCACCCACGGAGATGATGAACAGATTGCACAGATCTCTTAGTTTATCCCTTCTTCCTCCTTCTTCATCTCTCCATCTGAAACATAGTTCTACACCTCTCTCACCCTACACCTTAGGGGTAAATCCAAGCTTCTACTAAGGCCCAAGAGAGAAGAGAAGAATAAGGAGAGAAATGTACAGGAAGAATATATTTGTCAAGACAGGCTTGCATATGCTGAATGTTGTGCTCAGTCGTGTCCAACTTTTTGTGACCCCATGAACTGTAGCCCACCAGACTCCTCTGTCCATGGGATTCTCCAGACAAGAATACTAGGTGGGTTGCCATTTCTTCCTCCAGACAATCTTTCATATATAAAGAAAAATAAATACCATCCTGTGTGTTAGTTGCTTAGTCGTGTCCGACTCTTTGCAACCCCACAGACTGCAGCCCACCAGGCCCCTCCATCCATGGGATTCTCCAGGCAAGAATACTGGAGTGGGTCACCATTTCTTTCTCCATCTTATTGAGCGCTGATTCTCTTTTTAGAAAACCTTTACATACACTAATTTAATTACTACAATAACCCTGTATGGCGGTAGCATTAATAAAAAGAACAGTGATAACTAATACTTTCCAAACTGTTGATTATGTTCCATGCATGTTTGTAGATAATAATTTATTAGTCATTAATCATTATAAAACCTATGAAGTAGGGCTTTTCATTTTACTATTATCCCCATTTTAATAGACGATATAATGGAGGTGAGTGCATGCTCAGTTTCTCAGTCGCTCAGTCATGTTCAACTTTTTGCAACCCCATGGACTGTAGCTTACCAGGCTTCTCTGACCATGGAATCATCCTGGCAAGAATATTGGAGTGGATACACAGAGATTAAAGAACTTGTCCAAGGTTACATAGCTAATAAGGTAGATATTATTATGTCTACTGTATAGATAAGAAAATTGAGACTTAATGAAAATTGCCTATAAAGGTAAGTAACTGGGGCAGGCTTTGAATCAATATGTTAGACTCTTAATCCACATTATTTTGTTCTACCTCTCTGCCAACTTTATGTGGATTTTCTGTGTATAGAAAATGCCCTTAATAAGTAGCAAAAGGTTAAGGCTGGCTTCCCTCATTCTTGCCTTTTACCATAACTCAGAGGATACTGAGAACTGTCTTTTAACATATGGCTCTGAGAAAATTATAACTGGGAAGGCAAGCCCAATGTGAAAGCCCATAGACTGAAATGTATCCTTTAAAATGATTTTCTTTATTTATTCAGAGGCATTATGTATCATAGTCCTTCAAGCATGCGTACCTGAGAGTTTCTAAGGCCTACCTTTCAGATAGTTGGGGATTCCTAAAACAGGTGTTTATGGTAACTCTTCTCCCAAAGATTTTTTCAAATGTTTGCTACCAAGAGATTTCCTATTTCCCTTTACCTCAGAAAGTACTCAAAATTCTCACCACTTGGAGAAACAAAAGCTGCTCTGAGCCTCCCAAAACACCTGGGAAATATTCACATTTACAAAGAGACTGAACCCACAGGAAGAAATTGGGATTGAAGTTTTCACTCTTCAATAACTGATCATTTATTTCATCTTGGACAAATTATTTCCCTCTCTGTGCCTCAGTTTCTTATTCTGCAAAATGGGCAGCTGGATTAGATGGTTTTCCAGGTCCACTAGAGCTGACTCAAGGATGAAAATTAAAGTGAGTTTGGAGTCTACAGCAGTGCCATTCTTAGCAGGCATGGGGGTGGGGGGACAGTTGTATGAAAGCCCAGAAAAGATTTGCAACCATTAACTGAAACTCATTAGAGCTGGTTTAACTTCAACAAGGAAGAAGGGAAGTGCCCTAAGATTTTGCTTTAAGAATGCAAGTCAGGGAACTCACTGGTGGTCCAGTGGTTAGTATGCTGTGCTTTCACTGCAGGAGGCATGGGTTTCATCCCTGGTCACACACACGGTGTGGCCAAGAACAAAAAAAAAAGGTGGGGGGGGGGATACAAGCCCTCTGAGAAATTATTTAATATGGACTTGAAGGATTTAGCGGAGTTAGGAATTTAGGCAGTGATAAAAGAATAAATCCTCTTCTTCAACTTTGCAGAAAAGGGCAAAGTAGCATCCAAATCTTTCCTTCCCCCGCCTTTGCTAAGGATAGGCGCTAAGACAGGCTCCTGCTGCCACCTTGTGGCACACTGGACAGCTCAAAAAGATTTACTCAATCTGGATTCCTGAGTTTAAAATGCCCTCAAGAAACCACATCTTCTTTCTCCTTTACAATTACACAGAGCTTGATAACCTACAAAATACTTTCAACCCCTATGATTCATTTTATTCTCCTAGTAACTGTGTGGAGTGACAGGAATGAGGTATAACACCACCTTACCAGACAGTGTGATTTACCTGGAGTCACAGTAACTGGCGGTCAAGACTTGAACACGCATCTCCTGACTCTAAATGAGGCAATTCCTTCACTACTATGTAGGGGCAGGGATGAAACAGGTTTAGGTATGTTCTGTGCTAAGTCACGTCAATTGTGTCCAACTCTTTGCAACTCTGTGAACTATAACCTGCCAGGTTCTTTTGTCCACGGGATTCTCCAGGCAAGAACACTGGAGTGGGCTGTCAATCTTCTCCAGAGGGGATCTTCTCGACCCAGGAATTGAACTCGTATGTCTCCTGCAATGGCAGACAGTTTTTTTTAACCACTAGTGCCACCCAGGGAGTGGCGATGAAACAGATTTTGAGAGAGGGAGGCTTGGGAAAAGGAAAGCTCAGTTTCTTCTGCAGACACAACTGGCCAAAGGCTACAATCAGGCTGCATGTCTGCAGAAAAAAGCAAGCAAATAAGACTGGATTCCTGTCTTCCTTTCTGGTTTTCACATTCTTGTTACCATCTCTAGCCTCTTCAGTTGGCCTCCATCCTTCTGCTCCCCGACCCCAGGCTAGACACTGGGGCTCAAGACTTATTTATAACTAAATGCTGAGCACCAAATAGATCCCAGGCAAGGGAGCCACAACATCCAGAAATCAGAAAGAACTACTGGGAGCACCACTCTGTCCCTGGGTTAGATTCAAAATTTGTGGCTCAGACAAAATCTCCTTGTAAGTTTTCAAGGGAAGCCCAATTGGTTTGCCTCATAATGATGTCATGCTCATTGAAAGCCAAGGAGCAATGCTCGGGTTATATGATTTACCAACTGGCATACAGGAATAGCCTAAAATTAATCTGAGTTTCCAGTTACTTCAAGGCAACCATAACTTCTTTGATATGGAATTATAAAGCCCAGTGCCTAAACCTTTCACTACCATAAGCATTCCTTTAGGTTCATTCATTCATTCATTCATTCACTCCCAAAGTGAGTAGAGCACATTCACCAAATGAGTAGGGCACTGTGATAATCCTTTGATTAAGACTTTGTTGCCTAATGATGAACAGAGGAAAATAAGAAAAAAACGTAATTCTAAATGCATATGAGATATAAATATTAAGTATATAGGGGTTAAGAGGGAAAAATAAAATTCCTTTGGCTTGGGTGTTAGGGGGTTGGGGGCAATAAGAAGTGGATAAAGAATAATTTCACAGATACAGAACACAAAAACCTTTGCAGTCTGGCCTTTACAAACCTTCCCTGCCCTCTCTCCAGCTATGACTTTGTTCTTACCCTACCATATTCTGAACATAAATTATCTTCAGTAATTTAAGGATTAAGAGTTTAGGCTTTGGAATCAGGTAGATCTGGGTTCTAATCACATCTCTGGCACATTAGAAAACTTTGGGCAGGGCTGGAACTTTCCCAACTTCAGTTTCCTTATCTGCAAAATGGATATTATAATATTGGGATGGCCAAAACTTTGGGTTTTTCCAAGTATCATATTGGAGAAGGAAATGGCAACCCACTCCAGTATTCTTGCCTGGATAATTCCATGGACAGGAAGCCTGGCAGGCTGCAGTCCACAGGGTCAAAAAGAGTCGAACACAACTGAGCGACTTTCACAAGCATTTTAACCTGAACGAACTTTTTCGCCAACCAATAATCCTCATTTTAAACAGTTTTTGTTAAGAGTCAACTGATATAATGCATGCAAAGCATCTAGCTTTGTGCCTGACAAACAGTAAAACATAGCAAACAGCAATCAATATTGTTAGTTATTTGTGCCTTTGATCTTGTTTTCTTTGCCTGAGATACTCCTCATCTTCGCAACTGTTTTACCCCTATTTCTCCTTTAGATCCATCACAAAAATCTATTTTCTTGAGTGCCCCAGATCCTGCTAGCGGTACCTCACTGAGGTGAACCTTCATTCATACCTACCTGACTATTTTTGTGAAGTCAACCTGTTGTTGTTCAGTGGCTCAGTCGTGTCCGATCTTGGCAACCCCATGAATTACAGCACACCAGGCTTCCTTGTCCTTCACTATCTCCCGGAGTTTGTTCAAACTCATGTCCATTGAGTCAGTGATGCCATCCAATCATCTCATCCTCAGTTGCCCCCTTCTCTTCCTACCCTCAATCTTTCCCAGCATCAGAGTCTTTTCCAATGAGCCGGCTCTTTGTGTCAGGTGGCCAAAGTATTGGAGCTTCAGCTTCAGCATCAGTCCTTTCAATGAATATTCAGGACTGATTTCCTTAGGCTTGACTAATTTGATCTCCTGGCTGTCCAAGGGACTCTCAAGAGTCTTCTCCAGCACCACAGTTCTAAAGCATCGGTTCTTCAGTGCTCAGCCTTCTTTATGGTCCAACTTTCACACTGGTACATGACTACTGGAAAAACCACAGCTTTGACTATACAATGTCAACCTTTATTTGTTTACAAGTCTGTCTTTCACATATATGAGGCTCCAGAGGACAGAAGCTAGGTCTTATTCATTACACCCCAGCACCTAGCATAATACATGACTCATGGTTCCACTAGGGGAATTACTGTTAAATAAATAAGATTATATTTGAACTGGACCTTAAACAAATAAGTAAGAATTAAAGCATATTTCTGAATGGACTTTTAAATGTGAATATTAACCTATTAAAGTTGTACACTAAACCACTGGAACCAATTAGAACTGAGCATCAAACATTATCCTTAAGATAGGCTGACAGGACCAAAGTGAGTCAAAATTTCATTAGTTAAGGCTGAGGTGGCTGCACAGATGAATAGAAGAAGCCTGGAACTCAGGTGGATGCTTAAGAAACAGGTTCAGGACTTCCCCAGGTAGCCAAGGGCAGTTTGGTGGTCTTTAGTGGAAGATATCAAGAAGAGGTGGCAAAAATACACAGAACTGTACAAAAAAGGTCTTAATGACTCAGTTAACCACAATGGTATGATCACTCACCCAGAGTCAGACATCCTGCAGTGTGAAGTCAAGTGGACTTTAGGAAGCATTACTATGAACAAAGATAATGGAGGTAACGGAACTCCAGCTGAGTTATTTCAAATCCTAAAGGATGATGCTGTTAAAGTGCTGCACTCAATGTGCCAGCAAATTTAGAAAATTCATCAGTGGCCACAGGACTGGAAAAGGTCAGTTTTCATTCCAATCCCAAAGAAGGGCAATGCCAAAGAATGTTCAAACTACTGCACAATTGTGCTCATTTCACATGCTGGCAAGGCCATGCTCAAAACCCTTTAAGCTAAGCTTCAGCAGTATGTGAACTGAGAAATTCAGTACAAGCTGGATTTAGAAAAGGCAGAGGAACCAGAGATCAAATTGCCAACATCCACTGTATCATAGAAAAAGCAAGGGAATTCCAGAAAACATCTATTTTTGCTTTATTAACTATGCTAAAGCCTTTGACCATGTGGGTCACAATAAACTGTGGAAAATTCTTCAAGAGATAAATTAAATATCTCTGGTTTAACTGGGACTAGTTAAACATTGGGAAAGAAGTACATCAAGTCTGTATATTGTTACCCTGCTAATTTAACTTATATGCAGAGTACATCATGCGAAATGCCAGGCTAGATGAAATTCAAGTTGGAATCAAGATTGCCAGGAGAAATATCAATAAACTCAGATACACAGATGACACCACCCCAATATAGAAAATGAAGACAAACTAAAGAGCCTTTTGATGAAGGTGAAAGAGGAGAGTGAAAAAGCTGACTTAAAACTCAACATTCAGAAAACTAAGATCATGGCATCTGGTCCCATCACTTCATGGCAAATAGATGGAGAAACAATAGAAACAGTGACAGACTTTATTTTCTTGGACTCCAAAATCACTGCAGATGGTGACTGCAGCCATGAAATTAAAAGATACTTGCTTCTTGGAAGAAAAGTTACGACAAATCTAGACAGCATATTAAAAGGCAGAGACACCACTTAGCTGACAAAGGTTCTTATAGTCAAAGCTACGGTTTTCCCAGCAATCATGTACCAGTGTGAGAGTTGGACCATAAAGAAGGCTGAGCTCTGAAGAATTGATGCTTCAAACTATGGTGGAGAAGACTCTTGAGAGTCCCTTGGATGACAAGGAGATCAAACCAGTCAATTCTAAAGGAAATCAACTCTGTATATTCATTGGAAGGACTGATGCTGAAGGTAAAGTTCCAATACTTTAGCCACCTGATGGGAAGAGCTGACTCATTGGAAAAGACCCTGATGCTGGGAAAGATTGAGGGCAGGAGGAGAAAGGGACGACACAGGATGAATGATTGGATGGCATCACTAACTCAATGGACATGAATTTGAGCAAGCTCCAGGAGATGGTAAAGGACAGGGAAGCTTGGCATGCTGCAGTCCAAAGGCTGCAAAGAGTTGGACTGAGCAACAGTACAACAACGACAAGTGGAGGAGGGAATGGAGTCCCCCTTTAAGAGTGTATAAGAGATTCAAGGATGAAAAGAAGAGGATCCAACTACCAATTTAAAGGAAATACAGAAGAAAAAGGAACATCTTAAACTATAGAAATACAATCAACAAAATAAAAATTTTAGGAAACTAGAGGGAAGTTTTTTCAACAACATGAATTATAAGAAAATTTAAAATTTGAAACATGTATATTATCATATGTGAAACGAATCGCCAGTCCAGGTTCAATGCATCATACAGGGTGCTCAGGGCTGGTGCACTGGGATAACCCAGAGAGATGGGATGGGGAGGGAGGTGGAAGGGGGGTTCAGGATGGGGAACACATGTACACCCATGGCAGATTCACATCAATGTATGGCAAAACCAATACAATATTGTAAAGTAAAAATTTTAAAAATTATTACAAAAAACAAACTGTCTTTGAAATCTTTGTTAAAAAATAAAATAAATAAAAGGAGGAAGGAAAGCTACAGATTAAATGAGACTTAAAAAGTACCTCAATCTACTGTAATGTGTAAACCTTATTTGGATACTGATTCAAGCAAACTGTAAGAAAAATTATAACACTTTAGAGACAATTGGAAATGTGAACTCAGACAAGATAGTTTCAATTTTTGGTTTGCAAAATATTACCAATTTTGTAATTTAAATATTTTCATATTTTAATAATTACAAAAATATTGTATAGTTAAAATATTAATAATTTTGGCTCACCTAAATTATTAAATATAGTAATGGTATTATGATTATTCTTTCTTAATGACTCATCTTTTAGAGAAACATTCTGGTATATTTACAGACGAAATAATATAATCTTTAGTATTTGCCTCAGATTAATACAGTAGAGGGTAGGAGAGTAGAAATACAGATGAAATAATATTGATCATGAATAGGTAACTGAAGAGGCTGATTAATATATCTGTTTACATTTTCCATTACAAAAGAATTACAAAATTTTTTAAGACATAAAGCTGAGATATAAATTCTAAATCTGGCTCCAACATCATTCTGCTCTACACCTACAGACCAATCTCTTCTTTCTGGGCTTTAATTTTCTCTGCAAAATATGAAATGTAAAACCCATTCCAATATACTTTTCATTATATCCACTTATGAGCTATGTGACATGGGAAAGTTCCTTAATCTTTTTACACCTCAGTTTCCTTATCTGTAAAAAGTGATGAAAATAAGTAGCTGGTGTTTGAGATAAATCCAAGCATCTATGGACACCTAATCTTTGACAAAGGAGGCAAGAATATACAATGGAGAAAAGACAACCT
>ML661896.1:2496186-2515550 GCA_007570785.1 Antilocapra americana | reverse complement strand
AAAAAATAAAAAAATAAAAATAAAAAAAAAAGAAAATAAGTAGCTGGTGTTTGGAACTACTGTGTTAGTTAAATTACTCTGTTTAAGCCGTCATCATGGTGCTTGGCACAAAGCACGGAATAAACATCATCTATCATTATTATTACCATCTATTACTGCATCTAAGAAATACCAATAGATTAATTCTATTTTTTTAATGAAAGGACTTTGTAATTTACTATTCCCTTATCCTTGCCTTCTCTTCATCTTCTTTCTTTTGGACAAAGACAGGAAAATCTGAAACTTCCCCTCAAAAATCTTTGCCACAATGTGTCCACTATCACAAGCCAGGAAAGAAAGAGTTTGGCTCTCCTTCTCAGAGTCACTGCTCCGGGTTTGGAAAAACAGAAGAGTCACTTTCATCATTTTCAGAATATAGTATGCAGCTGTTCTTCTGGTATGCCACACATCCTGAGGTTGCTCCCAAAGGCTAAAAACAGAGTTCAGCCCAGTGCAGCCAACATCATTCTTTTTCAAGGTGGCCCCATTTCAAATATAATGAGCACTTTGAATGTAACTCTTTTCTAATCAACAGTTGGGTCTTCCCCACCAGACTGTGAGCTCCTTGAGGGCAGGACTGTGTCTAGTTTATAGCTTATGCTGCTAGCATAACACGTGGGACAGAGCAAGTACTCAACAAATATTTGCTGAATGAAGGGATTAACTGTTTGTTCTTTAGTTTTATTTAATGTGGGGCAGGAATGGGAAAGAAAAATTCATAGGCACACAAAGAAATAATTGTTAAAAAAATATCCATTTTTGTCAGGGTGTACAAACTTGTTCACAACTTCAAATTCTTTTCTTCTCCCTATTTCCCACTACCTCCCACTATGTGTATTTTTAAACTATCCTCCACTCTCATAAACTACCATATACACCCTGAATATTCTTCCTCCAGAGCAATTTTCATGCTGTTCCCTCCATCTGTTAATATCTCTCTCCTTCCATCTTTTTCTCTCATTCTAATCTTAATATAATATATACATCCTTCAAGACTTGGCTCCATATCTCCCTTTCCAAGAAGCTTTCTAAATCACTACAGCTTAAAGGGATATCTTCTTGACTTCCTTTAACACCTCAGATTTAGCTTCAGGCACTCGTGATATTATATCATATGGTATGGTTAGCTGTACAGGTTTCATAACATTTACAGGATTGAGGGAAAGAGTCATCTTGGAATTTCTTCAGCATCTAACATAATGCTTTGTACACAGCAGGTATCTGATGAGCGCTTAGTGCATTTACTGGTTAAACTTTGGAGAATAAGTAATATGATCATTTGGCCCAATTTAAAGTATAAAACAAGTGAACCTTTAGGTAAGCCTTTTGTCTATAAAATCTTTTTCCTTAAAAGTTAACACATTGTTTTGGAAGTTTGGGTACTCTATTATTATCTGTTTTATTAGGCAATATCCTCTGTTTTTAGAAACCAAAGGAAAAGTGTCATGTAGCATGTATTTTTATATATTTTTAATCAAGTGATTTTTTAAAAATTCACATTATTAAAAAAAATAATAATTTCACATTTTCTTCAAATCCCAGGATAAGGTAGTATCAAAAACTCAAGATTAAGAGTCATTAAACAACAATATAAACCTGGCTAGGCCCTTGGTTTTCCCAACTATCATCTCTAAACTTCTGCTGTTGTTCAGTCACAAAGTCATGTCCAACTCTTTGTGACCTCAAGAACTACAGCACTCCAGGCTCCTATGTCCTCCACTCTCTCCCAGAGTTTGCTCAAATTCACTCCACTGAGTTGGTGATGCTATCTAACCATCTTATCTTCTGTCACCCCTTCTCCTTTTGTCTTCCATCTTTCCCAGCATCAAGTCTTTTCCAGTGAGCTGGCTCTCTGTATCAGGTGGCCAAAGTATTGGAGCTTCAGCATCAGTCCTTCCAATGAAAATTCAGGGTTGATTTCCTTTAGAATAGACTGGTTTGATCTTGCAGCCCAAGGACCAAGTTACTTCTCAGAAAAGTTATAAGACACAAAGGAAAGAAAAGCATTGAGAAGCTATATAAAATACTGAATATCTGTAAGTTATTATGCTTCTCAGAAGTGGCCACAGGATTGGAAAAGGTCAGTTTTCATTCCAATCCCAAAGAAAGGCAATGCCAAAGATTGTTCAAACTACTGCACAATTGCATTCATCTCACACATTAGCAAAGTAATGCTCAAAATTCTTCAAGCCAGGCTTCAACATTATGTGAACCAAGAACTTCAAGATGTTCAAGTTGGATTTAGAAAAGGAAGAGGAAATAAAGATTAAATGGCCAACATCTGTTGGATTATAGAAAAAGCAAGAGGGTTCCAGAAAAACATCTACTTCTGCTTTATTAACTATGCCAAAGCCTTAGATTGTGTGGATTACAACAAACTGGAAAATTCTTCAAGAGATGGGAATACCAGACCACCTTACCTATCTCCTGAGAAATATGTATGCAGGTCAAGAAGCAACAGTTAGAACTGGACGTGGAATAATGGACTGGTTCAAAATTGAGAAAGGAGTATGCCAAGGCTGTATATTGTCACCCTGTTTATTTAATTTACATGCAGATTACATCATATGAAATGCTGGGCTGGATGAAGCTCATGCTGGAATCAAGATTGCCAAGATATATATCAATAACCTCAGATATGCAGATGACCCACCCTAATGTAGAAAGTGAAGAGGAACTAAAGAGACTCTTGATGAAAGTGAAAGAGGAGAGTGAAAAAGTTTGCTTAAAATTCAACACTCAGAAAACTAAGATCATGGCATCTGGTCCCATCACTTTCATGGCAAATAGATGAAGAAACAATGGAAACAGTGAGAAACTTTATTTTCTTGGACTCCAAAATCACTGCAGATAGTGACTGCAGCCATGAAAGTAAAAGACACTTGCTCCTTGGAAGAAAACCCATGAAAAACCTAGACAGCATATTAAAAAGCAGAGACATTACTTTGCCAACAAAGGTCCATCTAGTCAAAGCTATGGTTTTCCAGTAGTCATGTATGGATGTAAGAGTTGGACCATAAAGAAAGCTGAGCGCCGAAGAATTGATGTTTTTGAACTATAGTGTTGGAGAAGATTCTTGAGAGTCCCTGGAACAGCAAGCTCAAACCAGTCAATCCCAAAGGAAACCAATCATGAATATTCACTGGAAGGACTGATGCTAAAGCTAAAAGCTCCAATACTTTGGCCACCTGATCCGAAGAATGGACTCATTGGAAAGGACCCTGATGCTGGGAAAGATTGAAGGAGGGAGGATAAGAGGATGACAGAGGATGAGATGGTTGGATGGAATCACCAACTATTGACATGAGTCTGAGCAAGCTCCAGGAGTTGGTGATGGACAGGGAAGTCAGGTGTGCTGCAGTCCAAAGGGTAGTAAAGAGTCAGACATGACTGAATGACTGAACTGAACTGAACTGTTTATGTTTCTCAAAGGTTAAGAGTTAAGATAGAAACAAATCCTATCTTAAAGGGTAAGCTGAGGCTTCTTTGTTACTTGGATAGTTGCCTTATTTTCTCTTCTAGATGGTACATTCTGCCACTGCCATCATATATCTATCACCTTGTGGCCCTCTCCCTCTTTTCACTCCTTGTTGATTAAAGATTAAGATATATACACCAATTATATTCCCTACTACACCTATCCTCAGCAAATGAGTTCATTGTTGCCTTATCAGTGCCATTTCTTAAAGTTATCATAGTTTATTGCAGGAGCACACTTAGATTATCTAGCTCCATTTTTCACATGAGGAACCCAAAATCTAGAAAGAGTATATAATTTATTCAAGCAAGTGTCAAAATCCACACTAGAATCTCATTTTCTTAATTCCCAGTTCTCAACATTACACCCAACAAATGTCTGAGCACACAGATGGCTATTAATAAATATCTTCTTGAACTGAAATGAATTATTGCTTCCTCTCTGTCTGACAAAAATACCTGGCCACCCTGTAGAATGTGGAAGGAAGAGGTGAAAGTGGGGCTCTGATTACTATGGCTTAAAAGACAACTTGCTACAGATTCTGGAGTGGGCTGCCTGAGTTCTGATTTAGGCTCCACCACTGCCCATCTGTATGATCTTGAGAAAACTGCTTTACATTTCTTAGTCTCAGCCTCCTCATTTGTAAAATGAAGGTAATCACAGAAACTACCTCAAAGGATTGTTTATTAATTCAATGGCATTTGTTGAAAACCTGCTCTGTAACAGGTACTCTGTTAGATGCTCTTAGAAGCATGGACAATAAAAATGAGAATTAACTCTTAGAAGCTATTAGTCTACCAGGATTAAATGATATAATCTACATAAAATACCTAGTAGAGAGTCTGGTACCCAATAAATAGTCAACAAATGTTAGTCATTGTTATGGTTATTATTTAAAGTATACTACTTACCCACATTTTAAAAGCAAATCAGCAAATAAATCTTGCAAAGAGACAGCTCCAAGCAACACTTTAATGCATGAAACAGCTCACATGGTGGTGCTTCACAAGGATAGATATTATCACCATGGCAACATTTCTCTGAGTTCCTGAAGAGCTCTTGCTTGGTACTGAGAAGGTTCAGGTATGATCCATGAAAACACCCTATAAAGAGCAGCATGTGGGGAGCGGAGAAAATCCTCTCTAATTTTGTGCAAAAATGCTAACTTTCTCTATAGAATCATTTAATAAACTTCTGTATAAAATCTTAAATTAAAAAAACATAAATTAAAGGATAATTACTTACATTGCAGTGAGAGTTATCAAAGATTTCTTTTTAATAGCCAGCTTACCTAGCATATTCAAAACATGATGTTGTTGTTCAAAATTAACAAGAACATGAATAGATATGCAATATCTGGTCATTAGGGAAATCAAACTCAAAACCACAAGGAGATACCACTTCAGACACAGTAGGGTGGCAATGATTTTAAAAATGGAAAATAACAAGTGTCATTGAGGGTGTGGGGAAATTGGAACTCTCATACAATGCTGGTAGGAATGTAAAATAGTTCAGGCTCCATGGAAAACAATTTGGAGGCTCCTCCAAAAGCTAAACACAGAATTACCATATGATGTTACACTGTTGCTCCATGATACATACCCAAAAGAATTAAAAACAGATGCTTAAACAATTAGATGGTCATGCATGTTCACAGTACCTCTATTCACAATAGACAAAAGCATAGAAATAATCCAGATGTTTATCAATAAACATATGGACAAACTGTGGTATATTCATACAATGGAATATTATTCAGTCACAAAAAGGAACAGATTATAGATATATGCTACAACATGGATTGTTTTTTGTTGCTCAGTTGCTAAGTCATGTCTGATTCTGCGACCCCATGGACCACAGCACACCTCCTTTACTATCTCCTAGAATTTGCTCTAACTCAGGTCTACTGAGTCAATGATGCCATCCAACCATCTCATCCTCTGTCACCCCCTTCTCCTTCTGCCCTCTACCTTTCCCAGCATAGGGTCTTTTCCAATGAGTTGGCTATTCACATCAGGTGGCCAAAGTACTGGAGCTTCAGCATCAGTCCTTCCAATTATTCAGGATTGATTTCCTTTAGGATCAATTGGTTTGATCTCCTTGCTATCCAACAGACTCTTAAGAATCTTCTCCAGTACCACAATTTGAAATCATCAGTTCTTCAGCACTCAGCCAATTCTCACATCCATACATGACTACTGGGAAAACCATAACTTTTATTACACAGTGTGGATAGATTTCCAGGATATTATGCTAAGTGAAAAAGGTCAGATACCAAAGGTCACATAATATATGGTTATACTCATATTAAATATACACAATGGATAAATCCATAGACACAGTATGCAGATTTGTAGTTTCCAGGGGTGAAGGGGAGGGAAAAGTGGGGGGAAACAGTTTAATAGATAAGGTGTTGTATCAATACTTGGAGTAATGGAAATGTTGTGGAACTAGATAGAGGTGTGGTTGTACAACACTGTGAATGCACTAAATCCCACTGAACTGTCCATTTCTAAACGGTTAGTGTTATAACGAACATTATAAAAAAGAAAATAAAGTTATTTTATGTTACATGAAATTCATTTCAGTGATTTTTTTTAAAGATGTTATCCAGGTGGCCTTTAAACATAAAAATGTGACCAAAAAAAAATTTATAAGTGATAGCTTGGCCATCTCAGAAACCCATGTAAACAGGGCCTACATCTATTCACAGGAAAGGAAGGAACAGAGAGCCCTTACTAACATCCTAGTTTCTGCCTATTAAAGGATAATTATTTAAGGTAAAATTATGACTTTCAGATAAATATAAAATTAACATGTCAAAGATTTTATTTAATTAATTAAAGACAGAATCAGGAAATGTTAAAAAGTGGTTCTAGAGATAGCCAGAAATGCTGAAATTAATTTGTTAATTAGCAAAACTAGCCTCTTGGAGGGAGTGGTCAACTGCACCTCCACAAAGCAAAATTGGTTTACTTTTTTATAAACAAGAATAATTTGCATTACCCTCAGTTTTCTACAACTTCACAGAGTTTAAAACCATTCAAAGACATTGAAAAGTACAAATCACTACAGGATCAAATAACCTGGAAGAAGGTACAGTGAATGCTTAGCATTCCAAAGGATTCTCAGTAATTTTTTTTTTACAAATTTCACAATTTTTCCTGACATTCTTCTGGCACTCAAGGTTAATTCACTACTTTGGCAAATGGCTTCTCTTCTTTGGACTTGAGGTCCTTGTCTGTTTTTAAAAAGTTTTTTTAAAGAGGAGTTGGCTTGGATGACCTGAAGCTTGCCTTGATCTTTGACAGCCTGGTAAGAACCAGTTTCCAGGGACCAGATGCTGAGTCACATATTCCTGCGGCTAACAGAGCCCTTTAAGCCATCAGCACTCGTGATTACATCACATAAATTACTTTCCTTCTGATGGCACATGCCATCCCTTGATGAAGGAGACCATATTTCTAATGAATCACTCCAAAACAATTTGCCTTTTTGTACTACTACTGGAAATAGGATTGTACTGAATTCCTCCAGCTTATGTCAACCAAAAAGCATCATTTAATTTTTAAGCAACTTAATAAAACTAGACAGAGAAGTAGTCTAGAGCTATGGAAAGAAAGGAAAGTAGTTGACCTACATGAGATGCTCAAAAAATACTAGCTGAACTGAATGGCTTTGGAAACTTTATACCCTGCATGTGGAGTCGAGATCAACTGCACTTACTGGTTTACTATACTGTACTATAATACTGTTGCATTATTTACTTTTGGATTACTTACTCAGGGACACTAAGGACTGAGCTTAGGATTCACTTAAGTTTACTGTAAATGTAGCATGACATCTATGCTTCTTCCTTTTGTTAGCTCTTCCATTCTTTAGCTGCTCAGTACCGGGCACACAGCAGCTCCTCAAGAAAGCTTGCTGTTTAATCGTAATTTATGACAGAGTGAAAGTCTATACTTATCACAGAGATCTTCAGCTTATTCATGAAAACAAGTTTCTCCATTTATTGGATCTAAACTCTTTATATTGTATTTTAGGTGTATTGATCAATCCAGCACAACCAAAAGCGTATCTACAAATAGCATGTAAAACAGAAGTCTTAAGCTTCAAAGAAAAAATGTGCTGTTCCACATATCACCTCAAAAAGATCTACAACCGCTGCATAGATCCTCCACCAAAGTCAATACTGAGAGTAATATTACATTTCTGAAATCAGTAAAATTGTAATCCTGACCCAAGCAACTGTGAGCTATCTCCTGTCTTCTGGATTGAGAGGAAGGGCAGCTTGAATTTCCTTGAAATGCCAATACCAAAATTCTTTACATTCCAGCTAAAAATGCTTCACTCACCATGAGACTTTGGCTTCTGCCCTGTCTTTTCTACCCCTGGTTTCCATTTAGATTTGATGTATAACTATCAGTGGTTAACTCAGGGTCACATATTCTTCAGTCTTCTGTTGCAAGGATGAGTACTCCCCAAGTGTGATTAATAGAAAGCTGGGGCTGCACCAAATATAGTGGAATAGGGAGACCCTTCCACAGTCCTTCCAGTTGATACCCTAGCCTCTCTTCTGACAGCTGTCATTTCAGTTTATGCCCCTCCTTGCCAGAGAGCAGGGATCTACCTCAAACAAACCCAGCCGTGAGGGGCTCTTCCTGTGAGGACAACAGGAGAAGAAAACCAGACAGACAACGTGGAGGCTGTGAGTACCTTTGAAACCAAGACTGCTGGTTGGCTGGGTTTTCTCATATCATAGTGATCCTACAGATGAGGAATATCAAATATTTCTAATTCCTTGGGCTCGGGACAAGGCGAATATAATCCCCATGCTTTTAATTTATAGGAAG
Organism: Antilocapra americana; assembly: GCA_007570785.1. Lineage (NCBI taxonomy): Eukaryota > Metazoa > Chordata > Mammalia > Artiodactyla > Antilocapridae > Antilocapra > Antilocapra americana. The sequence continues at coordinate 2,507,180 of ML661896.1, read as the reverse complement.
TCAGTACAGTGACTTCCCACCTCAACTCACAGGACCAAATACATTCACTCACTCACTCAGTCATACACTTGTCAAAGAACACTTGCCTAAAATCTATTATTACAGCACTAAGAAAAACACAGGAGAGGGTTCAAAGATATACTGGAACTCAAGATTTCCTGGCTCCAAACATCTGGAGCTGCTAAAGTCCCTGAACTTTGCAGCAGTCCTCTTGGTCAGATGTACCTTTTCAGTGCCAGGTCAAGGGCATGGCATACCAGAGAAAGAACAGCCCTTTCATTGCATCAGTGTTACCTGGCTCTTCACTCTACTATGAGGAAGCCAGGCAGAATTTGAAGAAAGGTCTGCAAAAATGCTGCTCGTGACTTTAAGACTGGAAATGAGAACTAGCAGGGGGAAAGATGAAGAGAGGTTGTACCAACATAGCCAGAGGAAAGGAAGAGGGTTTTGTGGAGCAAAGAAAAAAAAAAGAGTAATGAAAGGACAACAGTGAATAAGCTGGTCTCTCCCTGGGATGGCACTTTTAAAAGCTCAGTTCAAAATGTCTAGCACAAACACCTGCCTGCAAAGGATCCTTGGAGGCAGCTAAACTAAGATGTATATAATATATATTATGCTAAATGCAGAGAAATGGGTAGATAGACATCAGCATTACTGAATATCTATTTTATCTCGCCTTCCAGCCCACAGATTTAGTCAAAAACCTAACGAAACCAAAGGAATTTGTTTTTGTGTACTTGGGTGTGTGGCTGATTTTTTTCTCTCACTTTTATGCCATATTTTTCAAGTTTTCTAAAATTAAAATGCATTTTTATAGAAACATTTAAATATATTATTTTATAAAAATAGAACAAATCTCCAGGCTTGGAGAAAGGGCCCTGGGTCAGACTGCACATTGCTGAGTAGACCAAGAAATTTCAGAGCTCCCAAGACTCTTCATACCATTCATTGCCAATGTCTCAAACTGCTGGCTTTTCTAAGTCTAGCAGCTAATTAGGGGATAATAACATCTGCCTTCCTTAAAGATTTGTTCTGAAGGTCACAAGACAAATGTGTGAAAATGTTTCTTGAGTACCAAGTACTTAATGAGTGTAAGACAGTATTATTCCAATATTACTCCAAAAAGACAACTTTCTATAAAATGAAAAGAGAATAGGGATAAACATAAAGAAGGTAGTGATTTAAATTAATTTCCCCTCCACTTGAGTTAAAACAAAATCCACAGAGTAATTCTCACCAGCAAAAGCTCTCTCCTCAAGACATCTGAAGCAAAAACAGAAAGAGAAATTCAGCATCAAGAATCTATTTCTTGTCAGGTAACTTGGTGACTGTGAAACCTTCAAGTCCTAGGATTGAATATCTGAGAGGTCTTCCCACTTTCAACCCTGGTGGACTCTGACCCCTTGGGGGAACACTGAAACCCAACAGATGGAAGAGACCTAGCAAAGATATATTTGAAACTGGAAGAGGTTGAGTGATTTCCCCTGAGACTGGCCCTGAGTTTGTTTCAAGTTCTCACTCTGAGGTATTTAGCTCTCTCCCACAGGAGTTGGAGAAACTAATTAATTAAGTCTGACAAGAAGCAGCAATAAGTACAGGGCTACAGACTTTTACTGACACTAGTCCATGGCCAAATATGTTTCTCATTCTGGCTCCTTCTTCCAGTGCACATTAGAGTAGATGATGTCAACACCAGCAGAGAAGACAAGTTATCTCAATACTCAAACCCTGGCAGGAGAGTTTGTGCCCTGACTTATTTTTAGTGCTTTTCTACCTTAGTAATCCAGTCAGCTAAAGAAAAGCTAGCAACGGGACTGTTCTCTGAGCTCACCACCCTTCTTTATCCCTTAGCAATTAGCAAGACATTTAATCACCTGGGGAGAATCTATTAGGAGTTTGAGGTCCCATCACTCGCAGATTTTTAGAGGCCACAGAGCATTATTATCTTAACCCAAATGGAAATGTGGGCCTCGCTATCTCACTGGTAGCAATCTTCTACTCAAGGCAGAAAGACACAAAAGAAAGGTAGCTAACAAAAATAGGTATGGATAGCCTATCATTTTTATCAGCAGGGTGGAGGATGGCATGAAAAGAAAGAATTGTGTTTTACCTTTTATGAAATGTTAGAACTTAAACTAGTGCACACATTCTCCCTATCTTAAATTTCAAATTGGACTGTTGCTAGGAGTTCACAATGAATAGTTAGTGCCTGTTTACCAAGATGCTGAAAGTGAAGCATCAAAGATTAATCAGTACTTTCCACATTTTTGCATTTGGATTTAACCCCAAATATTTAACTTTATTTCAATCTCATACAGCTTGTGAGGACAGATTTATCCAACACCAGCTGTCCTCATATTTAAAAGCTGCTCCACAAAGATAAATTTAGAATCAAGGAAGGATCATATTCCTCAGCAAGAATTCTGCTCTATGCCCCATTGATGCCCTGAGCCACAAATGACAAACCAAATACCAGCATTATTGTTGTTTTTCTTGGACATTTCTTTAGAAGCCACAGTGTGGCAGAAACAGCATACACCACACAAGGCATGAGCCTTAAACTCAGAATTGTACCCATGGGTATAAATTTATTCCCAAGGTTATTTCTCACCAAAGTGGGAGGAAGGTATGCATTGTTTTGACAGAGCAGGGAATGAAGTCAACCATCACACATAACCACCCCCTTGGACTTTTTTTTCTTTTTCTTTTTTTGAGCTTTCCACTCCAGGAATTTTCCAAACTTGCACAAGGCTCAAATTAGATTGAAGTCTGCGTAAGATACAACTGTTCATTAAATCAAACAGAAAGACCAAATGTTGTCATCTTGACATTAGATATTTAGTATGACAACATATTGCATTAAAAAAATAAGGAAAATATTGAAAATATTTTGAAAAATATTTGAAATATATTTGAATATATTTAAAAATATTTGAAATATATTTGAATATATTTAAATATATTTGAAAAATATATTGAAAATCTTGAAAAATAATCTCAAGATTCTAAAAGATTATTAAATAGTCTCTCTGAATGAAGTCTAACTGTAAAAGTATAGTAAAAATACATCATTAATGTTTTATGTGCAATTTGTATGTCAGTTGTGCCCGACTCTTTGCTAACCCATGGACTTCAGCCCGCCAGGCTCCTCTATCCTTGGGAATTCTCCAGGCAAGAATACTGGAGTAGGTTGCCATGCCCTCCTCCAGGGATCTTCCCAATCCAGGGATTGAACCCAGGTCTCCCACACTGCAGGCAGATTCTTTACCAACTGAGCCATCAGGGAAGTCCATGTGCAATTTGGAAGATCATATTTCTCAACAGGCGTTTTACAAGAGTAGAAAGCAAAAGCGACTAATAAACACACAAAAGATATACAACCTCATTCAAGATTAAAGAAATGCAGGTTTACAAAATGATAAGATGTCAAATTTTAAGGATTGTAAGGAATGATTCTCAAATAACTACTGAGAATGTATCATTTTAGAAAAGGGGGATTTAGCCACAACTCTTAAACTTCAAAATGCATATTTTTCCCCTGTAATTCCACTGCTATAGATAAACTTACAAAAGCATTCAAAGGTGTATTTATAAAGATGCTCACTTAAGTATTGTTTTTAACAATCCAGATATTCTTCAACAGGGAAGCGATTACATTATTATAAACCATATAAAAATTCTATGTAGGAATTCAGAAGAATGAACTAGATTTTTGTGTGCTGTTATCAAATGATGACCCAGACGTATTAGGTAGAAAGGCAAAGTATAGAATGCTACAAATAGCATGACTGCATTTATGAAAAACTAAAATGAAATTATATATGTGTGTGTGTGTGTATATATATATATATATATATATATATATATATATATGTATGTATGAATGTATAATTACATATACAAGGGCTCCCCGGTGGCTCAGATGGTAAAGAATCCACCTGCAATGTGGGAGACCTGGGTTTGATCCCTGGGTTGGGAAGATCCCCTGGAGGAGGGCATGACAACCCACTCCAGTGTTCTTGCCTAGAGAATCCCCAAAGACAGAGGAGTCTATCAGGCTACAGTCCATGGGGTCGCAAAGAGTTAGACACAATTAAGCACAGCACAGCACATAAAGGATATCAAAAACTGTTAAAAATAGAAATTGGAGACTAGAAGGGGTCAGCTTTTTTCATTTTTATTTTTTATTGAAATATATGTGATTTACAATATTTCAAGTGTACAGCAAAGTGATTCAGCTTCTTTTTCAGATTATTTTCCACTGTAGGTCAGTTGACTATATTGAATATAGTTCCCTGTGCTATACAGTAGGTCCTTGTTTATTTATGTATAATAGTGTATATCTATTAATCACAAATTCCAAATTTATCCCTCCCCCTACCTTCCCCTTTGGCAACCATAAGTTTGTTTTCCATGTCTGTGAGTCTACTTCTCTTTTATAAATAAGTTCATTTGGATTACTATTTTAGATTCCACATATAAATGATATCACAATATTTGTCTTTCTCTATCTTCCTCCAGTTAGTGGACTTACTTCACTTCGTGTGATAATCTGTAGATCTATTCATGTTGCTGCACATGGCATTATTTTGTTCTTTAATGACTGAGTAATAGTCAGTTATATTTATACACACCACCTTTCTCCATTCCTCTGTTGACACTTTGGTTGCTTCCATGTCTTGGCTATTGCAAGCAGAGATGCAATGAACATTGGTGTGTATGTACCTTTCTAATTAGAGTTTTTATCTTTTCTGGATATATGCGCAAGAGTGGGGTTACTGGATCATACGGCAGTTCTACTTTTCTATTTTTTGAGGAACCTCCATACTGTTTTCCATAGTGGATGCACCAACTAACATTCCCACCAAGAGTGTAGGAGGGTTTGTTTTTCTCCACACCCTCTCCAGCATTTATTTGTAGACTTTTTGATGATGGCCTTTCTGATTGGTGTGAGATGATACCTCATTGTGGTTTTGATTTGCATTTCTCTCATAATGAGCAATGTTGAACACCTTTTCATGCGCCTTTTGGCCATCTGTCTTCTTTGGAGAAATGTCTGTTTGGATCTTCTGCCCATTTTTTAATTGAGCTGTTTGGTTTTTTATATTGAGCTGCATGAGCTGTTTGTATATTTGGGAAATTAATCCCTTGTTAGTTGCATCATTTGAAAATATGTTCTCTCATCCTGTGGGTTGTCTTTTTACACTGTTATGCTTTCCTTTGTTGTGCTGAAGCTTGTAAGTTCAATTAGGTCCCATTTGGTTATTTTTGGTTTTGTTTCCATTACTCTAGGAGATGTATCCAAGGAAAAATATTGCTGTGAGTTTTCTCTTGAAGTTTTACAGTATCCAGTCTTACATTTAGGTCTTTGACCCGTTTTGAGTTTATTTTTGTATATGGTGTTAGTTGTTGCTCTTCTGTCACATCCAACTCTTTGCAGCTCCATGGACTACAGCACAACAGCCTTCCCTGTCCTTCTCCATCTCCTGGAGTTTGCTCAAACTCATGGCCATTGAGTCAGCGATGCCGTCCAACCATCTCATCCTCTGTCATCCCCTTCACTTCCGGCCTTCAGTCTTTCCCAGCATCAGGTTTTTTTCCACTGACTCAGCACTTCACATCAGGTGGCCAAAGTATTGGAGCTTCAGCTTCAGCCATCAATCCTTCCAATGAATATTCAGGACTGATTTCCTTTAGGATTGACTGGCTTGATCTCCTTGCAGTCCATGGGACTCTCAAGAGTCTTCTCAAACACCACAGTTCAAAAGCATCAATTCTTCAGTGCTCAGCTTTCTTAATGGTCCAACTTTCACATCCATACATGACTATTGGAAAAACTTTAGCTTTGACTAGATGGACCTTTTTGGTAAAGTAATGTCTCTGCTTTTTAACATGCTGCCTAGGTTGGTCATAACTTTTCTTCCAAGGAGTAAGTATCTTTTAATTTCATGGCTGCAGTCACCACCTGCAGTGATTTTGGAGCCCAAAAATATAAAGTCTGTCTCTGTTTCCATTGTTTCCCCATCACCTCTGCCATGAAATTGTAGGACTGGATGTAATTTTCATAATATTGATTCTTCTTACCCAGGAACATGGGATATCTCTCCATCTGTTTATGTCATCTTTGATTTCTTTCATTAGTGTCTTATAATTTTCTGTGTACAGTCCTTTTGTCTCCTTAGGTAAGTTTATTCCTAGATATTTAATTCTTTTTGTTACAATGGTGACTGGGATTGATTCCTTAATTTCTCTTCTGATTTTTCATTGTTAGTATATAGAAATGCAAGCGATTTCTATGCATTGATTTTGTATCCTGCAACTCTGCTAAATTCACTGATTAGCTCTAGTAATTTTCTGATACTATCTTTAGGGTTTTCTGTGTACAGTATGTCATCTGCAAACAATGAGAGCTTTACTTCTCTTTTTCCAATTTGGATTCCTTTTATTTCTTTTTCTTCTCTAATTTGCTGTAGCTAGGACTGAACTGAAACTGAGGACTTCCAGAACTATGTTGAATAACACTGCTGAAAGTGGACACCTTTGTGTTGTTCCTGATCTTAGGGGGAATGCTTTCAGTTTTTCACCATTGAGAATAATGTTTGCTGTAGGCTTATCATATATGGCCTTTACTATGTTGAGGTAGGTTCCTTCTATGCCCATTTTCTGAAGAGCTTTAATCATAAATGGGTGCTGAATTTTGTCAAAGGCTTTTTCTATATCTATTGAGATTATCAAGTGGTTTTTATCTTTCAATTTGTTAATATGGTGTATCACATTGATTGGTTTGCGTATATTGAAGAATCCTTGCATCCTCGGAATAAACCCAACTTGATCATGGTGTATGAGCTTTTCGATGTGTTGCTGAATTCTGATTGCTAAAATTTTCTTGACGATTTTTACAACTATGTTCATCAGTGATAATGGCCTGTAGTTTTGTGTGTGTGTGTTGTCTTTGTCTGGTTTTGGTATCAGGGTGATGAGACCACCTTTTCTTCAGATTTATTGATCAAAAGTGCATGGCTCTTTTTCCATCCTATTCCATTGATCTTTATGTCTGCTTTTGTGCCAATACCATACTGTTTTAATTATTGTAGTTTCAAGCATCAGTTCTTTAGTGCTCAGCCTTCTTTATGGTCTAACTCTTATATCCTGCACATGACTACTGGAAAAACCATAGAATACCTGATTCCTCTAGCTCCATTCTTTCTCAAGATTGTTTCAGCTATCAGGGGTCGCTTGTGGTTTTTTTTTTTTTTTTTTTTGATGTCTGATCTTATTTATTTGTTACTCTTAGAACATCTCATTTTTGACTGGACTCAGACTTAGAAGTAGAAGCTCTCAGAGAGGACAGCCTACGTCTCTTGGCAATCTGTTCCTGCCGTTTTTCTTTGGCCTCCTTCATTCTCTTGGCCAAAAGTTTGGCATATTCTGCAGCCTCTTCTTTATTTTTCTTAGTACGCTGTTTCTTCAGAGCAATACGCCGGCGTTTGTGTTGCAGAACTCGTGGAGTCACAAGACGCTGAATCTTGGGTGCTTTAGTCCTAGGTTTCTTACCGTCTTTGTTTAGGGGCTTTTGCACAACATACTGGCGGACATCATCTTCTTTAGAGAGATTGAAAAGTTTGCGGATTCTGCTAGCTCTTTTGGGACCAAGGCGACGAGGCACTGTAGTATCAGTGAGTCCAGGAATATCCTTCTCCCCTTTTTTCATGATGACCAAATTGAGCACACTCAGATTGGCATCCACAATGCAACCCCGTACAGATTTGCGCTTTCTCTCTCCAGTCCTCCTCGGTCTGTAACAGGAATGCCCCTTACTCAGGAGCAGGCGAACTCGGCCATGGGTCAAGACACCCTGCTTCATGGGGAAACCCTGCTTATCGTTCCCGCCACTGATTCGAACCACATAACCGTTCCATTCTTCACCCAGAGCGTCAGCAGCAACTTCTGTGGCCATACGCTTCTCGTAGAAGGTACGAAGTTTTCGTTCATCGTCCACTTCAATGAGCTTCTGGCAGCCAGTGGCCGGGAAAGAGATGTTCAGCTTCATTCTAAAGCGACCGACAGCCTCCGCGGCGCCACGAAAAAGAGCCGCTTGTGTTTTCATACAAATTTTATAAATTTTTGTTTCAGTTCTGTGAAAAACACCATTGGTAATTTGATAGATAGGGATTGTGCTGAATCTGTGGACTGCCATGGGTAGAATGGTCATTTTAACAGTACTGATTCTTCCAATCCAAGAACACATTATATCTTTCCATCTGTTTGTGTGGTCTTCAGTTTCTTTCATCAGTATCTTACAGTTTTCAGAGTACAGGTCTTTTGTCTCCTTAGGTAGGTTTCAGTTCAGTTCAGTTCAGTTGCTCAGTAGTGTCCAACTCTTTGCAACCCCATGAATTGCAGCACGCCAGGCCTCCCTGTCCATCACAACTCCCGCTGGCTACCCAAAACCATGTCCATTGAGTCGGTGATGCCATCCGACTCTCATCCTCTGTTGTCCCCTTCTCCTCCTGCCCCAAATCCTTCCCAGCATCAGGGAAGTAGTGGAGCCAAAAAAAAAAAAGAAAGCCTGATACTGTTTCCACTGTTTCCTCATCTATTTCCCATGAAGTGGCTGACTTTATTTTTCTGGGCTCCAAAATCACTGCAGATGGTGATTGCAGCCATGAAATTAAAAGATGTTTACTCCTTGGAAGGAAGTTATGACCAACCTGGACAGCATATTAAAAAGCAGAAACAAAGGTCAGTCTAGTCAAGGCTATGGTTTTTCCAGTGATCGTGTATGGATGTGAGAGTTGGACTATGAAGAAAGCTGAGCACCAAAGAATTGATGCTTTTGAAATGTGGTGTTGGAGAAGACTCTTGAGAGTCCCTTGGACTGTAAGGAGATCCAACCAGTCCATCCTATCCTCCCCTATCTCTTCCCCTCACTGTTCCTCAATTGTTACCACTATCATATTTTTGTGTGTATTACATCTTTCCTTTTTAAACAGTCTTATCAAGGTATACTACTGTAGCTTAAATTAAAATAGGAAAATTAAGCAGAATGAATTCATTCGTCCATCAATAGTACAATGCATGTGATGAAGGGCAGGACTCTGCACTAGACATTATGAGAGATATACGAACACCTGAGATATTAAAGCACTGTACCTGGCACTCCATATATTTTTCACTGAATTGGATCATGCAAAAAATTTACCAAGCACATATAGCATGGTTGCATTTTTAAATAAAGAAAGGATTCTCAGGGATCTCTTGGAATTTGGACAAAGAGAGATATAATCCAAACAACTTCCCAGGGCCAGTTTTTAAGCAAGTAGTTTCCTTTTTGCCAATCTCCTCCATTTTTCTTTCTGCAGTCTTCTTCTTCCCTTAAAGGAGCAGGAGTTGAGTCTCTGCTACTTGATACCCAATAAGAAACTTTTACCCCATCTATTCTCTACATGATGACAGATAAATCTCCCTTAAGTTCTATCAGGTCACTCTATACCCAATACAGACGTGCAATGATTCTTTAGCTAATTACATGATCTAAAACCTTACCCTGACATTCAAGGATCTGAGGGATCAGATACTAACCAATCCTTCCAACTTTCTGTCTCTTGTCAAAATGACTTACTTATATTTCTTATGAATGCCTCACACTTTAACCAATGTTAAGACGCTTTGCCTTGCTACTTGTTGAAATGTGGTCTATGGATCAAGAGAATCAGTTTTATCTGGGAGCTTGTGAGAAAAGCACCATTTCAGGTCCCCACCCAAACCTACTCAATTTGAATCTGCATTTTGGCAAGATTTTCAAGTGATGTATATGCACATTAAACTTTGAGAACTACTGTAAAATTATAAAGTACTTCTCTCTGGTGCTTAAGGAACTGTTATCACAATTATTTATTTCCCTACAGAACATGTATGCACCGAGAAAGCAAAGGGTTATCCAAATTATGTTATCCAATTATGCTGTCCAGCCCTCAGAAACGAAGGACTACACTGGACTCACTAAATATTTATGGGTTGACTAATTTGGTGTCCGTTCTGCAGCTAAAAAGGTAACTAGAATCATCTTCCTTCACTCTATTGTCTGACAAACCAGACCCAACATAAACAACACACCACAAAAACACACAAGGACATACACATATAGGGTCTTTTGTTAACAGGATGTTTAGCAGGAGAGGAAATTGCAAAACAAAGGGATGTCAGGGACTTCCCTAGTGGTTCAGGGGCTGGAAACGTTCTCCCAATGTGGGGGGCCTGGGTTTGTTCCCTGGTCAGGGAACTAGATCCCACATTGCACAACTAAGACTGACGCAGCCAAATAAATAAATTTTTTTTTAAAAAAGAAAAGTATGTTAAAGCCTGACATGAATATCAAAATTGTTTTGAGATCAATTAGAAAGTCACTGTAAGTTCCCTTTAAACTAAAACTGAGCGGCTAGATATACTTGATATACTCCTGGGTCATGGTCAATTGTCTATGATTCCAGGGGACAACACTTATGCAGTCCCAGAAGTGACTGTAAGGACCAAGGACAGCCCTGAGATTAAATCTGAAGCTGCAAAGCCCCAACTTCCTCTCTCGGTTCTCTCTAAACTCCAGCTTCTTTTTTTTTTTTTTTCTTTTTTTTTTTTTTTTTTATTATTGCTTTTGCCATACATTGTCATGATATCACCATGGGTTTACATATGCTTCCCCTCCGGGTCCCCCCTCCCTCCTCCCTCCCCCCCCCCGGGAAATCTCGCTGCACCAGTCCCGAGCATCAATCCTGGGCTGGCGATTGATTAGACACATGACAATTAACATGCTTCAATGCCCTTCTCCCATCTCATCCCACCCTTACCCTCATCCACAAAGTCCACAAGTCTATTCTATACATCTGCGTTCCTTTTGTGGTCTCCCATGTTGGGTTCTCATTACTGTCTTTCTAAATTCCATATATATGTGTTAATATACTGTATTGTTGTTTTTGCTTCTGGCTTACTTCACTCTG
>ML661896.1:2478392-2495786 GCA_007570785.1 Antilocapra americana | reverse complement strand
ACACTGATGAAAGAAATCAAGGAGGACACAAACAGATGGAGAAATGTACCGTGCTCATGGATTGGAAGAATCAATATAGTGAAACTCCAGCTTCTTTATAACTTCCTCGAAAAGCTTCTGCTCTACACATGTATGTACTATCTTGACACTTTCCTCTCCTGACACTTCTATCTGCCCTTGCCTCCATGAGCTAGACACTGTCACACTTCTTTCTCCTACTCTCTGCTCAGCTTCTTGGTCTCTCACAGGATTCAACACTGCCAAGGTGACAACGTTGCTCCTTCTTTGCCCCTTCTTTGCCCTCATCTTTGCCCCTTCCCCTTGTGCATTCTTAGGTAACTTTCTTTGTTTTTATTTTTACTGAAGCATAACTGAATCACAATGTTGTGTTAATTACTGTTGTACAGCAAAGTGACTCAAATATACATAGACACACACACACACACACATTCTTTTTCATATTCTTTCCATTATGGTTGATTACCAAACATTGAAATATAGTTCCCTGTGCTATACAATAGGACCGTTGTTAATCCATTCTATATATACCAGTTTGCATCAGCTAATCCCAAACTCCAAGCCCAACCTTCTCTCACTCCTCTCCCCTCTGGCAGCCATCAGTCTATTCTCTATGTCCCTGATTCTGTTTCTGTTTCACAGATAGTTCATTTGTGTCATATTTTAAATTCCACACATAAATGATATCACAAGGTATTTCTCTTTCTTACTTCACTATTTATGATAACTTCTAGTTGCACTGATGTTGCTGCAAATGGCACTATCTTGTTCTTTTTATGGCTGAGTAGTACTTCACTATATATATATGGACAACATCTTTTTCTACTACAAAAGATTTCATATTAATTGTACAACATCTTCTTTATCCATGCATCTGTCAATGAACATTTATAATAGGTTGTTTTCATGTCTTGGCTATTGTGAAAAATGCTGCTATGAACATGGGATGAAACTGTCTTTTTAGATTAGAGTTTTGTCTAGATATATGCACAGGAGTGACATTCATATGGTAATTCTATTTTTAGTTTTCTGAGGAGTCTCCATACTGTTTTCCAAAGTGGCTGCATCAACTTACATTCCCATCAACAGTGTAGGAGGGTTCCCTTTTCTACCCACCCACATTTAATGATGGCCATTCTGATCTGCATGAGGTGGTACCTCACTGTAGTTTTAATTTGCATTTCTCTAATAATTAGCAATGTTGAGCATCTTTTCATGTTCCTATTGGCCATCTACATTTCTTCTTTGGAGAAATGTCTCTTTAGTGCTTCTCCCCAATTTTTGATTGGGTTGTTTTTTTGTTGCTGAGTTGTATCTGTTTGTTTATTTTGGAAATTAAGCCTTTTTGGTTGCATTGTTTGCTAATATTTTTGATAACTTTCTTGAGAGAACCAACCTGGGGTATCATTATGCCATATTCTGGGGCAGGGACTGGACCTAGTAAGAATTTGTCCTTTGGGTCTTAACATTTTTATTTATTGAACACACTTTCAGCTCTGCCTCTCCCAAGCTCTCTGATATGGGTCTTTGGAGTTTTGACCCAAAGCTATTTCATATCTCCCAAATGAAATCAATACAGTTACCACACCTCTCTCTCAGCTTTTTATACACCACCCAGTTTGATTAATCTCAACACCACATCTAATTTCTTATATAGCTAAGCATATATATATATATCTTATATAGCTAAGATTTCTTATATATCTTGTTTATTCTACAAAACAACACCACTGTCAGAGTTAAGTTTCTGACCTACTGTCCTGTATATGAGAAGATTATTAATGGACATCTCTGTTCATATGCTTAAGGTCCCTCCTAAACCCAAAGCTATATGGATACAGTAAGCAAGACAGTGGGGGTATTAGAAGAGAGACAGAAACACAGAAGAAAAAATCATGATACATGTTCAAACAAGTAAAACGAACCTGAATTTTGATAAAGGCTAGGCTTTTCATTGGAACCTAGGTCCCCTTTCCTCCCATTTCTCAAGAAGTACACAGGTCAAGAAAGTATGTTTCTTATAGTATAGGTTAAAAGCTCATTGCTCTAGAAAAGGACTGTGTTGATTTTATTCCTGACTTCACTGCTCATCAGCTATGTGGGTTTGGGCAATGTGTATAACCTCTTTAAGCTTATGTTTCCTAATATATAAAATGAAATAATATGTCTACATCTTTGGATTTTTGTAGGAGTGAATGAAATAATGTATATAATGTGATTAGTACAGTGCTAGTGATCAATCTCATTTTAAGTTATTAAAATCAAGCTCAGAGAGGACTACTGTACATGATCTGGTTTGGTCGGTTGTTTTTTTTTTTTTTTTTTCTCTAATTTGCAAAGCCTGCTTAATGCTACAGATTCTCCTCTCTAGGACTCTTCTGGTTACACATAGCTCTAGCACATGCCGCTGTCCATGTGGTGGGTAACCTGACTCCCAGCTAAGGACAGTATGTGGTCTTAACTGTCCTTGTGCACACAACATTCCTCTTGGCAATAACTCTGCATGTGTGTGATGAGGGCAAACAGAAATGGAAGAGCCTTTTTTAAAAATCGAGCATGATCTTATAACATAAAAACTTATGTACTTAAGCCAATGGTATCAAAAGGACAAACATCCTCTTTCTATTTTAGGCTAAATATCAAAGGAAATAAAACTTTTAGGATTAAATGTCAGTCTCTTATGAATTTAGCAGGATGTGAAAGACATTAGCTAATCTCCCCACCTCTAAGATGATTCAACAACTGGCCTGTCTGCTTCAGAGTGCCACCACTGGAGAGGGTATCATCTGTGTTAAAGTAATGGCTCTTCCTGTTTAAAGACAAATGGAGGACTGGAATGTCTTCACAGAGAAATTTGTGCCTTTGTCTGAACCAGTCTATCAAAGGATTGGTATAAAACAAGTCAGTGTTGGTGTGCCTTGATGGTGTGATACCTTTGGAAGTCTAAAGGGAAAAAACATTATAAAGTATGTACAAGAAAGTGTTCTACTCTCTGATACACATCACAGCAAGATCCTCTATGACCCACCTCCCAGAGTAATAGTAATAAAAACAAAAATAAACAAATGGGACCTAATTAAACTTAAAAGCTGTTGCACAATGAAGGAAACTATAGGCAAGGTGAAACAAGGCAGCCTTCAGAATGGGAGAAAATGATAGCAAATGAAGCAACTGACAAAGAATTAATCTCCAATATATACAAGCAGCTCATACAGCTCAATTCCAGAAAAATAAATAACCCAATCAAAAAACAGGCCAAAGAACTAAACAGACATTTCTCCAAAGAAGACATACAGATGGCTAACAAGCACATGAAAAGATGCTCAACATCATTCATTATCAGAGAAATGCAAATTAAAGCCACAGTGAGGTACCATCTCATGCAAGACACAGAATGGCTGCCATCAAAAAGTCTACAAACAATAAATGTTGGAGAGGGTGTGGAGAAAAGGGAACCCTCTTACACTGTTGGTGGGAATGCAAACTAGTACAGCCACTATGGAGGACAGTGTGGAGATTCCTTAAAAAACTGGAAATAGAACTGTCATATGACCCAGCAATCCCACTGCTGGGCATACACACCAAGCAAACCAGAACTGAAAGAGACATGTGTACCCTAGTAATCATCACAGCACTATTTACAATAGCTAGGACATGTAAGCAACCTAGACGTCCATTGGCAGACGAATGGATAAGGAAGCTGTGGTACATATACACAATGGAATATTACTCAGCTATAAAAAGTAACACATTTGAGTCAGTTATAATGAAGTGGATGAAAGTGGAACCTGTTATACAGAGTGAAGTAAGTCAGAAAGAAACACCAATACAGTTTATTAACACAAATATATGGAATTTAGAAAGACAGTAATGATGACCTTATATGCAAGACACAGATGTAAAGAACATCAGATGTAGAGAGACACAGATGTAAAGAACAGACTTTTGGACTATGTGGGAGAAGGTGAGGGTGGAGTGATTTGAGAGCATAGCATTGAAACTTGTATATTACCATATGTAAAACAGATGACCAGTGCAAATTTGATGCATGAAACACAGCACTCAAAGCCAGTGATCTGGGACAACCCCAACCAGAGGTATAGAGTGGGGAGGGAGGTGGGAGAGGGGTTCGGGATAGGAGGATATGTACACCCGTGGCTGATTCATGTTGATGTATGGGAAAAACCACCACAATATTGTAAACTAACTAGCCTCCAATTAAAATAGAGAATTTTTCTAAAAGAGAAAGGGCTCTGGGGGTGAGGAGAGTTTGCAAAATACAAATTTTGTCAATCTGCCAAAGCTGGATTGAAAGTTCCTGCTTACAGGACAGTGCGACTCTTAACTCTCGGTGACAATCTCTGACCAGCAGTCACTGTGGGTGCTGGAGAATGAGACCAGAAGTGTTGCAAATTATTCTCCTGGAGTCTAGGTTTCTGTCACCACTAAAAACTTCAGCTTCATCACTTTATCCTCAAATAAGAGAAAAAATGTCAAGTCCAATCTTTAGCTAAATTTGAAAATTCTCTAACAAAGTAAAAAGTTGTTTGCCATATAATTCAAACCAAATATCTGTTTATCTTAGTATGTGAGCCCTAAGATCTGAATTTTTTGTGTAGAAGAATTCTATAAACTGAGTCTTTTAAAACTGGTTCCTATACCATCATAAATAAGGGTCCAAGAAATAAAAACAAAACCAATTTTTTCTTTAAAAGAGAGATATTCTTAGAACACTTGCTCTTAGAGCCCTAAGCCCCCATGTGAGAAATCCAGCTACCCTGAGGTCACTATGCTATAAGCCCAAGCCGCACAGAAAAGCCCAGCCCAAGAGGGAAAAGACATCATTGGGGAAGAGAGAGAGAGGCCAACTATCACCAAAATGCCATACTTGTGAGTGAAGCAACCATCTTGGATAAATGTACTCTCAAGGCCCAGCTGCCACAGCTGAAAACACATGGTTCAGAGATGAACTGCCCAGTTGATGCTGCTTGAATTCCTGAACTAAAACATCAAGTCACAGTAGAGAGATCATATGCCCCAAAAGAGCACCTCAGTGAGCAAGAGTTTCAAGATAAGTCCCAGTTGTTTCCAAGCCCATTTAGGTTCTCAGCCTCAGGGGGAGAAAGTAGTAACATTCCTAACACATGATCAGGCATCCTATTCTTTGATGGAGAAGCAGTCTAAGAAAGGTCATGAACAACGTGGACCTTGACAATAGGAAAACAAGTATGGTGCAGACATCCAAATAGAAATCTATACGCTAGTTATGTATGCTAGTTGGGATCTTCCCAACTTAGAAATCGAATCCACATCTCTTACATCTCCTGCACTGGCAGGTAGATTCTTTACCACTGTGCCACCTGGTAAGCACAGCTAACATGTAACAGTTATCCTTCAAAACAGCTTTATATCAAAATACCATTTAGCTACTGGAGAAACCATGAGAACCAGGACAGTGAGTATTTTACTTTAACATAAAAAAAAAAAAGTAACTGATAATCTCTTTGGCATTGCATAAAATAGAGAAATTTGACAAAATATTAGGAAGAGGTAAAACACTGAATGTGATTAAGTAAAATTTCCAGTCATCTAGAAAATAACAACCCACCCTTAACATTCGTGTGTTGAAAATAAAAATAAGAGATTTATTTTTCTAAAAAGCAATTTCCTAGTGATCTAGTGGTTAGGATTCGGTACTTTCACTGCCATGACCCTGTTGCCCTGGTTGGGGAACTAAGCCCCTACAAACCATGTGGTGTAGTCAAAATAAACAAGTAAATAAATACACAGAAATAAATACAAATGACTCTTCCCTGGTGGCACAGTGGAAAAGAATCCGCCTTCCAATGCAAGGGACATGGATTTGACCCCTGGTCTGAGAAGAACCCACATGCTGTGGGGCAACTAAACCTGTGGACCACAACTACTGAGCCAGTGCGCTAGAGCCCATGAGCTGCAACTACTGAGACTGCATGCTGCAAATACTAAAGCCCTAGCACCTAGAGATCGCTGTGCAACAAGAGAAGCCACCGCAATGAGAAGCCTGCTCACCACAACCAAGAGCAGCCCCCACCTGCAACTCGAGAGAGCCCATACTCAGCAATGAAGACCCAGCACAGCCAAAATCAATAAATACAATTTAAAAATAAATACATACATACAAAGCAAGAAAGAGAGGACAAAAGACAAAGAAACTGCCAAACACAAAGACAGTATGATAAACGATCAAGAGATCTGGAAAAATAAAAACCCACTGTTACTGAGGAATGGTCTACAGCAACTGGGGAAGAGATGATACAGAACATTTTTAGAATTTCCTATGTACCTCCTCGGAGCATCCAGAACAGCCATCACCAAAAAATCCACAAACAATAAATGCTGCAGAGGATGTGGAGAAAAGAGAATTATCCTACACTGTTGATGGGAATGTAAATTGGTACAGCCACGATGGAAAACAGGATGGAGGTTCCTTAAAAAACTAAAAATAGAGCTACCATATGACCCTGCAATCCCATTCCTGGGTATATATCCAGAGGAAAACATGATCCAAAAAGAAATATGCAACCCAGTGTTCACTGTAGCATGGTTTACAATAGCTAAGACATGGAAGCAACCTAAATGTTCATCAACAGAAGAATAAATAAAAAAGATGTGGTACATATATACAATGGAATATTACTCAGCCATAAAAAAGAATGAAATAATATCATTTGCAGCAACATGGATGGACCAAGAGAGAGTCACACTGAGTGAAGTAAGTCAGAGAAGGAGAAATATCATTACTAATATGACATCCCTTATATGTGGGATATAAACAGAAATAATACAAATGAACTTGCTTACAAAAGATAAACAGACTCACAGACTTTGAGAACAAGCTTGTGGTTGCCAGGGGGAAGGATGAGGAGAATGGATAGTTAGGGAGTTTGGGATGGTCACGTACACACTACTATACTTAAAATGGATAACTAACAAGTACCTACTGTATAGCACATAGAACTCTGCTCAATGTTATGTGGGAACCTAGATGGAAGCAGGATTTGAGGGAGACTGGATACATGTATATATATGGCTGAGTCCCTTCACTGTTATAAAACTATCATAGCATTATTTGTTAATCAGCTATACACCCATATAAAATAAAAAGTTTAAAAAAAAGAATTTCCTGTGTACCAAAATATCCTTAGGAACTTTTCAAAACCATCACCAAAATAGTCAGTTTATGTCAAATACTATCCTCTCTTCAAACAGCTTAAATATATTCATTTGTCAAATTCATTTTGCAGAGACTAACAACAGTGGGCCACAGAGTACAGAAGCTCTGCTGCTGCTGCTGCTGCTCAGTAGCTTCAGCCGTGTCCAACTCTTTGCGACCCCATAGAGGGCAGCCCACCAGGCTCCCCCATCCCTGGGATTCTCCAGGCAAGAACACTGGGGTGGGTTGCCATTTCCTTCTCCAATGCATGAAAGTGAAAGGTGAAAGTGAAGTCGCTCAGTCGTGTCTGACTCTGTGAGACCTCATGGACTGCAGCCCACCAGGCTTCTCCATCCATGGGATTTTCCAGGCAAGAGTACTGGAGTGGGTTGCCATTGCCTTCTCCAATAGAGAATGGAGAATGTTCAAAAATGTTCAAAAATGACAGAAATCTTCTCCAATGTTCAAAAATGACAGAAATCATTAGACACACACAATTCACAACACCTTTTCTGACTTAACTCATGTATCTCCTTCCTCAACTATTTTGCCTCCCTCATCATGCATGAAAAATACATGTCTTCCACAATAGCTGTTCCTTTGTGGACAATTCATATTAATTATCATTCTGTAAATAAAGGTAACTTATTATTTAAAATACATACTAAATCATAAAATAGACAAACAAAAAAACTAGAAATTCAAACTCATCCATCAAATAACTTAAATAACATTTAAAAATAATGCACCAAATTTAGTTTATTGTGTGAATTTTCACTACTTATTCCCACTACGGTGACACTTTTTGAAACATTTTATGTTGCTAACCTGCCTTACCTCCCTTATCTTTCCCCAATTTTTGCCTAATTGTAGCTACTATCAGATTCTTTCACTTTGTACTTTTAAACAAAGCTGATGTTCTGCTTCTCAGACACTGAACTTACATTACCTCCATGAAGCTAGTCTAACTCTGCAGACATCCTATTCAGGCAGTGTTATGAGGGCCTCATCATTGTTCCTGATCTCTATGTATCTTGTCATCTTTCCAGGGCAAGACTGCCAAGGTCTTGGACTCTTCATTTGGTGGAGTCTAATTCTGTTCTCTTTACAAAGAGCTAGGGTTACACTCAGCAAAGGTTACCATTTACGTGAGACATGAAGCCTGCTAGCATAACTCATCACCAAAGTGAAATCCCTAGCTATTTTTTCTCTCAAGGACATCCTCAATGCTACCTAAAATCAAGAAGGAACACTTCAGGACAGGTCACACATAGGGCCCACACATATTCTGAATCCACCATATGATTTTTTTTTTCTTGAGGTAAAAGAAGCTTTTTATTTTTGTTCCTTTTGTTTAATTTTGGTAAGGAATCAGAATGGCCTTTAACCCTGGACACACACTCCCAAGGTATTTTTGTTTGTTTGTTTTGTTTTTATATTTTTTTCTCCCTTTTATTGTTTTTGCCATACAATGTCATGATATCACCATGGGTTTACATATGCTCCCCCTCCAGAAACCCCTCCCTCCTCCCTCCCTCCTCCCTCTCCCCCGGGAAATCTCGATGCACCAGCCCCGAGAATCAATCCTGGGCTGGCGATTGATTAGACATATGATAATTAACATGTTTCAATGCCATTCTCCCATATCATCCCACCCTTTCCCTCATCCACAGAGTCCACGAGTCTATTCTATACATCTGCGTTGAAGCAAAAACAACACAGTATATTAACACATATATATGGAATTTAGAAAGACAGTAATGAGAACCCAACATGCGAGACAGCAAAATGAATCCACCATATAATTTTGATAACTCTAGAGAGTATGGTATTATTTCACAGCAGTTGAGCAAAAGGGTTTTTCTTCCTGAAAACCTCTTTTTCTATCCCCTAGAGGAAAATACATGAGTATTGAATGTAATGACTAGGGTGGCTTTAGCAAGAGAAGAGTGAGCTTTCTTTTAGAAATATTCCTTTTTCTGGAAGGAAGAGGGATGGTTCTCATGCTTGGTTTGGTTTTATAACTTACCCAAATGACTTCTGAAAGATTTATTTGCATAAATAAATCACATTTTAAGCTGTTACCTAAATCACAGTTCATCTTTCAAACTTCTACATTCTGGAATGGCAGTCTAAGCCCCAGTCCTCTGACTGCTTTTGCCTTTAGTGCCAATATTCATTTTTCTTTCCCTCATTCTCTGATGGAATTTCATCTATTTCAATAAATATGAAAAAATCAGAGATATTAAAAGATCAAATTTTTAATAAATTATTTTAATTGGAGGCTAATTACTTTACAATATTGTAGTGGGTTTTGCCACACATTGACATGAATCAGCCATGGGTGTACATGTGTTCCCCATCCTGAACCCCCCTCCCACCTCCCTCCCCATCCCATCCCTCAGGGTCACCCCAGTGCACCAGCCCTGAGCACCCTGTCTCATGCATTGAACCTGGACTGGCAATCTATTTCACATATGGTAATATACATGTTTCAATGCTATTCTCTCAAATCATCCAACCCTCATCTTCTCCCAAAAGTCTGTTCTTTACATCTGTGTCTCTCATCACTACCATCTTTCTAAATTCCATATATATGCATTAGTATACTGTATTGGTACTTTTCTTTCTGACTTACTTCACTCTGTATAATAGGCTCCAGTTCATCCACCTCATTAGAACTGATTCAAATGCATTCTTTTTAATAGCTGAGTAATATTCCATTGTGTATATGTACCACAGCTTCCTTATCCATTCGTCTGCCAATGGACGTCTAGGTTGCTTCCATGTCCTAGCTATTGTAAACAGTGCTGCGATGAACATTGGGGTACACTTGTCTCTTTCAGTTCTGGTATGCTTGGTGTGTATGCCCAGCAGTGGGATTGCTGGGTCATATGACAGTTCTATTTCCAGTTTTTTAAGGAATCTCCACACTGTCCTCCATAGTGGCTGTACTAGTTTGCATTCCCACCAACAGTGTAAGAGGGTTCCATTTTCTCCACACCCTCTCCAACATTTATTATTTGTAGACTTTTTGATGGCAGCCATTCTGACCAGCATGAGATGATACCTCATTGTGGTTTTGAGTTGCATTTCTCTGATAATGAATGATGTTGAGCATCTTTTCATGTGCTTGTTAGCCATCTGTATGTCTTCTTTGGAGAAATGTCTGTTTAGTTCTTCGGCCTATTTTTATTGGGTCATTTGTTTTTCTGGAACTGAGCTGTATGAGCTGCTTATATATATTGGAGATTAATTCTTTGTTAGTTGCTTCATTTGCTATCATTTTCTCCCATTCTGAAGGCTGCCTTGTTTTACTTTGCTTATAGTTTCCTTCGTTGTGCAAATACTTTTAAGTTTAACTAGGTCCCATTTGTTTATTTTTGCTTTTATTCCCATTACTCTGGGAAGTGGGTCATAGAGGATCATGCTGTGATCAAATTTTTTAAATATTTTGAAAATGCAAACAGACCTAGAATAAACCTTCTCACTTCTTGTTAGATATGCAATAATCAAGACTCCAAAGGGTCTTGGCATAGGAAATGGCAACCCACTCCAGTATCTTTGCCTGGAAAATTTCATGGACAGAGGAGCCTGGTGGGCTACAGTCCATGGGATTGCAAAGAGGTGGACACAACTGCATGCACGTGTGCATGTGTGCACCAAAGAGTTTTGTCCCAGTCATATAACTACTTCATGACAGATCTAGAGCCAGAATCCAGATTTCCTCAGTCCCGAATTAGTGCTCTCTCTCCCACACTATCTGGTGTCTCTATATTTTTATCCACTTTTCTAATGTCTTCAGACACAGATGGTTTAATTCATGCTAACCAGTAGTATATCCCAAAGACAGACTCAGGACATCTTACAGCTCTATTAGTCATCACTGTCTCCTTTTATCAGCTGGAAGATCACAGACAGAAGCTGGGAAATCCTGCCTGGCCTCTTCATGCCGCCGATGAAACGACAGCACAGGCTGTCTAGTGCCTTGTGCATGAAGTTTCATTGTTCATGCTTAGAACAAGAAGCATCTGAGATGCTTGGGGGGCCTTTCCTTTATAAGAATTGAATTTCCCCTTTTCTTCTCATTAGCCAGGGAGCAGAGGACAATTTGAAGGTGGGCAAAAACTTGAATTTCATTCACCACCAAAACTATTTTGCTGATTTCTCCTTCAAAATAGGCCAAGAGGCTTAAACGAAATTCTAGCCTCTTGAACCAAATGACCTTATATTTATAAGGTATGTTTCCTCCAAGAAGTTCCAAATGTTTCTTACACTTTCTCTTAATTCTTCTCTTCCCATGAGGGGAAGTATTTCATTTTTATCTTCCTGCCACAGCCAGAGTTTCCCTGCTGTTTCTAGGGTTTCTTTCCAGGACAGGGTCTGATACTTAAACGTTAGAATCTCCAGAAGTCACAAACATTCTCAACTGACATCTCAGCCAAGACTGCTAACAAATTTATTCATGCAACAAATATTTATTGAGTATCTCCTATGTGCCCGGCACTATTGTAGGCACTAGTGATACAAAAGTAAACAAAACAGACCCTCAAAAAGCTAACACACAAATTAAAAAGATGGTTTCCATTACCCAGTGAATTCCAAACCACAAAAATGCTCTATTCTGATAAAAAAAAATCACTACAGTCTCAACTACTCAGACTAATATCCGCAGTTTTACATTTCTACAGTAATACAGAGTTCATTTGCTACAGGCCTATATGAATTGCGTTAGAAAGCATGAAATTTGGATTCTAATCCTGACTCTTCCACCAATAGATTACATAACCTTCAGCAAATACACAACCTCTATGACTCTTAAGAGTTTTGTTCTCTGACAATGTTAGACAAGATTTCCCATGTCTTAGTCTGCAATTCTGTGATTGGTTAACTTCACCCAAGATGGGCTATATTCCATTTTTTTTAATTGGAATATAGTCAATTTACAGAGTTGTACTAGTTTCTTCTGTACAGCAAAGTGAGTCAGTTATATGCAAACACATATCCAGTCTTTTTAGATTCTATTCCCATATAGGTCATTGCAGAGTATTTACTAGAATTCCATGTGCTACACAGTAAGTTCTTATTATTTATCTATTTTATATATAATAGTATGTATATGTCAATCCCAGCCTCCTAATGTATTCTTTCCTCCCTCTTTCCCCTTGGTAATCATAAGGTTTATCAAAATCTGTGACTCAATTCTGTCATGTAAATAAGTTCATTTGTACCACTTTTTTAGATTCCACATATAAGTGATATTATATGATATTTGTCTTTCTCTGACTTACTTCACTCAACATGAAAATCTCTAGGACCCATCTATGTCTCACGGTCCCATCTATGTCTCACAAATGGCATTAGTTCATTTTATGACTGAGTAATATTCTATTGTGTATGTGTACCACATATTCTTTATTTATTCCTCCATCAATGGACATTTAGGTTGCTTACATGTCCTAGGTATTGTGAATGGTGCTGCTATGAACACAGGGGTGCATGTATCCTTTCAAATCATGGTTTTTTCCAGATATATGCCCAGGAGTGGGATTGTTGGATATGGTAGCTCTATATTTAGTTTTCTAAGGAATCTCCATACTGTTCTCCATTGTGGCTATACCAATTTATATTCCCACCAAGAGTACAGAGGTTTCCCTTTTCTAGAAGAGGAGGAATCTTTCTATAGCAACTGCTTTTATTTGTGGAGTGGCACTGAGGGAAATAACACAAACTGACACACACCTCCTAGGACAACTGTTAACAGCAGCTGCTCATGCAATAATCTATAAAATCAACAGCTCCATGCCTATTATGTGTTCAACACTGAACTAGATACTTTGGGGATGGGAGACACATGGAAAGATCTTAAGGAACCTGATGTAAGATGAAAGTACACAACAGTAAAGAATTGGAAACAAAAGTGTATTATAGGAGTTCCCTTGTGGCCTACTGGCTAGGATTCTAGGTTTTCTCTGCTGTGGCCCCAGTTTAATCCTTGGTTGGGAACTAAGATCCTGCAAGTTACACAGCACGGCCAAAAAAAAACAGAGGTGTACTATTAATATAAGGATTGTAAGTTCACTAGAGAAGAAAAATCAAAGACAACTAGATTCAAACCCTCTGAGGAAAGTTGGAACTCGCCCTGGATCTACCTATAGCAATCACCACCACAATAAAAATAGCATCTAACATTTACTGAGCGATCGATATGTGGCACAAATATAAGTTAAGTGCTTCTGTAGGCTATCTCATTTAATCCTCAAAACAACCCTAGAAATAAACACTATTATTGTGCCTGTTTTACAGATTGGGAAATTGAGGCTTATAGAGGTAATAGAGGTAAACCTGATATATCTAATAAATGGTAAATCCAGGCAATCTGATCCTAGAGCATTCTATATCACTGAATGGTTATTTCCCCACACAGGAGATAAAGAGAAAAGGACAGTATTGGCACAACAGTTCAGTTCAGTCACTCAGTCATGTCCGACTGTTTGCAGCCTCATGGACTGCAGCACACCAGATCTCCCTGTCCATGTCCATTGAGTCAGTCAGGCATTTCACATGATGTACTTTGCATAAAGTTAAACAAGCAGGGTAACAATATCCAGCCTTGACTTAATCCTTTCCCAATTTGGAACCAGTCTATTGTTCCATGTCCAGTTCTAACTGTTGCTTCCTGACCTGCATACAGGTTTCTCAAGTGGCAGATCAGGTGGTCTGGTATTCCCATCTCTTTCAGAATTTTCCACAGTTTATTGTGATCCACACAGTCAAAGGCTTTGGCATAGTCAATAAAGCAGAAGTAGATATTTTACTGGAACTCTCTTGCATTTTCGATGATCCAATGGATGTTGGAAATTTGATCTCTTGCTCCTCTGACTTCTCTAAATCCAGCTTGAACATCTGGAAGTTCATGGTTCATGTACTGTTGAAGCCTGGATTGGAAAATTTTGAGCATTACTCTGCTAGCATGTGAGATGAGTGCAACTGTGCGGTAGTTTGAGCATTCTTTGGCATGGCCTTTCTTTGGGATTGGAATGAAAACTGACCTTTTCCAGTCCTGTGGCCACTGATGACTATTCCAAATTTGCTGGCATATTTTGTGCAGCACATTCACAGCATCATCTTTTAAGATTTGAAACAGCTCAACTGGAATTCCATCACCTCCACCAGCTTTGCTTGTAGTGATGCTTCCTAAGGTCCACTTGACTTCACATTCCAGGATGTCTGGCTCTAGGTGAGTGATCACACCATCGTGATTATCTGGGTCATGAAGATCTTTTTTGTATAGTTCTTCTGTGTAGTCTTGTCACCTCTTCTTAATATCTTCTGCTTCTGTTAGGTCCCTATCATTTCTGTCCTTTACTGAGCCCATCTTTGCATGAAATGTACCCTTGGTATCTCTAATTTTCTTGAAGAGATCTCTAGTTTTTCCCATTCTGTTGCTTTCCTCTATTTCTTTGCAATGATCACGGAGGAAGGCTTTCTTATCTCCTGCTATTCTTTGGAACTCTGTATTCAAATAGAAATATCTTTCCTTTTCTCCTTTGCCTTTAGCTTCTCTTCTTTTCACAGCTACTTGTAAGGTCTATTCAGACAACCATTTTGCTTTTTTACATTTCTTTTTCTTGGGGGTGGTCTTGATCCCTGCCTCCTGTACAATGTCACAAACCTCTGTCCATAGTTGATGAGGCACGCTGTCTATCAGATCTAATCCCTTGAATCTATTTCTCATTTCCACTGTATAATCATAAGGGGTTTGATTTAGGTCATACCTGAATGGTCCAGTGGTTTTTCCTACATTCTTCAATTTAAGTCTGAATTTGGCAATAAGGAGTTTCTTATACCAGTAAAGCTCCTGTCCTTTGAAGTCATAGCACTTATTGTCAGCAGCCTGTGGGATGATTACACGCTATCTTGTGATGTCACTAACATTATTAAATGTTTTCTGACATTAGTGTTTTTGATGTCTTGTGATATTACTAACATGTTGTTCCTGTTGTTCAGCTGCTAAGTCATGCCCAACTCTTTGCAACCCCATGGACTGTAGCACACCAGGCTCCTCTGTCCTCTACTATCTCTCAGAGTTTGCACAAATTCATGCCCAGTGAGTTAGTGATGCTATCTTATCATCTCAACCTCTGCCATCCCCTTCTTTTGCCTTCAATCTTTCCCAGCATCAGGGTCTTTTCCAAAGAATTGGCTCTTTGCATCAGGCGGCCAAAGTATTGGAGCTTCAGCAACAGTCCTTCCAGTGAATATTCAGGGTTAATTCCCCTTAGGATTCACCGGTTTGATCTTCTTGCAGTCCAAGACAAAAGTCTTACCCAGCACCACAATTCAAAAGCATCAATTCTTCAGCTCTCAGCCTTCTTTATGTTCTACCTCCCATATTCATACATGACTATGGATAGAAAATCATAGCTTTGACTATATGGACCTTTGTCAGAAAAGTGATGTCTCTGCTTTTTAATACACTGTCTAGGTTTGTCATAGCTTTCCTTCAAAGGAGCAAGCATTTTTAAATTTCATGGCTGCAGTCACAGTCCACAGTGATTCTAGAGCCCAAGAAAATAAAATCTGTAATGCTTTTACTTTTCTCCTTCTATTTGCCATGAAATGATGAGATTGGATGTCATGATCTTAATTTTTTGAATGCTGAGTTTCAAGCCAGCTTTTTCACTCTCCTCTTTTACCCTCATCAAGAAGCTCTTTAGTTCCTCTTCTGCCTTTAGTATAGTATCATCTACATATCTGAGGAAGATGACATTTTTCCCGGCAATCTTGATTCCAGCTTGTGATTTATCCAGCCTGAGATTTTATATGATGTACTCTGTATATAAGTTAAATAAATTATCTTTTGCAGTATTGAGCTTTTCATATACTTTTATTGTGCCAGCTAACTCTAAACTCTTTTGCATTGCTCCTGGGGTCTTGGCTAATTCAAAAGTTTGAGTGTTTGTGAAGCTTTCATTCACTAGAAAAATGATCCAAATCAAACAAATACAGCTAATACTGTTTGATTCTACCCTATTCAGACAGTCTATAAGTACAGACTCTTTTTGTGCCCAGTTTTGGACATAAAGGTAATCTGTGTGTGTTTGCAATCCCTTTAGCCCTTACACACTTAGAATTAAAGCTATCTTCTGAACAATTAAAGAAAAATTCTATCTTTTCTTTGAAAATTAAAAAACAACTAACTAACTTGGTTAAAAAGAAGTTCCAGTTTGCAGATTTATTTTAATTTTACAAATTTATTATAAAGTACTATATACATAGAAAGGAACAGACATAATATATATGCAAATTTTAAATAATAATAAGATGCACACTCTGAAGCCATTATCCACCATAGGAAATAAAACATGAAAGAGTAAATCTTTTATATCACCAAAATTTATTTAATATATTAAATTAAATTAATTTAATTTTAAGTAAATTAACTCTAAAATGATTATAAAACTTTAAGATGATAAAGGGGGTTTTATGACTAAAAAAGATACCAGCTATTACAGTATTATATAGTAAGATCAGAAGGAGATTATGGGCTTCACTGATGGCTCAGTGGTAAAGAATCTGCCTGCCAAATCGGGAAACCTGGGTTCAGTCCCTGGTCTGGGAAGATCTCGCATGTCAGAGAGAAACTAAGCCTGTGTGCCTCAACTATTGGGTCTGTGTTCTAGAGCCTGGGAGCCACAATTACTGAGCCACAACTTTTGAAGCCCACACACTCCAGAGCCCAAAAAGAGAAGCCACCACAATGACAAGCCCACACACCTTAACCAGAGAGTAGCCCCTGCTCTCTGTAACTAGAGAAAAGCCAGTGCAGCAACACAGACTCAGCACGGCCAAAAATAAATAATGATTTTTAAAAGGAGATTAGATAAACCTAGTCCTAATGATGGTATCAAATACTTCTGCAAAAGACTTAAGTGGGAACCATTTTATGTCCATTAAAGAATTGAAGTGTAAAGTGACTACATAGTCTGGATTTTTGGAATAGTTACAATTTCACCCCATTTCCATAGATCAATGGCTCTTTCTTATTCAAGCTAGTCTACACCTTCCAGTGTACCTCTTCTATCAAGAAATAAAGGAGATGCAAAAATCCTCAACAAAATTCTAGCAAACAGAATCCAACAACACATCAAAAAGATCATACATCATGATCAAGTAGG
>ML661896.1:853430-1022471 GCA_007570785.1 Antilocapra americana | reverse complement strand
TGTGTATGGTTGTAGGGTGTGTGTGTGTGTGTGTGTGTGTGTGTGTGAAGTGCCCTTGATTAAGTGTATTAATAGTTAAACTCTCACTCATAGCTGAAACTCACCAGACCACAAAAAGCCTCCCCAGTTACTCACGCGCTACTGCCCAACAAGAATATCCCACTCAAGTTTTTTTTTTTTTTTTTGCTTTCTCTTACTTCCCCCTTTATTCCCCCCAACTTTGAGCCCACCTCCCTGGCTGCAGGCAATGAGAAAGGACTGCCCCCTCAAGGACCCAGGAATTGCCAACCATTCCACCTGCCCCCTAAAGCCAAAGGCAGTGTTAGCTGCTCAGTGAGGCTATGTAGGTCTAGTCTGTTGGTATGTGATGTGGGAATCTGGGCAGTGTGTGTGCTAATGACTCAAGATGGATATATCTGTGACTCTGTGTGTTGAATGTGTGTCTGTTTATCTTGGGGTGTGGGAGTCTGAGCCTGTGTATAATATTTGTGAATCAGGACATGTGTTTATGGATCTAAGAGTTGTGTCTGCATCGCATATGTATACCTGTGTGTTGTGAGCTTGAGAGTCTATATCTGAAAGTTGGGTCTGTCTCTGTAAATCTAGGAATGTGGTATATTCTGAGTTGTGTGGGCCTAGAATTTTGG
This sequence comes from Antilocapra americana, assembly GCA_007570785.1. Lineage (NCBI taxonomy): Eukaryota > Metazoa > Chordata > Mammalia > Artiodactyla > Antilocapridae > Antilocapra > Antilocapra americana. Next base: position 1,021,824 of record ML661896.1, on the reverse strand, counting down.
AGAGGGTGTGTTCATGATTTGTGTATATCTGTGTGTTTTGTATACGCTTGTAAATTTGGGAGTGTATCACTCTTTGAGTGGTACTGAATTGGGAAAGAGTGTGTGACTCTGGCAGTGGGCATATCTGAGCTATGCTAACAGTGGTCTGTGTCTTTGGTAGCTGGTGTCTGTGTTCCTTGCTCTTTCTGTATCTCTGTCTGCCCATCTGTTTTTCTGAGTCTCTCCCTCCCTGGTTGAGGCCCTGAGTCTGTGAGCTTGTGTGGTGTTGAACCTCTCCCACCCAATCCTTCTCCTCCCTTGCCCTCCCCAGCAGTAACTGGGCAGCCTCCTGTCTGCCTGCCTGCTGGGAGTTTGGAAGCCATGGAGGAAGACAGGCTGGGGCCGGGGTGACAGCGCGTATCCACGGCAATGGCAGCCTGTGATTACAGGAATAAAAGGATTTTAAGGTCATGGGTGTATTTTTTTGTTTTGTTTTGTGTTTTTCCCCTCTTTGGTGGAGCCATTGGCAACAAAGGGCCATTGCTGTGTGTCTGCAGGTTGGGAGCCTGTCCCCATGCAAGTGAACATGGATCTGTGGGTCTTTCCTGGGAGCATGAACACATGTGTGTATATGCATGAGTGGAGCCTGTGAGAATGTGTGCTCCTCTCTGCCTGCTCCCTGTGAGAGAGTGCATAGGGCTGTTCCCTGGGGAAGAATTCTCAGGAAAACTTCTTGATTTGGGGTAGTTCATGGAGCTGGAACCCTGCAGTCCTGTGTGTGTGTGTGTGCAGAAGAGTGTTTTGGCCCCAATCTTTGCCTACCTGTCTCTCCCTCTCCCTACCCCATGCTCTATAGGGTGTCTCTGGCCAGAGACTGGCTCGGCCCAGTCACCTGGGCCAGGCCACATCTCAGGGTGTCAGTGCCCCTGGCCCTGCTCCAGCCCCTGTAATTGCATTCTGCCGCCTAATCCCCCCGCCAGCTCAATTAGATCGCAAATTCTTCTTCATTTCCTGCCTCTGATGCTGGCCTCCCTCTGGGCTCACAGGGCCTGGGAGGGAGGGAGGGGATCTTGCCCCCTCTTCCGCCTGCACTGGGGGCTCTGGAGGTGGGGGGTGATTAGTTCCTGGCACACTGGCCCTCAGGTGCTGGTTGCAGCCCTGGGGGCCAACAGGACAAGGCTTTGCTGACCCTTTATAGACAAGCCTCAGTATCCCCATGCTAGGGGGAGGGGCTTATGTTATCTGGTACCTGGGCCCTAAGTAGACTAGGCAGATCACTCTGGCCAAGCCCCTAAACAGTGTCCTCACTGTGGGTCCCTACAGGCTCTGCCCATCTCCTTGTTCCCAGAGGAGTTGCTGACCATCCCTCCGTCTAGCAGTTGTGACCTTGTCTTTGACCTTTTCGTGGTGGCTGTTCCAGGCACCAGTAGGATCACTGAGTTCCCCCACTACTGGGCTCTCTTAACCCCCAGCCTCGATCTCACCCAAACAGGTATATTTGACCATTGGCTCAGGAGTCAGACCTGGCTCCAAATCCTAACCATGTCACTGCCAAGCTGGATATATATGACCTTTGGTCCATATATGTTCTGTGATCCTCAGCTTCCTTATCCCTGAAATGGGAGTGTAAGAGTGCCTGCCTCAAAAGGCTGTTTACACAGGGACACGGGGATGGCTGTGCAGTGCCCACCGTAAGTGGCTAGCCCACAATCAGCATTCAATAAAAGTTGGCTTTTATGGTGATGAGGACTTCCTGTCCCCCAGCGAAAAGGAAGAAAAGAACACATGGCTCCTGGTTAGCATTTCTGTCTTTATTCTGCTAGTTGCCAGGTGTGTGACCTTGGGTACGTCACTCTGCCTGTCTGGGTTTCTCTTCCCCATCTGTGAGATGGGACCCACCATGGGCCTGACCTCACAGGATTACCTGCATGCTTGGCCCTAGCCTCCCCCTGCAGGTTTTCAAGGTATTACTTACACTCTTTTATTTCTTTTGCTCACAGCAAGCCTGGGGTTGGGTGGGGCTGGTGAAGACACAGGCTAGGGGACTGGCCAAGGTTGTGAGGTTGATGGTGGGGCCTGGGGGTGGGCGGTGGGAGGGCTGGGGGATGACCTGCTGGCTCCCTAGCCCGTTGACTGGCTGGCTCAGCTGAGCTGTGAGGCATGGCCTTCCCTCCCGCTGGTCTCTGTGGAAAGTGGTGGCGCGGCTGATTTTTTTTTTTTTCCTGTGACGGGGAAGCTGGATGTCTACTCCCTCCTTCCCCAGGAGGTGCCTGTGGCAGTGGCTATGCTGACAGGCCTCCTGGCCTTCTGACTAGGGTGGCTGGCAGCTCTGGGGGACTGGCTGCGCACAGATCAGCCAGAGGGAAGAGAGAAACGCAAAGGTGCCCTGCCCTCACTAATCCCCGGGGCCCCTCCCACCCTCAGCCTGTCCTCGGTCTGGACAGAAAGACAGAAAGCAGCCACAACAGGAGGAGAGCTGGGGGAGGCTGGCTGGGCTCAGGAGGTGGTGGAGGGGGGCTGGGGGTGGGGGTGGTCTGCTTCAGGGTCCCTGTATCTCCCTGGCTAGTCTCCTTATTTCTTTGACCTCTGTCACTCATTGGCCTAGGGTCTTTAATATTTCATGGCCTTTGGAGCCAGCCCCCTGCCCCAGCCCACAGGCCCCCTTTGTCTGCCTGGTGCCCCCCCCCGGGGGGTATCCCTGTCACTGAATTGCTGAATTACTGACCCCGGGGCTGCCTGTGCCTCCCCCTCAGCCCTGATACCATCCCAGTCCCTCTTGACCTGCCCCCTACACACACACCTCTGCCTGTCACAACTCAGTCTCTCCTGTGTGTCCTCTCCCCCCCCTCATATCTCTGACTGTCCCTCTGCCCTTTCCCTCCGTTTTTCTCTTTTGTTGGCCTCCTCCTCCCCAGCAGGACAGAAACAGCGGTAACTGGTGCGCCTGGCTGCCCCCCTCCACCCTGTCCACCCCTTCCTGCCCCCATCCCCCCAGCTGTGCTGGTCGTGAGAGCTGGTTTTATTTATTTTTCTGTTTGTTTGGGAAGAGGGCAGGGGCAGTTCTGGGCCCTGGCTGCTGCTCTCTGCCTAGAGCAGCGGGCAGGCGGGCCGCACTGGCCTCCCAGGAATGTGGCCGGGACGCCCCGCGCTATATTTACTTCCCTCCAGCTGCTGGCCCCAGCAGGGCAGAACCAGGCCTGCCCGGTGGCCCTGGGGGAGCCTTGTGCCCACCCTCCCCTGTCCAGCAGACCCCACATGGCCCTTGGGCCCACTGTTCCCTCCCTTCACCGTGACCTCTCCTGACCTTCTCGGACTCGCCCAGTCTGCCAGCAGGAACGCTCATATGCCATGCCGGGACAGGCATAAAGTACGGGCACAGTGGCCTGATCCATGTGGGACTGCAGGCACCTGGCAGCCCCCACACCCCGACCTAGGGGCCTAGCCTAGGCCTGTAATCTAGTGACCAGAACTATGCAAAGCATCTTTTCGGGCCTCTCCCCACTGGCCCAGTCCTTGCTCTTGCCACAGTCTCCTCAGCTCTGTTGTGATCACTGGCCAGGGTTGGGTGGGCTAGGGTGGGAGGCCTGAGCCAGCATCAGACACTGTGTTCCCCTCATTGCCACCTCGCTTCCCACCTCACCTGCTGGCTCTCCCAGCCTTCCTGTGTAGACATGTATTCATGTGCATGGTTAAAAGCTTGCACATACACGGGTGGCACCCATGAACACATGTTGGAGTATTCCTTCCATGGAGGCAGGGCCATGCCTCTAACCATCAAGTCCCTTGATCATCAGATGCTAATGGGAGGTTACTGGGCTTGCTCCTTGCCAGCCTTGCAAGGGGATGTGGCAGTGATTCCTTCCTGTCCCCTCAGTGTCTGGCACCAGCTAAGTGTTTGAAGAGCTTTAGATGCTGCTCTAATCACTCGCTGTCTCCAAGTTATTACTATAATAATCATAGTAGGTCTTAACAACGGTGATGACAGTGGCTAACCTGTCCCAGCCCCTGACTGAGAGCAGGCACTGTGTGGACAGCTTTCTAGCCTTCACTTCATTCGTTCCTCATGGTAGGCCAGTGATGTGGGTGCCGTTAGTTTCCCCATGTACAGATGAGAAAACTGAGGCTGAAACATTTGGTACTTGCCACTCCAAGTGGGATTGGGTCCTGGCAGGGCCCTTGATGGGCCATGACCACCGCAAGGATGGCCACGGGTGGGTGGTGCGTGGCAGTCCACACTGGCTAGCACACAGCAGCACTCCGTCAAGGCCTGCGGGGTGCAGGCCTTGCTCTCTTTCCTTCTTGAGTCTCCCAGACCCCTGGCAAGGGACCTGGCATTTGGTGGGAAGATGGGCTGATTGGCTAGTTGGGTGAATGAAAGAATGAATTAATAAATGAGCAGGTGATTGGCTATGGAATTGAGTGCTCTCAAGGGACACCAGGATGGAGGCGGTATACTTATGTTGGTGAGGAGACTGGTCAGGGGAGACCCACTGGCCCTGCAGAGGATTCTAGCAAGGCTGAGGGGTGGGACTGAGAGATGCATCTAGAGACCAGTAGGCTACCAAGGCTGAGCCCTTGGGGCAGGTCATGTTGTCTTCTCCACCCGGTCTCAGTTTTTCCATCTATCAAATGGGCTTGGGAACCTTGCCCCGGCTGACTGGCTGCCAGCTGGCCTGGGCTGGGGCTGGTCTGGGAGCCTGAGAGGTGAGGGACTGTGGTGGGAAGGAGGAAGCAGTGGGTGGTGAAGACTGGAAGATGAAGCGTGGAGCTTGGCTTGGAACCTGAGAAGCAAAGAGACCAGCCCTGACCTGACATCTCTCCTCCCTCTGAGCTCTAGGGTGGGGGCACAAACTAACCAAGCCCTACCTACCCGCTTGCACCCTGGCGAGGTCTGGGCCTCCTGACAGCTGCAGCATCTGTGGCTGTGTTTGCCACAAGGTGGTGGCCTGTCCTCCAGGACTAAAACAGCTTGATCCCCATAACCCCCTGCCCTGCCCCACAGCCTCAAGTCCGGTTCTTGGTGACTCTGATGGGAGAGCCAGCCCCTTTCCTGCCTGACCCACCTCCCCCAAAGCTCGATAGAAAATTGCTTAGCTGGGCCCCCAGCAGCAGGTAGGAGTGGACTTGGCCCCCTTTCTTCTGGCAGTGTCCGATCTCAGTGGCCTGGAATCTTAAGACACAGGAGTCTAGAATCATAGAATGCCTGGAGCTGAGGGATTCTTGTCAGGATTCTTGTCGCGTTGAGAGTCTAGAATCACAGAACCGTGGGCTTTACTGCTGGAAGGAAGCGTGAATGGTCATGTTTCAATCTTGTTTGATGCTAGGAACATTGAGAATCTGAGAGGAGGGGCTTCCCTGTGGTGCCCGCCAGTGACATGAAACCCAGTTCTGCCTCTGGTCTACCCCTCTCTGGAAATAAATCACGCCAGCATGGGGAATGGACTGTGTGGGCCCAGGCAGGCAGTGAGGGGACGCAGCTAGCCTACAGGCACAGGAGGGGTCCTCACGGCAGTGCCCGCCCGCCCGCTGCCCACGCTTCCCGAGGCACCAGTGTGAGGAGGAAATGCAGGCTGTTGCTTCCAGCGACAGCCGGCAGGGCCGGGCGGCTTCCCAGCTCCCCCTCTGATTCACGGCCGCCTGCAGCTCCCCCCTCCCCTGGGGGCCTCTGCAGCCCCATCTGTGCAATGGGGAGAGGAGGCTTCACCCCACAGTCTCGTTACAAAGACAGTACAGTTGGCGATTCTTTTAAAGACCACCCTTACTCTTTGGGAGAGTTGGGCCAGTGGTCCTGAATAGTCAGCTGGGCATTTAGCCCCAGAGCACTGAGAAGTTCTGTGTGGAGTCATCCTGATGCCTGAGAAGCTTGGAAGGGCTGCATTGGTTCCTGGGGTAGAAAGTGTACCAGGTGGGAAACGATAGAGAAGGGCCCTGCCGCCAGGGCCATTCTTCCCATTCAGGAAGAGCCTGGATGGGAGCTGGGCTTGCTCCTCGTCTCAGTATACCCATCTGCAAAATGGAGCATGTCATTCCATGTGGCCATTCATTCACTGTCTGCTCTGTGCCTGGACATGTGCTGGGTACTGGGGATGCTGAGGCAAGTAGGAGGATGGTAGGGAGAGGAGGGGTGTCCTTGGCGCTGGGGTGGGAGTATGATTTGGCTGAAGGGGTGACTCTGGGAGAAGGAATGAGGTTGGGGGGGCATATAAGGGGCTGACCGGTGAGGCCAGTGTCCAGCGGAAAATCCCAGCTGTTCTCAGGAAGTGTTTCCTCCACTGGTCCCTGAGGAGGGAGGCGAGGCAAGCAGGAAGGAGGAGAGTTGGGGACAAACAAGGCCCCCAGCCAGTCCAATGGAGACGTCCCAGGCCTGGCAGCTGGGCGGGTGTACCCCTCACAATGCAGGAGGGCTGGAACACAGCCCCCCATGCTCTGGTGGGGGGCCTGGGTTCTCAGAAGGGGCCGGGCCATAGTCCAGATTTCAAAGCCTTCCCCAGGGGCCTTGCAGTGCCCTCCGCCCTGTCCTGAGTTGCCGCCGCGGGGGTGGCAGATGCTGTTTCATCGGCTGAGACGAGTGGGAGGCCTCCGGAAGGTCCTCCTGGGAGGTTCCGGGGGGCAGAGGGGGCAGCGGGGGTGTCGGCAGCTGCCTCCCAGCTAGGGCTGGTTCACAGTGGCCTCCCAAGTCCCTCAGTTCCCCCAGGCCTGGGGATGGAGCACTGAGACTGATTCCTCCTGCCTTCACTCCCCCTACTGCCCACCAGGCTCCTTGGCTCTGGCCCCCCTCCTGTCCCTGGCTGTGTATGCAGAGCCCCCCGGGGAAGGCAGGGGAGGAGGCGCAGCGGGCTCAGAACAGCGGGTGCCCGCGTAGCCAAGTATTTGCGCGAGCTGTCAGAGACAGACAGGCATGTAGGGAATTTGGTGCGTGTGGGGCTGGGGGAAGCAGCCGGGTGGGCAGGCAAGCAGGAGGGGGGAAGCTGGGGCTGCCTCCCCCGCCTGTTGAACCCTGCAGAGACCACTGCTCTCCCAACCCAGGCCAGAAGGTGCATCCGGCACCTCCTTCCTGTCTGTACCAGTGCAGGGGACAAGAGGGACTGGGTGGGACCCTGGCTGATGATAGGGCTGACACTGGCAAAGGGGTGCCCTGCTGAAGGCCAGAGCCTGGGAGAGGCTGTCCGGCGGAGTGTGGAGCTGGGCAGGAATCCGGGTTGTGCCCAACTGTGGCCTCCAGGAAATAGCAGCTGTCATGCTCCCGCGTCTCCCCCCTCCCCAAGCCTGGCACAACTTGTTTCCTGGCCAGGGTCCGGCTGGGGCAGATTGGAGGAGCCTGGTATTGCCCAGCCTGGGCAAGGAACAAGCAGGATGAAGGGGACCATGTTGCCTGAAGGTACTTGGGGATGCTGGCGAGAGCTTCCCCTGGTGATTCTTTTGCTGAAGCAGGCTGGAGTCATTTTGAAGGAGGGGACTTCAGCCCCTACCTCCCTAGACAAAGACCCCAATTTAGTCACCTGCGTCTTCTCGTCTTCTCTCCGATAGGGCTTGTTAGGCAGGTCAGGGCCTAGAGCTGAGTAATACTTGATGTTTCATAGCTGAGAGCCCAGAGAGAGGGATACACTGGCCTAGGGTCACACAGTGGGTTCTCCAGCCTTCTCCCTACCCTCATGTGGGTGGGGTCAATGGGAAGAGGTGAACATTGGGGGTTTGTTGGGGTGGGGGGCTATATTTAGTCAGTCCTGCAGAGCCAGGGGGCCCCTGGGAGCAGCTGTTGAGGGGGGGCAGACAGAGGCCTCGAGCTGCATTTAGTCTGGACAGAAATATCCTCCCCCCACCCACCCACCCACTGGCTGGGCAGCCAGGCTGCGGGCTTGTCCCCTGAGGGGCAGCTTGCCTGGGCCTGGCGGCCGGCGGGACAGGCAAGATGACCCGATAGGCTTTTCCCAGCTCAGGTTTCGATGAAACAGGAACCGGAGCCGTAGCCTGGGCTGTGGGGGCCAGGGCCGCTGGAGTTAGGGGACCAGGACTGCCTCCCTCCTGCTCCTCCCTGCTCCCCTCCATGCAGCCTCCCCTTCTCAGAGGCCTGGGGAAGCAGCAGGTTATTTATCAAGCAGCCTCCCTGCCGCGTCTGCCTGCGCCTGCCTCCCCCCCCCCCCCCCCCCAACCCCCAGCGCTGGCGGCCATGAGCCCAGCAGAGCAGGGTGAGCTGGGCGGGCTGGCGGCGGGATGAGCTCAGGAGACGTGAGTCACCCCATCCCCAGCAGCCCCACGAGGCCCTGCGGCCTGGCAGGCAGCGCGTACTCACGCACATCCCACGCGGCACACCCAGGGGCACACGCTTGGGACAGTCACTCAGCACACGACCCAGCACACACGGCTGACACTCATGGGCAGGGCCCGGCCACAGTCACTGTGGACACTCCGAAAGCACACTCGCTGTCACACTCAACAGCCCTAGCCTCTGGCGCATACACGCAACACATGCTGACACATACACGCAGACGAATGGACAAACACAGTCACACATGGACCCCATACACGACTCCAGTAAGGCGGTGTGGTGTGTGTGCTCCATCCTGTCACAGGCTCAGGCCGTTGTCCTCCCGCCACAGCTCTTACTCAGATGGTGCGAAGAGTTGGGCCAGGAGCACTGACCCCACAGAGCCTGGTGCGCACACAGGCGCGCTCCCAACAAGGTTGGGGCTCCATTCACTGAAAGGCCCCTGTGTAGGCTCACACAAAGGAGACCCACCCTCGGCCTTGTAGAGTCGGCTGAATTCTGCAGGGTGGGCATGGAAAGGGAGATGTTTCCCCACCCCTGGGGAAGAGGTCCCAGTCATGGGCATGGAAGTGTTAAACTCACTTGCCCTCCAGGATGGGGAACTCTAGCCCAGGCAGAGCCGGTTGGGGGTTGATGGGGAAGGGACAGAGGGAGCTTGGTAGAGGAAAGGCTGGAGAAGGAAAGCCATGGAGAATTGATTTTCCTGGGAGTGCCAAGTGGCCAGCTGCTCCCCCCACTCGGGAAGCAGGGTCCTTGAGAGATTGCGGGGTGCCAGAGACTGGGGAGGAATGAGACTCCCTTGATCTAGTGGGCTGAGTGCCTCAGGAGTCTGTCAGCCCACCCTCCCTGGTCACCCTGGTCTCCTGCCTTGCAGCCAGCACCCTAAGACTCAGAATTCAGACTTAGCCCCTGATTTTTAATCCCTGGCCTGAGTACAAGGAAGGGCTGTGCTGCTGGGTAAGGGGGATGCCCTCGGGGAGCCTCTGTGCTTCTGCTGCCCATTGGGGCTGGCGCTTACCTTCCCTGAGTGAACAGAACTGGGGGCATAACCCATATTTCACACCTGGAAAAAAGCATCCTTTTTCAGATGAGAGAATTGAGTCCAGTGGGGATGGATTCATTGGTCATGAAGGACTTCGGACACAGTCTCCTAACGCTCAGAGGGCATTTCATTCTGGGCCCACAGGATTGAGACAGCCTAGCAGAAGTCAAGGGGCAGGTGAACTCTGGCCCATGTTGGCTCCCACCTCCTGACCACATAGGTCTCCCCGATAAAGGCCTGGACAGTGGTCGGGGAGAAGAGAGGACCAGGCAACCTGAAGATGACAAACAGCGGTGGCTAGTTAGGAGAACTGGATGTCCCCCAAGCCATCAACTCTAGAGTTGGACAGGCCTGGGCTCCACACTAGGTTTGGTCACTGCCTGCTGTACCTGGTTTGCCAACCTCTCTGGCCTCTCTGTAACCACTTATAAAATGGGTATGACCCTTATCTCTGTCTTAAAACTGCAAGGCCTGAAGTAGATGGTGGGTTGTGGTTCTCCAGGTGAGTCCAGCCCTCCTCTCCACCTGTTTGCTCCACCAAAGCTGGCATTTTTCTGGGAGTGGTACTCCACACCAAAGACTCCTTAATTAGAATGTCGTGGATTAAGCCTTCTCTAGGGCTGTTCTTAGATGGGAATGATGGAGTGTGGGATTGGGGAAGCTGAGCTTGGGGTCACTGGGAGGGGGATGATTGGGAATGGATGGGACCCGGGACAGAGGAACCTGGGGTCCTTGGGTGCACACTCCTGGGGGCTTCACAGTATGGTTAGATACATAGAGAGGCAACCATGGTTCCCATTTTTTTTTTCTATCCCCTAACCCCCAACAGATAGCAAAGCCACAAGTTAGACTCAGGCAGGGACTTCCAGGTGACAAATGTGGCCTTTGCAGGGCAGTGAGGGGCTTGGAATACACCTATGGAAGGGCTGTTGGGACTGTGGGAGCTTGAAGAAGCACGGGCATGGAGCAGGCAGGGCTGGAGTGGGGAGGGGGACAAAGAAACAGGAAGAAAAGATGGTAAGAAGTAGAGATGGGCTCTTCCTGTGGCCAAAAAAGCACAGCTAAGTGCTACCCTCGCTGTAGCCCTCAGACCCCTTTTGTGTGCACACCTCCCCGGGTTCCTGAGGTAAGCTGGCAGGACTGGGGATGCTCTACTTGAGGCTTGGGAAACTGAGACATAAGGGATTGGCTCAGACTCAAACAGTGGCAGAACTGGGGCCACAGCCTGGGTTACCCAACATTCTTGGCTCAAACAATGCTTTCACTCATTCTTGTGTTGGCTGGGGATGACGGTAAAAATAACCACACAGCTCTCATTTACTGAGCACCTATGCATGTTTGCCCTGCACTGAGACCCTCACATTCATCCTGTCTAGGACCCTGGATGGGGGTGGGGCTGTCATGGTGGGCATTTCACAGATCAGAGAGTGGGCTCAGCAAGGTCAAGCCATTTGTCTGAGTCTCCTAGCTTGAGGCTGTAGAGTGGGAGGGGAACCCTGCCTCCAAACCCCATGTAGACCTGTGCCTCAAGGGGGCTCCTACCCATCTCCCATAATTCACATAATGAAGAATATTCCTAGTTGGGCCAGCCCTCTCCCCACCTAGGCACCACCCCATGACTTTTCTAGAGCTGTCTGTTATCTTGGACCCAAGAACCTTGGGACTGCTGATCCCGTAAGCCCAGGGAGGGTAAGCCCTGTTGCCCTTGGCTTCTGCAGAGACATGATTCACTGGGTGTCAGGTAGGCGTCAAGGCGTGGCCCAGCGAGCAGATTGAGTCTCCCTAGGGTTGCAGGGATCTTCTTGCAGACAAATTCTGGGAAGGTCAATTGCTAGGCTCATGAGAGCTCTTTAGGGGCCTGGTCAGCATCATACACCTCTCCCATCCCTACCCTCCCACCTCCCTGGGGATGCCTTTCTCCTCTCTGGGGAGCCCTGCAGGGAGAAGTTAAGAAAGTGCCCTTGAGCTGGAGCTATCCTCCTCTTCTGTACACAGAGGTGGCAGTGACCACCCCACTCTGACCAAAAGTTAGCTAGAGAGAGCACCAGGCACAGCGTGGCGCTGGGGCAGGTCTCACCAAAGGTCACCGTGTTGGGTTTGTTTTGCTGGAAGTTGGTGCTGGCCTGAAATGGAGGGGCAGAAAGTCTGGGTTTGGGGCCCTGTGCCGTGTGCAAGTCACTTCCCCTTTCTGGTCTCAGTTTCTGCATCTCTGAAATGACGAGTCTGCCGAGCACATGCTCTGAGACAGAGGTAAGCCACAGTCAGACGGCCACACTCACAAACTCTGCAGCTGGTCTCTGGGTCCCCCAGGCCCAGGGCTCTTGCAGACCTTGTATCAGCACAGAATTCGGGGGGGAGCAAGGTGAGCTCTAGAGATGGGCCACTTCCACCATCCACAACTTGAGTGACTTTTAACTCAGTTCTGAGCCTCAGTGTTCTCATCTGTGAAACGGGAAGGCCATGGTGCCTACCTCTTTGGGCTGCTGAGAGAGTAAAAGAAGAGGGTGTGGACAGAGCTCCTGGCACGGACTCCATCAGTGGTGGCCCCCGCCCCTCCCTCCACCAGCTGTCCCTCCCAGTCTTGGTCTCCTGGCTTCTGGGAAGGCGACAGTGCCAGTCTGCTGGCTCAGCCGGCTTGGCCACTGACCTTCAGAGCACCCAGGCTGTCAAGGCCGCCTGACTGCCTGCCGGGCGGGTGGGGGGAGTGCCAGCCAGCTCCTCGCCTGACGCTATCCGCCCCTGCTCCCACTCTCCTCTCCCTCTCTGCGCCTGTGTGTGAGCCAATTAATCTCAGCCCCTTTGGGAAATTAGAACGCCGCAGTAGTGGCCTCCTCAGCCTCACCAGTGCCTGTGCTGCTACTGCGCCCTGCCAAGACCCACTGTGGTTTGGGGGCACAGGGTGGGGGTGGGGGCAGCAGGATGAGCTAGGTAGGCATGGGTGTTCCTGAGCCCTCCACTGCCTGGCTTGCGAGGGTGGGGGGCTCTGGTTTCTTGGCCCCCTTCCCTTCCATTCAGCATCCATAAGGATACCAGACCATCACCCTGCCAGGGTTAAACACAACCTCCAGTGCCTCTGACCTCTTCCTGGGGCCAGTATGGTCACCCCCTGGAAGGGTCACATTCCATCTCATTGCGGGGTCGTCTTGCCTGCCCGGCTCAGGCTTATGGAGACAGATGTAATTATGGAATTTTGCTTGGGAAATTAATTTGAAAAAGTTAATTAATTGGCGGTTCCGGAGGTGGCGGGCTCCACACCCAGCCAGTCCTGCTGACGTCACTGCTGACCTGCCTCAGATGGGCAGGCTGGGGAGAGGGACTGGGCAGACCAGTGTCCTGGCTCGGGGCCGGGGGGACACCTGGGAAGTGGGTGTCACCTGTTCCTGCTAAGAGGAACTCTGAAATCTGAGAACTCAGCCACTTGTTTGTGTGTTCACCAAGCAGTTGTCAAGCTTCTACGATACAAGTGCCCTCAGCCAACATAGACCACTGAGTGTTTCATCCAGTTCTTCCAAATCCCTTTTCTCAAGGAAAACCTCTAAACCTGTTCCCAAAGCTTTTCCATAGAGTTTGGATCCACTGTACAGAGGAAACAATTGAAGACTCAGAGGATATGACTTGCCCAAGCCATTCAGCTATATTCTCCAGCAGAATGGAGTAGTGGATGTATAAAGATTAGGCTTCTTCCCTTCTTCCACAGGCAGCCCCCCCTCCCTAGTGTGTGATAGGAGCCTTAAAGTTGACTGTACCCGAGAGGGCCAAAGAACATGGCCAACCCCCTCCACCCTGACATCATTGTGCCTCCTCCGTCCCCCTTCCCAGACATTTGTGGTATCCAGTGTTTGTATCTTGGGACTTTTCCCACCCAATCTTTGGGATGACCCAGCTGGGCTGAGGCAGGAGGCCCCATACCCTAGGGCTCCTGGAGTATGTAGGGACCCCTGCTACCTCCTGGGCTCCCTACAGTGCCCCTGATCACAACAGTCTGACCAAGATCTTGTGTTTGGAGGAGTGCGGATTCAGGTCAGGACAGAAGATGGGTCGGGGTTGGGGCAATAAGTGGCCAGTCCTGGGACAGTGACCTGTAGGAGGCCAACAAGGTGATCAACATGGGCTTTCAAGAGATTTGGGCCTGGGTTTCCTTAAGCTGTGTGGCCTTGGGTAAGTCCCTTAGCTTCTGCTCAGAGCCTCATTTTCCTCACTGGGACACAGGGATGATCACATATGCCACTCAGAGGGCCGTGGTGAGGCACAGGGAGGAAGGAGACAGTGGGAGGTATAACCACTTGACGCCTCTGACTATTTCGCTGCCTGGTGGAGGCCGGCTGGGTGGGAGAGTAGGGAGCCAATGGAACTGAGCAGGTGCCAGGGCTGAGAAGGCCGAGTTTGTGGAGGGAAATCTGGTGCAAGTGGTTGGGACAGGAGCTGGAGGACACATGAGGAGGTGGTATCTATGAGGTACCCAAGAGCCACCAGCTAGTGGCCCAGAGCCCTGGGGCCTCTACGGGGAGTCAGTCCATACAGCATTTGCTCCGTCAGTTGTGTCTTCAGTTGTGTCCGACTCTTTGTGACCCTACGGACTGTAGCCTCCCAGGCTCCTGTGTCCATGAGATTCTCCTGGGTGGTGGGTTGCCAGGCCCTCCTCCAAGGGATCTTACCAACTCATAGATCGAACCCATGTCTCCTACATCTATTGCATCAAAGACAGATTCTTGACCTGCTGAGCCACCAGGGAAGCCCCATATAGCATCTGCTCCTGAATTTGCTGAGTGCATTTCCTTACCTCCAGGATGTCCCCAGGGGCCAAGTGGGCTTGCAGATAATTGTGTAGACCTCACCTCTCATAGTTGTTCAGAATAAAACTATCATGGACAGACTGAGCTGGGCATTTCGCATTGAATATCCCTCTGATGTAGTCTGTAGTTCTGGGTTTCTTCAAGATCTGACCTCTAGCTTAGGGTTTAAGTGGGCCACACCCATTCCCTGAGCATTCTGTGTGGGTTGTGTTCGCTCAGTCGTGGCCAACTCTTAGTGACCCCATGGACTGTAGCCCGCCAGGGCTTCACTGTCCGTGGGATTCTCCAGGCAAGAATACTGGAGTGGATTGCCATTTTTTTCTCCAGGGGATCTTCCTGACCCAGGGATTGAACCCTGGTCTCCTACACCGCTGGCGGATTCTTTACCATCTGAGCCACCGGGGAAGGTGCTTAAAAGGGAGACGCTTCCTCTGCCCACCTCACCTCCCAAGAAGCCCTCAGCAGGTGACTGGCTGAGCGCTCGGAGTTCTCTGTACAGACTCTTCTAAGCCCTTCTGTGTGTACATCCGTTTTCTCTTAGACTGGGAGTTCCCTGAGCATGAGGGTCCATGACATCTCTCTGATTCCACGCCCAGCACAAGTTAGTGCTGGGTGGGGGTCATAGGGCCGCTGCTTTCCTATTTGACAGATGGGCCAGTTAAGGCTGTGTGAGGCCATTGCTCCGTCCAGGTCACACAGCCTTTTGAGGGGCAGAGCTAACCTGGCCCAAGTGGATATGGTATCACTGGACCTTTCTGAGGTCTTCTGCAGGCTTCCTTAAGACCTGCAGCTCCTAACTCATGTGTCCAGCCCTAAGCCCCAAGCTACTGAGACCTTGGGGAGTGATGAGTTTTGGCATCGGAGGGGAAGAGGAGAGACCTTAAGCTCTCCAAGCCTCAGTTTCTTTAACTGCAAAATGGGGATTCTGGTACCTCTTCCTGATAGTGCTTGGGGATTTAGGATGGGTGGTTAAAAGAGTTGTTCTTAACTGCATGTCTGAAACTTAAGTGAGAACTTTTAAGTGTTCATCATCTTTATTATTACTATTGACACTGTTATTTTGTTATCATTATATTATTATTCACCCTCCCAGGGCCCCAGCAGCTGTGGTGGCTCTGGGCCTGGCTGCAGAGCTCTGGTCTGCAGAGAAGTCATGGTTGCTAATTAGTCAGTGCCCTGAGGAGAGGGCCCAGGGATTTTATTTTTGCTGGAGGATCCCACCTGCCCGAGGCTTCCCCAGGCCCTGTCTTCAACTGAGCTAAGGTTGCAGGCCTCTCTCCAGCCTCAGGTAGGGGGCCTGGCTCCCAAATTCCCCCTGCCACTCCCTCCCCCTCCCAGACCTCCAGGGCCATGAATCATTTATGAGGCAAAAATGAAACCAATTAAGGACAAACTTTGAAAGCCTCTAATTGCTGCGCCTGGTGGCACCGAGGAATGAGGGAAGGCAGGCCTGTTCGGGGCGGCATCTCCTCAACCCGGGCCTTCCCAGGCCGCCAGCCCGTCCCACCGCGTCCCAGGGAGCGCGGCCTCCCGGCTCCCCGCCGCCTCCCGGCCGGGCGCGGACGTGCCTGCGCGGCTCCGGCGGCCGCGTCTGCCGTCCCGGCGCCCGCCCGGGTCCCAGGCAGACTAATTAGGCCCGGCTGCCCTCCCCGCGCCGCCGCCTCCCGCTCCAGGCCCGAGGTGATGGCGGCTGTTCCTGCCGTTCTGGGGCCTGTGCCCCAGAGCTGGCCGCCGTTCTCGGGGCGGGAGCCAGCCCTGCTGGCCTAGCTTAACCCAGCCGAGCCCAGGACGCCCTGCCCCTGAACTGGGAGCCTGGGGTTCCCCACGCCCCCACCCTGGGGTCCCAGCATGGTTAGGGGCTGGGCGGTGCTGGAGTACCTGACTTGAACAGTCCAGTTCCAACTCAGGGAGAGAGCTGCTCGTCCTGTCCTGTCCCCCTCCTCCCCCCCGCCCCCCTCGTCCCCCCCCTCCTCCCCCCCCCACCCCGAGAGTGGAAGGGGCCGGGGGATGACCTATGAGATAGGGAGGCTGGAGGACTCCAGGGGAGGGGATTGAGTTCCTGGGTTGGCCCATTGGTGCAGTAGCTTTGCTACAAGCACCATAACCTTACACGGATTCTTTAGCCTCAGTTTCCCCATTTGTCAACTATCAGGACAGGTCAGTTTTCTGTTGGATTTGGAATTTGAGGAGCTGGGCTTTGCATGTCCCCCACACACCTCCACCCCCGCTCTTGGGGGCTGCTGAGGCGAAGGAAGTGAGGGGTCTGGACCCTGCTTGCTGCTGGGAGCCCTGGGCGCCGGTGACCAGCCTGCCCGCTGTGCTGAGGGCCAGGCAGGCCCTGGGCACTCAGGCACGTTGTTTGCTGAAACCGAATTTCTGTGCTTGTGTTTTTCCATAATTATATTAGCAGGTGGGATTTTTCCTCCGGGAAGCGGTGGGAGGGGGAGTGCCATGGCCGTGTCCCCACCCGCTCTGAGCGTGAGCTCACATGGCTCTGCCTGCCCGCCTGCCGTAATGATTTTTTAATTATGTAGCCAGTGCTCGGAATTGCTAATCCGACTCCAGCCCAACATCCCCTCCTGCAGCTTGTACCCCAGCCGCTCACTGGTGTTCCCGGAGTGGTGGCTTCCAGCCCCATGCCCATCTCTGTGCCCAGAGCACCCCTGTGGGGTGAGAAAGGGGAAGCCAGGATGACCACAGGGCCACTTCTCCTCCATCTGCTAGTGACAGAACTTTGTGGTAGCCAGGGATCAGGGTGCCTTTGGCTCTTTTTGCACCCCACCACCTCTGACCCCAGCTTGGCTTGCTTCTGTCAGGACAGGTGTGGCTCTGGAGGAGGGCAGAGGAGTGATCGGTGACCCCAAGGACACACACATACACACACATATGATCTTTGTTATACCCACACTCACAACTTGCTTCTCTTAACCACACAAGCACAATAGTACACTCTACGTCTTTCTCCTACAGGGCCAGGGTGCCTTCAGGACACCCCACTGCTGCCTCCCATGC
Organism: Antilocapra americana; assembly: GCA_007570785.1. Classification (NCBI taxonomy): domain Eukaryota; kingdom Metazoa; phylum Chordata; class Mammalia; order Artiodactyla; family Antilocapridae; genus Antilocapra; species Antilocapra americana. The sequence goes on along the minus strand of ML661896.1, from coordinate 1,004,732 downwards.
CCTGCAGTGGTCTTGCCCCCACTCACTCTCTTTGCCTCCATCTCCTGCCCCTACCCCCTGCCTGACTGGGTTACACTCTGAGGTCCCCCAGCCCCCACCTGGTGGGGTGGCTGCCTGTGGCTGGGGCCTGTCTGAACCTCCATCGACCCGGGCTGGGGGAGGTGGCGGGTTGTGGGGGGGCTGTTCTGCAGCACTGTGGCTGCGGCTCCTCTCCAGGCGCCCAGCTGTGGCATCTGTCAAGGTCAGATAGCGACTCCGGAACCAGCCGGCTTGGCCCCATGGCCCCTCTCGCCTCATTATTTTTGTGTTCCGGGGCTGCGGCGACACCTCCCTCCCTCCTCCTGAGCCTCCCGCCTCTTGCCTGCCTCCTCCACGCCTCTGCAGGGAGGGCCTATGGTCTGGGGGGCTTTTGTTTTCCAGTTTTCTCCACGCTCAGGCCAGACACACGGGTTTAGATGCTGGCCAGAGCTGTTGGGTCTTGAACAGCAGACGAGGCAGGTGCCTACCTCAAGGCTGGGACAGCTTTTTGGCTAGTAGGGCCTCGGGTTGATTTCTCAAGGGTACAGACTGAACGAGGGTGGAGCCCAACCTCCACCACAGCCCAGGTGTTCCTGTGGGCAGCTTCCTGTTTCCATAGGGGCCCCAGCACCTGGCGTGAGTTCCTGTCTGCACCATCCCCATGCCAGTTAAGCCCCAGACCCATATCTCAGAACCCCTCAGAGGTCCTGATAAAACTCACAGTGAGCGCACACACACACACACACACACACACACACACACACACACACACACACACACACACACACACACACACACACACACACACACACACACACGACAGGCCAGGAGAACCCACAGATATCCAGCCACCATATAAACCACTCTACTTGGACACATGCACACTCAGTCATACACATACATCCACAGATGCAGAGAGCAACACTCCACTCCTGCACACAGGAGGTCACACAGAGACCTCTACCTCCACTCGTATCTAAGCCCCATTTGTACATCAGTACTCAAAACCACAGAGTACTGAGACTACACACACACCTGGGCACAGCCCCAGACATACATTCTCATGCATGCAATGTGCACAGGTTCCTGACACACCTCCCAGGTGGACACACGCAGATATCCTTGGCACTGGTGCTGCTCCTCACTATATACACTCCAACTCTAGTGAGCTCTCTGGGGTCCGGTGTTCTTGAGCAGTTGCAGCACCCAAAGAGCTTTGGACCCCTGAAATGCTGAAGTGAGCTTGAGGCCTTCTCTTGGATGCACGTTGTGTGTCCAGGGAGTTCCTGGAAAATAAGAAATGGTGATTGACAGATGGGTCACCCTACCCACCTGGCCAGCCTCCATGGATGTCCACCAGCCTGGGCACAAGTGCACTGAGATGGAGTGGGATGGGAGAGTCCTGGATGGGTCAGGATGGGCTTGGTGACAGCTGGCAGGGAGGGCAGGCTCAGGGGGGTGGCCTCTCAGGCTCTGTCTCTGGGTCCCTTTGCCCACCTCCAGCCCCTGATTAGGGTGTGTTGGGGGAATGAGATGTGGACACACGTCAGGCCCTGGGGTCTCTGGGGTAGCCTGGTCATCACTCACTTCCTCGTCCAGCTGCGGACTGCTGTGACCGCCCCTGAGAGGGGGAGGTAGCTGGAGGTTTAGCAGTGGTGGGGCCCCCCACCCCCCAGGAAACTCAAAACCCTGGGCCAGCCGCGGGTGGCGGGTTGGGGCAGGCACAAAGAGGGCCTCTGTGCAGGCCGGCTAGGCTGCCCACAGGATTCTGGGGGAGGAGGCAGGAGCCGGTTTCCGTCCCATTCTGCTTCCTGCGGAGGCCGCCGGAATGCCCGGAGCTCTGGCCCAGCCTGGCCTGTCCGGCCCACCCGCAGCCCCTTCCCCTGTCTTCCTGGGCCTCAGGGTACAGCTGCAGACTTCTCTGTGACAACGTCCCAAAGTGTTTTGCTCAGAGCCTGAGAACTACCCCCCTCCCCGCCAGGACTGATGAGAAACCCAAGAGGGTTCCCCTAGGCTGAGGGTGCCCCTGGACCTCACCCTCTAGCCAAAATGTGCCTCAGAACTTTGGTGCAGTGCTGGAGAGCCAGGCCCTGGAGTCACAGAGATCTGGTTTCAAATCCTGACTCTCCCACTGATTGACCTAGTAACCTTAGGCAGGTGAGTCGCATCTGTAAATTGGGTTAATAGTAGTTAAAGAGTTAGAGATTTCGGTGAGAAAATGCATGTGAAATGTTAGCACAATACGTAGCAGAGAGTAAGTGCTCATTATTAAGGTCTACTATTATCATGTCCTCTGGGGAGATAGGAAAGGGAGGCGGCTGGATGCTCCTCACCCCAATCAGCCTCACATTCTCTGGAGCTCGGTCTCAACCCTATGGCCTGCTCAGAACCCTTTTCTCCAATCTCATCAGGAGCCAGTGCAGGCCCCTGGAGCCTTCTTCCTGGGATTTGGAGGGCGGGTTGCTATCTGGAGTCTTTTTTCTGTATCTCTCCACCTCCTTCCCACAGGCTCTTATGGGCGCATGGTTTCTGCAGCTTGGGGTGCGGAGCAGGAACCATTGATCCCTATTTTACAGATGGAAGCTGAGGCTGAGTGCGGGGGAAGATGTTAGCAGAAAGGGACAGGATGGAGCCACAAACCTGGACCTGCCAACTCCATGCCCTGGCCAGTCCTGTGGATACATGCCCTCTCCCAGTGGGGACCAAATATCTCTGAGTTGGCTTTCCCTGGTTTGTCCTGTGGTAAGGCCTGCTGGGAGGGAGGTCCTAAATAAGTGTGGACTCTGATCCCAGGCTAGTGTCAGTTCAAACATCTCCACTTTGGGAAACCTTAGACTATGATCCAGGAGCTCCCAAACAGGGAGGCAATCATTTTCTTACAATTGCTTATCAAACTTTCTGTTCTAAATGGGGCAATCATAGTACTTCCTTCAGAAAATGGATATGAGGATTCAATGAGACAAGCCATGTCCACTGTCTAGCACATAGAAAGGTCCCCATATGTGTTAGCTGTTATCCTCATGGTGCCATGCTACATATGGGGAAACTGGCTCAGAGGCCATGTGCCATGGTCAGACAGTAAGGAGAATCCTCCTTCTTCTAAAGAAGGAACCTGGCTGAAAGGACATGCCTGTTGAGGAAGGCCTTGTCTTTATCAGAGGCATCCCAGGATCCTTACCTTATTCCCTAGAGCCCCAGGTCAGGGCATACCTCCTGCCTGGGGCCTCAGTGTTTTTGTCCATGAAATGGGTTGATCTCCTCCTTCAGCTCCTTTTGGGAGCTCTGTAAGGGCAGGCAGAACCTCATATACTCCTGGGTTTTCTCAGCAGCACGTTTCAGTCCTTACGGAAAGGTGTTGAGCCTGCCTGAGAAAAGGGGCATAAAAGGCCAGGGATTGTGGAGTCAAGGAAATAGGACTGCAGCCTCCACACCTATTGTCCTTGGCAGTTGGTCTTGGGGTGTTAGTTTTAGGGAGACCCTAGTGGCATTGAGGGCATGGCCCACTCCAGACCATCTGCTGGGTGCTGACAGTGGTCAATGTGTCCTTGTATGTGTGTGTCCATCCATAGCTGGCTGTGTGTCCTGGTTTCTCCAGTAAAGCCTGCATTTCTCCTGGCCTCCAAGACTGGTGTCCCTGTGTGTGTCTCCTTAGGCCTGAGTAGGGCTTTTTTTTCTCTCTGGAAACTCCCCAGGCTGAATCATGGAAATCAGAGATGGAAACCCCCACACACACCCAGTTGCTCAGCTCAGTTCAACCACCATAGCCTGTGGTCTGCCCTCCCTGCCACCACTAGCCTGCCCACCATCAGTCAGTCTGTCCAACTCCCCCTCTCCATTGGAGACCAGGAACACCAGCCCATCAAGGTGGGTGGAAGGATGTGAGGGGGTGTAGCATGCATGTCAGGAGTGCACACACGTGTAGGGAAGGGTGCAATGACCAGGGTATGCAAGTCTGCATCTCTGGTGGGCTCTACTGGATCATGCCTGGGATCCTGAAGGCCCTGATAATGCTGCCTCTTCCAGGAAGCCCTCCTTCAGCAGGCAGGACGGCTGGGAGGCTGTTCTAACCAGCAGAGGAATAGGGGATGGTTGCACAACTCCGTAAATTCACTAAAAATGATTGAATTATATACTTTGGAATGGATGAATTTTGTAGTATGTCAACTGTACCTCAGTAAATCTGTTAAAAAGAATCCTGCTCTTGACCTCAAGGCCCCGCCCAGCTGAAGCCCTGCCAGCCTGATAGCCACACCTTGCCCCCGCTTCCCCATTTCTTGGTAACCCTTTCAAGTTTGTGTCCTCGTTGGTAACCTCTCCTTATCCTTAACTCACAGGCTAAGCAGCCCCTTCCTCCAGACTCCAGAAAGATCCCAGTGTCCCGCTTGATCGTTTTCCCACCCTCCCGTTTCATGTTGGTTCATTTGCCCATCGGCCCAGCTCTTTTGTAACCGTCCAGAGCAGTGCCAGTCTGGTCTGTATCTTCCTAGGACCACAGGGCGTGGGGCTAGTACTCCTGCTGTGTGCAACGTCTAGAACATCTCACCGTGGCCATCTGTGTGCAGGTCTCCATGCAGACGGCTCCATCCCACCCCCATGCCCTCCTGCCCAACCCCCTGCCCATTGCTGTGTAGCCTGAAGGACCTGGGACAGAGCCATGCTGAGGACAGTTGGGCTCCCCTGGCACTGAGGGGTGGAGGGAGGGAGGGTCACCTTGGTGACCTCATTGCCAGTTGGCATTATGACGTCACCGGTCCAGCATTCCCTGTTCCTGCTTGGATATCTCCAAGCTCCTGGGTGGGGACACTCCCCTGGGGCCTGTGACAGCTGGTGCCCCCAACCACGTAAAGGTGACAAGCATGGTAACAACCCTTGGGGAGGAGGGTGAGGGCAGCCTCTGGGTGGCTGGGTCACCTTCCCCTGGTAAAGCATAAGCAGTCACAAAGCAGTATGACTAACACTTGGGTTCTGGGTTCAAGTTCTCCCCCTACAGGGAACCATTCTTTGACTTTGGCCTGACAGCTTGAACCTCTCTGAACCTCAATTTCTTCATCTGTGGAATTGGTTCATAGTTCCAGTTCCTTGAGTCCTGAGGAGGAATCAGAAGGGAGAGAGAAGATGTAGAACATGGGAGTACATGGCCGGGGACACAGTAGATGCTCACTAAATGCTAGCAGATAGGGTCTGTTAGATAAGGGAGCCTGAGTGTCACTTGTTGAGAGCTGGTTAGGGAGGGGCCATGTCCCATATTTTCTGGGGCTGGCCCGGGTCTGGGAGTAGAGGGAGGAGTGGCTCCAGCTTTGACTGTCTCACTTCCCAGGACAGCCAGTGAGCTCCAGCCCATAGGAGGTGGGGCCCCACTCCTCAGCCCTGAGACCAGGAACCCCTGACCCCAAGCCCTCCTTCCCGTCTCTTCCTCTTGGGCCTTGGACCAGAGTGGGCCAGGGCTCGTCTGGTCGCATCCACCTCCCTCTTCCAGGGACTCGGTCCCCAGGTCCTCGCATCTGGGACTCTCAGGGTTCTGTCTCCATGTCTCTCAGATCCTCTCATCTCCAGGCTGGGCCAGGTAGCCTGCGTCTCTGAACCCAGTTGTCCCAGTCTCTGCTCCCCATGATGCTTTAACCTTGACCCTTTACCCTGTCCTCCCTCAGCCCCTTTCTCTGACCCACCCCTTGAGCTCTGAGTCTCATGATTCTCTATCCCCACCACCTGTCCCTATTCTTCTGGCCCCACATCCCCCTCTGCCCCCCAGCGCTCCATGACTGGTTCCCTCACCCCCGCCCCCTGGGCTCTGTCCCCGCCCGTCAGCCCCTGGTCCCAGCTCCCGGCCGGCCCGGCTCCTGCATGGACAAAGGGGTCCTTTGTGGGCTGACCGCGGCTGGCGGGGCGGCGGGGCGCTGGCTCCGCATTGCTGATGAAACGGAGCCCTTTGTTGTCCCTCCTCAGGCGCAGTATTTCTTTTTGGGGGCTGGATGCGTTCCTGGCAGGGCTGATGATGGATGCGCCCGCCGCCGCCCGCCTGCCCGCCAGCTTTCCCTCCCCCTCATTCCCGCTCCGCTTCAACGCAGCCCCAGCTCCTCCCCTACCGCCTGGGCACTGCCAGGCCCTTTCTGGCCCAGGAGAGGGTTGCTGTGTGCCTTGCAGTAGAGGCTGGGGCCTGGGAGGTCTCCTCTTATGTGTTCCCCTTCCATGAGTAAGGCCCGTGAGCCCTGTGGTCAGTGGTCCGTTGAGACAAGGGTGTCAGCTTTTCCCAGGGTCTGAAGGAGGTGGGCCAGGTGTGGGGCAGATCTGGGACAGCCTTGGTTGGGGACCAGGCCGTTGGGGACTAGAGGTTGATACCTGCCCACCCTGGGGTTTAAGGACAGAGTTACCCTGTGTGCCAGTCCTCCTTGCATACCCCCAACTTCACTTTCTGAGGCTGACAAACCAGCGTTTACTGTCCGCAGCACCTGCTCCGTGACATATCACGTCCTCTGGGCCTGAGCTCAGCATGTCCCAGGACCTAGCTGGGGGGGGCGGAGGGAAGGGGGAGGGGAGTCCCCGAGGAAGGACAGAAAAATGAAAGATTGGATAAATTCAAAGAGTGGACCAGAAATGAACAGACCATGAGATTAGGTCCCCATCAAGAGAGGCTCGGGATGGAGACAAAAGCAGAGAGGGACTTAGCCTGAACACAGGCCTGGCTGTGTGGCTGTGTCTGTGTCGGAGGGAGCTGACTTCTAATTGACCTGCCCGCCCCACACGCAGAGTCAGATCGTGGAGCTGGGAGAAGGGAGGGAGTGGAGCAAAAGCAGCGTTAATGCAGCTATCGATTTCTGCCACCAGCCTGCAGGCCTCAGAGGCGGGGGACGCACAGAGGGGCTGGGGCACAGACTGCTCCCCTCCCCACTTCTCCAGCCCGCGGGCGCCTGCCTCCTCCTATCTTTTCCCTCACCCTGCATCTGGGGCTGTGGTCCAGGGCAGCGTAGTTGAGCTCAGATGGGCAGGGGCTGGGTGACTGGGCATGATAGTCACTGGCCCTGCTCTTAGTGGTCATGGCCCCGCACACCTAGCCGGGGTCACTGATGCCTGGAGGGGCCCTGATCTCCAGCCTGGGCTCGAGTCTTAGTGGGTAGAATAGAGCACAGCTGTCCTGGGATGCATATATGCACTCCCCCTCCTTTCCTCTTACTATGACTCTGACCCCTGTGACACCCTCCGGCCCAGTCTGGACACCTTGCCAGGCCATCCTGAGTTTGTCCTAGTGGAATCTGCCAGCTTGCCCAGCTCTTCCTCACCACCCATGTGCCTTCACTACAAAGGTGCTTAGGTGGGCCTGTACCTGCTGGGGAGGCAGAGTGGCTGGCTGGCTGGCTGCTAATGCCTGCCCTTCGCCTCACCCTGGAGAACGGAGCTTTTCCCTTGCCAGCACTCGCTTCTCCTCATGGCCACTCCTTAGCAGTCCTGGGCCAGGGGCCCTGCCTGTCCAGGGCCTTGATTTCCCCTTCTGTCAGTTCACAGGGTTGGGCTGGATGACCTCCCAGGACAGGCTGAGTTCTGTGACTGGGGGTGGTGGGGTTGCCTGGGGACAGATGCAGTGTGCACCATCCCCAAGCCCAGGGCGGGACAGGCCCGGCCAGATGTGCGCCTCCCCCTTGAGTCGCCAGCTGCTCGTGGTGGGGCCCCGTCCTCCCACCCCTCTCTTGGGAGTTGCTGGGCCACGGCAGGCAGATGCTAGGGAGCCAGGGCTGATGAGGAAACTACCACTCAGCTCCATCTGGAACAATTTCTTCCAGAGCTCTGGCCAAGGAGCCTGGCTGCTCACATGCCTTAGTCTTGGGGCCTGAGCAGAACAGGCTCTGTCTTGGGAAGGGGCACCCCCACACATGGACGTGGCCAAGGAACAGACTCTGTTCCTGAGAGGGTCACACCTACTCTTGGTCCCAACTTGCAGCAGCCAGAGGTTCCTTTGGCCCAGAATCCGCTCTGCGCTCTCTGCTCCCACTGAGACTTCCCTCCAGACCCATCTGGGAGCCAGGCTGGGGCACAGCAGTGAGGTCTGTCTAGAGACAAGAGTGGTCCTGAGGTTTGAGAGGGAATGGGGAGTATGTGCTGGTGGGTGCACAAGGGGGGCCCCCTACTCTTACAGGAGGAGGCTTGTCCTCTAGCACAGGGCTGTCTGCCCTCTAGCAGGAGGGTACGTGTTCCTTCAAATAACGGCTCTGTGCTCTATTTGGCAAATTCTGTGAAACAAAGTCACTTACCTTTACCTGCAGCACTTGACAGAGCCTTGAGATAATTAATGTGTATTAGGCATCTTGGGCTTCCCTGGTGGCTCAGATGGTATCTGCCTGCAATGCAGGAGACCTAGGTTTGATCCCTGAATTGGGAAGATCACCTGGAGAAGGAAATGGCAACCCAATCTAGTATTCTTGCCCGGAGAATCCTGTGGACAGGGGAGCCTGGCGGGCTACAGTCCACAGGGTTGCAAAGAGTCAAATACGACTGAAGGCTCAACACACAATTAGGAATCTCTAATGAGCATCCAGAGGCAGCTTCCATACTTTGGTCTGTATCACCAAGATTCTGTGTCCACCCCTCTTCTCCATAATTGGGTCAGTGAAAGATTGGGAAGCAGAGGGTAACCTCTGAGGTTAATGGAGCTCTCCTGCTCTCTCCACCCCCACTCCCCCCACAGGAAGGACTGCCTGCCTCCCTGAAGTCTTCCCAGACCCTAGCAGGGGAAGCTGGCTGAGCCTCCACTGCGCTGCTGAGTGGCCGTGTATCCATGGGACAGTCAGTTCTCCCAAACCTTATCTTCCTCACCTTATCAGATAGGATATTCCTAGCCACTATTTGTAGGTTTTTGTTTTTGTTTTTGTTTTTTTTAATGAGTCTTAGCTGAGATAGTACAAATGAGAAATTCCTAACTTTGGCTGGCACTTGATGAATGCCCTGGTGAGGCTGTGGTGGTTACCATGGCGATGCATTTGGTGGTGGCCAAGGTGTTTACCACTGCCCTGACCCTGTATCCTCTTGTCCTGACAGAGTGAAAGCACTTCCACGTGGACACCCGACCATGTACCTGCGCTGAGTGGCAACTCCCACCAGGCCTCTCAGTCCTGGGCGGCAGGACCCCGGTGCTTGTCTGTGGACCCCCCGCAGTTGGCAGGCTCCCCGGCAGCGGGGTCCGGGCCTCGGCCCCACCATGTCGAGCCTCAGCAGTGGCCCCCAGGACACTGGCGGCAGCAGCAGCAGCACCACCAATGGCAGCAGTGGCACTGGCCCAAAGGCGGGAGTGGCAGACAAGAGTGCAGCGGTGGCCGCTGCTGCGCCAGCCTCGGTGGCGGATGATGCCCCACCCCCCGAGCGGCGGAACAAGAGCGGCATCATCAGTGAACCCCTCAACAAGAGCCTGCGCCGCTCCCGCCCTCTCTCCCACTACTCTTCGTTTGGGGGCAGTGGCGGCAGTGGCGGTGGCAGCATGATGAGCGGGGAGTCAGCCGAAAAGGCGGCCGCAGCCGCGGCCTCCCTCTTGGCCAACGGGCACGACCTGGCAGCGGCCATGGCTGTGGACAAAAGCAACTCTACCTCAAAGCACAAAAGCGGTGCTGTGGCCAGCCTGCTGAGCAAGGCGGAGCGCGCCACGGAGCTGGCGGCCGAGGGACAGCTGACGCTGCAGCAGTTTGCGCAGTCCACGGAGATGCTGAAGCGCGTGGTGCAGGAGCACCTACCGCTGATGAGCGAGGCGGGTGCCGGCCTGCCTGACATGGAGGCTGTGGCGGGTGCCGAAGCCCTCAACGGCCAGTCCGACTTCCCCTACCTGGGCGCCTTTCCCATCAACCCAGGCCTCTTCATCATGACCCCCGCGGGCGTGTTCCTGGCTGAGAGCGCGCTGCACATGGCCGGCCTGGCCGAGTACCCCATGCAGGGAGAGCTGGCCTCCGCCATCAGCTCGGGCAAGAAGAAGCGGAAACGCTGCGGCATGTGTGCGCCCTGCCGGCGGCGCATCAACTGCGAGCAGTGCAGCAGTTGTAGGAACCGAAAGACTGGCCATCAGATTTGCAAATTCAGAAAATGTGAGGAACTCAAAAAGAAGCCTTCCGCTGCTCTGGAGGTAACCGCGCCTTAGAGGGAGGTGTGTGGGCTCTTGCGTCTGTCTGGCAGTCCAAACCCACCCCGTCCCCATCCCCACCTTTCCTGTTTGGGCCTATGTCGGGGATGCCCGGCTGCCCCTGGACTCTGGAGTTCTAGGCCAGGCTCCAAGACACCAGTTCACTGCCCTGAGAGTCAGAGCCACATCCCAGGATGCCCTTAGGTTGTAGTTTGCAACCTAGGTAAGCACGTTATTCCACACGGGGGCCTAGCATTCCCTCCAGGCCCCAGGACTCCACATGCCACACACACCCACCCCCCGCACCACCCAGAGTTCTGGGTCAGGTGTTGAGATTCCCACACAGGTCCTAAGTCTCTGACTTTCAGACATGTCCTAAAGTTTTCAGTTTGTGACCTAAGATTCTCAGCCTCTCCCCTGCCCTGTTTGAGGGGTTCTGTCCTATAGATCCTCTGGGTTTGAGGATAGGCCCTCTGTTTGCCCCTTCAGAGCCCAGCCTTTCCCCCAAGGCCACCCAAGAATAGAGCAGCTCCACTGCTGACTGCTCTGTTCTGAGGCCTGGAAGACCCTAGCTCAGGTGTCTGACTGACAGACTTGGGGTGCCTGGAGGCCCCAAGTTCAGTCTGGCTGCATAGTTAACGGCCAGGGTTCCTGTGGGCCTGGGAGGTGGCTTGAGCCTGGGATGTAGGCAAAGCTTGCCCACTGTAGATTGGTTTTGAGGAGGCAGAAAGGTTCCTGTGATGCTTTCTCTCCATCCTTGTGGCAGGGCCTGTCCTCATGTTCCCAGTCATGACAGCTCCACTGTGATGCCAGGCCTGGGTACAAAAGCATCTTTTCAGCCTGCTGTCCCTGCCCTTCCCTGCCCCTCTGCAAATGGGCTTGACGCAAATGTCCAGAATGGTTGCAAAATGATAATGGCACCCCACCGTGGCTATCCCCTCCACCTCACCCAGCTCTGAACCTCGTATGTCTGCTCTCCTGCCCAGAGAACATACCTGGATGCACACAAAGGCACCCACTCTTCTCTGGTGTAGAGACAGATGCACACACACACATCCTGCCTTGTACACAGTCGTATTATAGACGCAGCCTCTTAATAAACACAGCAAGCTTGCTTCCACCTCACCACAGCTCCAGACACACTACATACTGTAACATAGCTTAAGGCACACATCTTTGTGTGCGTCCAGTGCGCATGCGTACACGCTCATTCAACAGAAACGTGGACACAACTCCTAGAGGCAACATGGCCACCTGGCGCTTGTGGCCTCTGGACCAGGGAAAAGGGTCTTCCTGTCTGGAAGGAGGGTTCCTGGGGACAGTGGCTCAGCCGGCCTCAGGGTGCTCCGGGTGCTCCAGGTCCTCCGGTGGCCAGTGGGTCAGGCTCCTCTGGCCTGGCCAGGATGGCAGGAACTCCACGGGGTGGCTGCTTTTACTCCATGCCCATCCCTCCGCCAGGAGGCCCTCTACAGGGGAACGTCTTTGCACCAGGCCCAGCCGGACCCTGACTGAACTCTTTCCTTGTTTTTGTCTCCCGCCCCCGCCAGAAGGTGATGCTTCCGACAGGAGCCGCCTTCCGGTGGTTTCAGTGACGGCGGCGGGAACCCAAAGCTGCCCTCTCCGTGCAATGTCACTGCTCGTGTGGTCTCCGGCAAGGGATTCGGGCGAAGACAAACGGATGCACCCGTCTTTAGAACCAAAAATATTCTCTCACAGATTTCATTCCTGTTTTTATATATATATTTTTTGTTGTCGTTTTAACATCTCCACGTCCCTAGTATAAAAAAGAAAAAGAAAAGAAAAAAAATTTAACTGCTTTTTTTGGAAGAACAACAGCAACAACAACAAAAAAAGAGGTAAAGACGAATCTATAAAGTACCGAGACTTCCTGGGCAAAGAATGGACAATCAGTTTCCTTCCTGTGTCGATGTCGATGTTGTCTGTGCAGGAGATGCAGTTTTTGTGTAGAGAATGTAAATTTTCTGTAACCTTTTGAAATCTAGTTACTAATAAGCACTACTGTAATTTAGCACAGTTTAACTCCACCCTCATTTAAACTTCCTTTGATTCTTTCCGACCATGAAATAGTGCATAGTTTGCCTGGAGAATCCACTCATGTTTATAAAGAGAATGTTGATGGCGCCGTGTCGAAGCCCCTCTATGTCCATCCATGCGTGTGGAGCTGCCGCTAGGTGCTCACAGCGCAGGAGGGGGCAGCCCACCTACCCCCGGGGCACCCACGGGCTCCAGAATAGGAGCCCCCCGCAACCCTAACAGTGATGATTTTGCAAAAATGGAAGTTCTGTTCATTTATCCATTGAGATCTGGGGAGCCCATGTCTCTATTTCTGATCCTGGTTACTTACCTTAGAGAAAATAAGTCCTTTTTTCTGGCCTCACTGATGGCAACAGAAGAAAGGACTTCTCTGCGGGGCCCCCTGTGGCCTGGGCCCCCTTGCCCATGGCCAGCTTCCTGCTGATGAACATGCTGTTTGTATTGTTTTAGGAAACCAGGCTGTTTTGTGAATAAAACGAATGCATGTTTGTGTCACGAAACACCACTGGCTTCTTGCTCTCCGGTTCTGGGGCCTGGCTTGGGGGCTGTTGCCGGGCAGGGGTTGTCTGGGACGACCTTGGGAAGGAAGAAGGACGGCCTGGGGACACTGAGAGTGGGGATCTCTCAGGAAGTGAGGTCTTCACTGGATCCAGCAATGGGGCAAGCCAGAGCAGCCAGCCTGGCCTACAGGATGGAAATGCCCTTAAATTGAAGTGGCCGGTACTGGAGCACCTCACCTGCCTGATTGTGCCCCCCGCCCCTGCTGAAACCTGGACCGCCAGGGACCATCACTTACCTGGGGCCACCTTCTCTGTTCACCTCAAGTCACCAGGTCCGATCAGTGTAGAGTAGCCAGCAGTTCTGGCTGGGAGAGGAGCCTGAGCTGCCTGTTCAGATTCTCATTTCTTCATCCTTGTGGGAATCTAGAAAAGTGAAGCTGCAGGGAGCAGTTTCAGCCCATGTTCATGGGGACCCAGCACACACACACACAGACACCCGCCCCATTACCCCCACATACTCCCCTCTAGAGCTGCTGGAGTAGGCCTGGAGGTATCCCAGGCTTGGGCTCTTGTTTCCACCTCACCCTCCCCTCTCCTCCCTCCCCCCAGAAAGACTGTTGGCACAAGGTTGTCTGGGGCCTCTGAGGCCAGATGTCTGGGGAAGTCACCACAGCCACATGGTCTAGGCCAGGGCAGCCTGAACAGGAAGGGGTGGCAGCTGCACGCCCCACCCCTGGACATCACAGAGGCTGGATATGTGCAGGATGCAACCATCATCCACTCGACCAGGAGGGGCTCTTTCCACCCAGCAGCTTTGAGCCTGGCTGAGATGGAGCTAGACTCAAGGAAGAACTTCCTGACAACATTGGAGCCTGGCTTCAGGTGGGTGAGGGCTTTTCAGATGATGGAAGGGGCAACTTCTGAAGCTAAGTGGGCGGTCAGGTGGGGAGAATGTCTCTGCTATTGTTCCTGGGAGGAGAGAAAGCAGCCAAGTTGGATGGGGGCTCTGACCCCCCGACCCCTCCCCGGGTGTCACAAGCTCCCTCCGAGCACCGAGCACCGGAGCTCGGCAGCCTGGCCTGGCACAGCAGGGGCGGGCGGGGTGGTGGGAGGCAGCTTTCAACTTCATCTCTGCCTGGGAAAAATTCCCTTTCATGTGGCTGCCTGTGATCTCTCCAGGCGGCTCTGCCGAAGGGGGGCGTCCAGCGGGGAGCAGGGGGAGGTGTTACAGCCCAGGGCACCCTCACCCCCTGCACAAGGCAAACTGCAGCACCTGCAGAAGCTTCTGGGGATGGGGAGGGTCCTCCTTGGGGGAGTGGGGATGGGAAGCCTGGCCAGCAGGGGGCACCCAGGCAGGAGGCCCCCGCCTGCCCCCACCTGGCTGCTGGCAGTGCATGGGCCGCAGATGGTCTCCGCCAGCCCTCGTTGGCATACCTACAGGTGTGGGGTGGATGGCTCTGGTGCCAGCCCTGAGGGGGGTATGCCGTGACTCAGCCAGCCTGTCCCCTTTTCTCATGCCAGCCCGCAGCCCATCTCCTGGGCTCGCCCTGCACCACACAGAAGCCTGGAGTCTGAGGCCCCTCATCTCTTCCAGCTTCGTCCTCTTGGGCTGTGCTTTGTGGAGAGGGCAGGCCAGCCCCTCTATCTGGGGGAGGCCTAGGCAGGGATAGGGATGACTGTGAGGCTGAACACATGATGAGATCTCAGTTACCTCATCTGGGAAATGGGGACAGTCATAGACTTTTCCCCCATCAAGTTGCCTGAGGATGAAATACCACTCTAGGGAAGGGTCTGGCTCCTTGTAAGCACTCCATCAGTAGTAGCTGGCGCTGTTATTCTAAAACTATTATGCACCTAAATCTAACCAAGATGTCCCCCACTTCAGGGGGTACATCCTCCCTAAACCCAAGCCACCCCACCTCCCATCTCTCCACAGAGTGGCCCAGTTGCTGACCCAGCCCTGGACCCTGCTCCCGCATGTCCACCTCTTTCTCTTTTTTTAATTAATTATTTTTGCTCACACTGTGCAGCTTGTGGAGGTCATAGCTCCCCAACCAGGGACTGAACCCCAGACCCAATGGTGGAAGCACTGAGGGACCCCAGTCCACTAGAGGATTCTGTCTCTGCCTGTTTCTACCTGGCTCTGTGTCTTGGTGTTCCTTGCTTGCTTCTAACTCCCTTTTCTGTGTTTCGTCACCTTCCCATGCACCTCAGTCTCCAAGTGTCTCTTGCATCTCTCTCTTCCTGTATCTCTCACTTCTGTCTTCTGTTGTGGGCTCACCCCTGCTGCTCTCCCATCTGACAGAGAAGTTCTTAGAGGCGGGCTCCCCTGTGGAGCTGAATGTCCAATTGCCCTCCCTAGAGGTGCCCTCAGCTCCCTTATGCTACAGTTGGGAGCCTGACCTCCTGGTGACCTGGGAGCTTTACCTCAAGTACCCTGTACCCCCGCTTGGATGGCAGGAGGTGGTTGGAGAGGCTGGAAATGAGCACACCTGGGGCTGGAGATAAAACCAGCCTCCATGTAGCTGTGTGTGTGTGTATGTGTGTGAGAGAGAGGAAAAGAGATGCTTCAAGGCCCTGACAACCACGTGAGGCCTTGCACAGCAGTGTGGCTATATGTGACACTGAGACATTATGAAAATGGGTCTGTGCAGTGTGTGGTAGACTGATGTGTGACCTTGTGTGGCCATGGATCAGAATGTGATGTCGGCGGCCCCACACTTTGGGATGGCCTGTGACACTGCATGTATACCCCTGTGACATTGTCCAGTCCTGTAACAGACCCAGTGTGATACCAGGTTGTACAGCTGAACGTGCGGCACTGGATACGCAACCCATCCTGCATGGCACACACGACCCCGAGACAAGGTTCTGGGCGGTTCTCTACGGTTTGTGATGTCGTGTCTGTGTAGTCATCATGGGTGCGGCCCTGTGACTGGTATCGGGATTCTGTGTGCGTGCGTGCTGCCAGCCTGTGATCATGCTGTGACCTTGCGACGCTGCCTGGGCATGTGCTCATGACACTGTGTACCGGCATGCACCTGTGCCCCCCTTGGTGGTGCTCATGGTATGCACCATGTGTCTGTCTACAGCATTTCCTGGGTCTCTGCCCTGACAGCCGTGCCACTCTGGGGACAGAGCAAGGGCCCTGGCAGCCCCTCTTACCCCAGCCTGGCCCTGAGGCCCAGTCTGGGTGGGGGAGCTGGCGTGGGGGCAGCAGGCACCATTCCCACGGCCACCACAGCCCCTCTCCCAGCCCCACCACCGCCGGCTTCAGCTCTGCAGAATATCCTGGCAACCCCAGCCTCTTTGTTCTCTGTGGCCGCCAAAGGCCTCTCCCCACCCCAGCCTGCCCAGAGCCTGCCAGGCACCCCCTTCCCCCAACAGCAGTCGGGTTTGGCCTGACCTAGTCCTTTGCTGCCCTTATCCCCCACTCAAACTGGGGCCCTTGTTTCATGCCCTGAGCCTGACTCAGCATGCCAGACTGGGCCTCTGACCCCCTGCTGTGAGCCTACTGTCCTAATCTTGTGCAGGAAGAAGAAAGCAGGACAGCCCCTGTAATATACTGGGTGACTGTGGGCCAGGAACTAGGCTCTCTCTGTGGGTACTTCTCCTTGGCCTAAGGCTAGTTTGAGGCTGTATTCAGTCTGGGATGGTTTCAATTTGTTCAATAGATTTGCTTCTTTGGCTCCAGAAAATCATCAGGATAGGGATTATCTATTTTACAGATGAGCAACCGAAGCCCAAAGAGAGTTGCAGACACACCCAAGTCACAGAGCAAGATGGTAAAGGGACATGATTAGAACTTGGACTCCTTGCTGTCAGATGCCTGTGCCAGGCCTCTGGGAGGATCACTCGCTGCCATGGATGGGAAAGAAGGCAGGGCCTAGGAGTCTGAGCCTAGACACATTAGTCCTCCCCTCTTGGTCACTATGTGTCAAAGCCACGTTCTGCGTGTGTGTGTGTGTGTGTGTGTGTGCGCGCGCACGCGTGCGTGTGCGCCCTTGTGGATGACCTTGGCTAAATGCCCTTGCCTCTGTTCCTAGGAAAAAAGGGCAACATAACCAGGGACCATGGGGTGAGGCACTTGGTGGGGTGCTTTGCAGAGCAACAAGGTCACCTTATGGTGCCAAAACCCATAGCACCCCCAGCAAATACATGGGGCTACTGGGCCTGGAGGCAGATTCTGCCATGGGGCCCCAGCCTCTACTTCCAGAGCCAGCGTGGCTCTGCTGTCACAGAGGAGGTGGTGGTGGCCACAAGTTTCTGCTGCATTCAAGGCCACTTCTGCCTGACCCGATTGCAGCCCCAGCTCCCCTTCTCGCCCAGATGCCAGAGATGGACGGATGGAGGTCACTGTTCGCTTGGCCCTGGCCCCCCACCGCCCACCCACCCGCCACCCTGTACTGACAGGCAGGGCTGCCGACAGCCAAGGTGGGGGAGGGACAGGCAGCTGCCAGCATGTTAATAACACAGACCTTGGCCTAGGCACCCTGCAGGCAGTTAAGCCACACAGAGAGGCCCAGCTGCCCCCCAAGCTCACACAGCCCTGCAGGGAACCCTGTCCCCCAAGGTCCACATCCCCCCCGAGGGCCCCTTGAGGGCTCCTCCTGACACACCGAGTGGAGAATGGCTGGGGAAGATAGAGGGGGTATGAGAGGGTCCCCCGAGGCCACCGACCCAGCTGCCAGAGCGGACACTTTCATCTCTCTTCGCCTGTCGACCTGCCATCCCTCAGCGGCATTAAATTCCCCTCCTGCCAGAGAACAAGGGCTGCCTCAGATTCCAGGCAGCAGGGCGTGAAGATGGGGTGGGCCCAGGGGAGGGGCGCCAGGTCCTGCAGGGCTCCCGGCCTGGGCTGGGGGCAGGGCTTGGGCTGAGGGCTCTGGCGGCCAGGGACAGGTCTCTGTCCAGATGCAGTCTGTTTCCTGCAACCCTCTCCTCCCTGACTGACGCCTTCCTCCCCTTTCAGGTGCTACCTCCTCAGGAGCTTTCTTAACCCCTGCAGGCCATGTCTAGTGTCCCAGTGCCACCCCCCATCACTGCTGACCACTCTGGGTGACATGACCTGGATTCAGGGCTGTGGTCTGCAGCTCAGTGAGGCGTCGCTGGCACCAGAAATCTTCCGTGGACTGAATAAACACAGTATCTCCTCTTTATGGGCATGTTTTTCCTCTTGTGTGTTTTCAACTCTAGTTGAAGTACCAGTCACAGGTGAGGGGAAACGTACCAGAAAGAGCCCCCTTTTCCCAGCCCACTGGAAACTGCATATTCTGCATCTCTGCCCTTGGTCAGAGGTGCTGATGACATCGCCATCTCACAAGAGGCAGAGCTTGTTGCCTGTGTGCCAGGCATTGGACTAGTCCATTGCATTTGCCAGCTCACTCAATCCTCACAACCCTGTGAGGACAGCAATGATCAGGTATCCCATTTTCTAGATCAGAAAGTTGAGGTTCAGAGAGGGAGAAGTAGAGGGACATACACAATGTCACAAAGCCAAGTTCCTCTGTTTTCACAAGCTGGGCTGTAAACATACCTGGTGATGCCTCAGGCTTTGGCTGGAAGAACCCCCACCCCTACCCCACATGCTGCCTGTGATCCTGCCCAGATGCGGGATTAGGGTCAAGCATTACTTACTTAAACTTTACTGCACTTTTTGACTTTTTTTTTTGACTCTTTTTTTCAATAAATATATATTGCTTTTCATATCAGAAAGCCCAATAAAGTTCTTTGACCAAACCTTCTTAGGACCAGGTAGGTTTGGAAACAAAGAGCACAGTGTGGAGTGAGGGTAGGGGATGAGAAGGGAACCCAGGATCACAGACCCCCTCCCCTGGAATGGCAGGATCAGGTATAGAGGGGCCCGAAGTGGGTGCAGCCTGAATCTACAGAAGCTTCCGCCCTTCCACACACACCCCTGCCCCTCCCTGACCTGTCCCCATCACCCTCCCAGCCGCTCACCCAGCTCTGAGGCTGCCCAGGAAGGGGCACCGCCTGTGGCTGAGTTGGCTCGGCTGCAGTGGGATCCACAGGCAGCTGCCAGGGTCCGGGGGGAGTGACTGCGAGGGTGAGGGCAAGGGCAGTGCCCGCTGCTGCCGTTGATAAGGCGACGGAGCTCTGGGGAGCCAGGACGCAGTGAAGCCATGGAAACGAGGCTGAGGTGTGAGGCTGAGGCTGGCTCAACCACTTCCCCCAGGTGGCCGCCTCCCAGGCCTGGCGGGGCCTCAGCGAGAGAGGTCCTCTGGCTCCCTGACCTCCAGGGCCAGGTTCTGGCAGGCTGATGGGTAGGCTTGATATCACCCCAGCCCTCTTTCCCCAGGGCCAGGCTGGGGTCAAGCCTTGGGCCTGAGTGGGGAGGGTTGGGGACAGAGGCAAGGGTGCTCTGAGCCCTTGGCTCCAAAACCCCCTGACCCCTTCAGTCCCTCCCACTTCCCACCGCCCCCTCCTCTCCTATGAATCTGTGTGCATTATTTACCTTAAGCATTTTGATAAATCATAATAGGAGAGACATCTGCCGTCAAAACTGCAAACTGCATTTGGGGCTCAGCTGGCAGCTGAGGGCTAGAGGCTAGGGGGTGCACGGCTCTAGTGGTCTGAGGCGAGTAATACGGACAACCCCCCTCCCCTCATGTAGGGTTGAGCCTCCAAGGCGACACAGGCCCCATTATTTGGGATGCCTCCTCACCAGCTGCTGACCATGAAACCTTCCCAAGGAGTCTATCCACTCCCCTCACCACCCCTGCCTGCCTCCCTCTGCCTCAGAATTAATGCAGCCGTGACAGCGGCTGAGAAGTCCCCCGAGCGGAGATTAACTCCTGGGGCAGCGCGGGCGGGGTTGACCATGGGAGGCTGAGGAGTGGGGGGCTGACGCACAGGCCTCACAAGATTAATCGCTCTGCAGCCGGCCTCATCACGAGGGTGCCCAGTGCTCCAACCCCCACCCCCAGGAGGGGCGCTGGGTCCTGTGTCAGGAGCCCGCCCTGCCTCCTGCAGCCCCCGTGGCTCAGACGTAGGGGAGGATTTGGGAAGCCAGAACTGAGTTCCTTTCTCATTTTCTCTTCCCTTCCTTGTGGCCTTTGGGGATCCTGAGGACCAAGCAGCAATCCTGGGGCCTCTTTCCCTCCCCGGTTCCCAGCTTGGCTCAGCAGTTGGGGGAGGTGGGGCTCTGACCCTTACCTGTCTACCTACCACCCCACTGGACCCACTGATCCCCAAAGCAGAGCTGAGGGGTTGGGGGGCTCAAAGAAGGGTGCAATGGATCTATTGGTTCTAGGCCTGCCAGGCCTGTGGTTCAGCCAGCCCCTTTGACAATTTTGGTGGATCTGTGGAGACAGTGAAGGGAGGGGATCCCTAGCAGAAACAGTGAGATCGCTAGTTGATACAGCGCTTGGGGTAGGGCCCTGGGTTTTGGCCTTTCTCGGCCAGTTATCTTTCAGGGGTTGCTGCCAGTGGGACTGAGGTTAGGTATTGGAGTACAGTTTCCTAAGCAGGCAGAACCTAAGGGATTCTGAGCTGTGGTTGGCATCCACCTTGACTCTGTAGCTGCAGCTGGAGAACTCTCTTTTCTGCACCCCCCTGCCCTGGGTGCCCCTATCACAGCCCTGCTGAGATTAGACTGAGTAAACCCTCCTCTGTTCACTTGCTGGTCTTCCCGGCTAGAAAGTGAGCTCCAAAGGGGACAGGCTTGTCTACCTGGAATTACTGGAGGTAGAGAACACGGGGTGCATGCATATGTGCCCGCTCAGTCATTCAGTCATGTCCGACTCTTTGCAACCCTATGGACTGTAGCCCACCAGGCTCCTCTGTCCATGGGAATTTCCCTGGCAAGAATACTGGAGTGGGTTGCCATTTCCTCCTCCAAAGGATCTTCCTGACCCAGGGATCAAACCTGAGTCTCCTGTGTCTCCTGCATTGGCAGGCAGATTCTTTACCACTGCACCACCTGGGAAGCCCAGAGGACACGGGGTGGCCCTCTATATACAAGGAGCTGGAGAAAGACCTGGATCTCAGCTAGAGGATCTCAACTGCAAGGTCACAGGCTGGTGACTGCCAAGAGGGGGCCCCAAGAGAAAAGGGGACTTGCAGCCAAGCTGACACTCGCAGGCTGCATACCCTTCTACAAGAAGCTTCTCTTTCTTGGCTTCGCTTCCCAGAGATACTCTGAGAATAGAATGAGAAATCTTGGGTGATGTCCTTGTCATCTCTCAAGCCTTGTACCCCTCAGTGAACAAGAGATCTATGTGGATGGGAAAAGCCAAAAAGGCTTCTTGGAGGAGGGGTGAGCAGAACTGAACTTTGAATGACTGTGTTATTTAGAGATCCAAGCAGTGAGGAGACCACACTGTACAGAGCCCACAGGACTGTGGTGTCAGCCTCCAGCTCCGGGATGAGTGAACTGTATTTTGTCTCGGGCACAGTGGGAGCCAATGATGGTTCTGGAACCTGGACAGCCTTTGAAGGAACTTGAGTCTGCAGTGAGGCATTCAGTCAACCAGGGTTTGTAGGGCAAATTCCCAACCCCATTCTGGGCCCCTGAGGCTGGGCTGGGGAGTCAGCAGGAGAACATGATCATGCTACCTACCATGCCCCCTTCCAAAGGAAACGTGCCCTTAATTAGGAACTAGGGGGCTGAGCTCCCCAGACGTGACCTATCTATTCTGGGGCCTTGACCACTCATTACAGGATGGGGAACCCAAGTTGCAGAATGGCCAGGTTGGAGAGCTTCAGGACCTGTTCACATCCTGGGGACATCTGGCTCCCAACTCCTATCCCCCAAAACTTAGCCTTGAGGCAGCAGAGTCCTAGGCTGAGAGGCAAGGGGCTAGGATTTCCATCCAAGCTGTAACCTGGTAGCTGGCTTTGCGATCACACTACCAAAGGTATAACCAGCACCCCTGTCTAGCCTTCCCAATCAATGCGAAGGAGTCCTTTCCAGCATCAATCAGCCAAAGTTCTAGGCCTTTCCTAGGGGTTTAGACATCAAGAAGGAGCTATAATTTGGGGGTGCTTCAATACAGCCCCTTCTCCCACCTCCATGCTGGGCTTCCTCCCTTTCTCTGCTCCAACGCCCACATCCCGTCACCCCTGACCCTGTGGCCAGCAGCCTCTGCGGCTGTCATCTGTTGTCATGG
Organism: Antilocapra americana; assembly: GCA_007570785.1. NCBI lineage: Eukaryota > Metazoa > Chordata > Mammalia > Artiodactyla > Antilocapridae > Antilocapra > Antilocapra americana. Next base: position 982,938 of record ML661896.1, on the reverse strand, counting down.
GAACCTCATAGCTTTGACCTGGCCACGCAGGAAGGAGCTGGCCCAGAGCTCCTAGCAGGGGAAGCTGAGGGTAGCAGGGGATGACATGGGGGTGCCTGTCCTTGCCAGCTTGGCTGGGTGGTAATGCACCCTATGGGAAGGGTGCATTAGAAGGATGACATGGATGGGGGTGGGTTGGGGTGCAGGGTTTCAGGGCCTGATTGCTCCCAGGCCCTGGGTTCTATGCTCTTTCCTAGGCTGCCCCCCCCCCCCACCTAAACCGGGCTTCACAGTGGTAATGGCAGGAAGGGGTGGCGGGGACCTTCCCATTTCCCTCACTGCTGGTGGTTGCTCAGAGCCCTGAGCTCAGCTCATTCTCAAAGCTAAAAATACCAGGGAGGCGGCAGCGCCAGCTCCCCTGACACCCTGTCCGTCGCACCCACCTCCCAACCAGCAACACACATACGCCCAGCCTGAACCAGGTGCCAAGGTACAGCTTAACTCACTATGATCCATGGAGTTCCCTAAAGTCCCACCCCTGTGCAAGACTCAAATCTGGGTTCCGCTTCCCAATCTGCTATGTGATCTAGAGTAGACCTCTGACTTCTCTGGGCCTTGCTTTCCCTTTCCATATAATGAAAGTGCTATACGGAAGAGGAGAGACTGGAGAATGGAGTAGATGGTCAAGCCCTGGCTGCTCCAACTCATTTCATTACCATGGAGGTCCTGGCAGCACCCCAAACTACACATTGGGTCATTATCTCCCTTTTCTGGATAAGTACACTAAGGCTGGAAGGTAAGTGTGGCTTAAAGGTGCTAATCAGGCCTTTGGGTTCCAGGGTGGCCCTCTCTTGTCCTGCAGTAGTAAGTGGAGCTTCTGGGACCCCCCAGGCATCTGCTGAAAAAGAGGTCTGTGCCTGTGTAGTAGGGGAGGGGTTAGCTCCCTCAAATCTCAGAGGAGTTCCTGGTTCTGTGAGCATGACTGGGATTGAGGAGGAGTCCACACGGCTCCCACCCGCAGTCTGGCCACGCTGCCAAGGGTTCACACTGCCCACAAGAAGCTGAGGTCAAAGTGAGTACCCACCCCAGCCTTCTGCCCTGAGCCTATGTCTTCTCTCCACTAGCCCTAGACTCAGGCTTCGTTTTAGGTTTCATACTTTCCCTTCTCTCCTGGACACCAGATTTTTTTTTTTTTTGGCCACACCACGTGGCATGCAGAAGTTCCGTTTTCAGGGGTTGAACCCGTGCCCTCTAAAGTGGAATGTTAACCACTGAAACAGCAGGGAAGTTCTGGAAACCAGAATTTTTGCTCATTTACCCTGCTTTACTTATTAATATATTTATTTTTATTTATTTGGCTGCGCTGTGTCTTAGTTGCAGCATGCAGGATCTTATATCTTTGTTGTGGCACACGGGGTCTTTAGTTGTGGCATTCAAATTCTTAGTTGCAGCATGTAGGATATAGTTCCCTGATTATGGATGGAACTCGGGGCCCCTGCAATGACAATGTGGAGCCTTAGCCACTGGACCACCAGGGAAGTCCCTACTCTGCCTTAGTGAAAGCCTGGTTTCTTTCATATGAGGAGCAAAGGGGAAAAGAAAGATGGGTGACCCTGCTAATTCCAGCACCCTACATGGAAGTCACAACCATTGGGTGCTGAGAGGCCTGGAGAGCTATACCTAGATCTCAGCGAGTCCTGGGGGGGTCCACGCTGTGAGACCTGTGTTATTGAGTCCCACTCCTCCCTACTCATCCTGGCACCCAATTCCACTGACATCCTGAGAACCACAGGGCACACTTCCCCTAAGGTGTCAAAGGTTGGAGCTTGTATCTGTAGGACCAGCGCATGGGTTTTCTGAGGGGGTCACTCAATCCTGCAGTGCAGAGTAGGCTTCAAGTCATAGACCCTAAGTAGGATACTGCCTCTTCCTGGGTTTGTTCATCTGTAGAACAGGTGTTTAACAGTGCCAGTCTGTAAGGGTTGGTGAAAAAATTAAATTAGATATTCCCATAAAGTGCCTGGCAGAGTAAACACTCAATAATCATCATTTCATTCTGGAGGCTGGAAGGGAAGGGGCATTCTCTGAGAGGGTTCTGGGACACCTGTTTATTAATTATTCCAGTGTCAAGAACTATGTTGGTTGCTGGGTCATAGGACCTAAGGCCCCAGCTGGAGTCCCTGGATCTGAACTAGGGGACTCCAAAAGAGAAGCATTGCCTATTAGTTTTGTAAACATATTTTTAGCCCATAAATAGATGCTCTTAGGTAAAACATTAATAAACTGCATCACATTGGTGGGAAAATTAAATGTAAATTAGATCACTAAAAATGAAGCCTACGCCCGCTGCTTGGTGCTATTACTTCTTACTAAAATTATGAGAGGTGGACCTGGGTGAGGTGGGAGGCTGGTTGTGAGGTTTCAATGAGGGTATGGTCTGCAAAGGATTACCAACTGGAGCCCAGTCCGGTCTTTGGAAGAGCTGGACCTAGGGGATGCTGGAGGGCCCTAGGGGAACTGTAATCAGAGCCCCGGGGTCCCTGAGTGCCTTCCCCTCACCAAACCTTAAGGTTTCCTTATTTGTAAAAGATGAATAACAGGACCGACCCTCACAGGACTGAGGCAGGGGTGATGTGAGATAACTAATAGAAAGTAACCAGCCTAGGGCTGGCACGTAGTAGGTGTTCATTAAATAACTGTGATTACTAGTAATGACATCACTACCATCATGGTGATTAGGTCTCTCTCAAGCAGCAGACAGACCCTGAGCTGAGGACCTTACAGACCAAAGCTTCTGCATAGGCCACCCTGGCTAGCAAGCCGGGTGGGTAGTATAATTCTTACTGTATTAGATGAAGGAAAGTAAGGCTCAGACAAGGGGAATAAGGGATCCAGGGTTGCATAGCCTAGGAAGTAGGTGGCATTGTTTACTATTCCAAGGTCACTGGAGGGGAAGGTTGGAGGAAGACCATTCCTATCTCATTGCCCTGCTTCCCAAAGGTAACAGGTTACATTGACTCCTTTCTCTTTTCTGCACCTGCCTATGTTTCAGGCTCTTTGACAGTGGGGACCCAGAGGTGAGTGAGTCATCCTGGAGTGAGGGAAACAGCCTGAGGGGCTGTGTCCTAAAGAAGCTAGTCTCTAGGGCGAGACTGGAGAGAATAGATAGGCCAGGGGAGGGGGTCTGAGGTCTGCCCAGGAGGTGTGATCTGGCTCAGCAATATGAGCCTGGTGGAGCCTGGAGGGCAGGCAAGGCAGGTAACGAGACCAGCTGGAGCAAAGGCAGGGAGGCTGGGAAGCCCGCGGCCCGGCCGGCGGTGGGCTGTGGAGGGTGCACGATGAGGGGGTGGGAACACGAACACGGAGCGGGTGAGTCACCGTTTCTGGGCCAGGCAGGCGGCGGCTGCGGAGCGGGGGGCGCATTCCTGGCTGGCAGGGCGGCCGGCACTAATGTCTTTCCCACATGGCCCCGAATTCCCTGCTCGGCACGATCACACGGGCAAGACGCTCCGGCGGCCACCCCCGCCTCAGCTGCCTCCTTCCCACGGAGAGGGGAAGGGGGGTTGGGAGTGTGGTGGAGGCAGGCTGAACGGCGGCGCCCCCGGGGCAGTGGAGGAGGGGGGTCTTCAGCTTGGCTTCCCAGAGAGCGGCGCCCAGGGCGCCTTGTGCACCTTGACGGAGTAACGCTGAGGTGTTGGTCAAAGAGCAAGGTCCAGACTGGGAAGCAAGCAAGGGAAGGAAGGAGGTCCTAAAGGGCCATAGGTCCTTTTGGCCGCGTCCCTGCTTCTCTGGTCCCATTCATTCACCCCGCCCGGTGTAAGGCCCTGGCGGAGGGAGAGCTTTATTTACTTATTATTTTTTTTGAGCGTTTGGCCTGATCCAGAGCCATCTGCCCCCACCCCTCCTTCCTGCCCCTCCGGCTCCGCAATCTGGGGTGGGGGATTATCTGAGGCTGTGGGGCATCCGGCAGGGGACTGGGGCTGGGGTTCTTGGTAGAGGCCACACCCAGTCCCCCATTCCATGGGGCGAAGGACAGGCCCAGCTCAGACTAAGGAGACTGTGAGCCACTGCTCTCCCACGCAGCCCCTGTCACTGGGCCAGGCCCCTGAGGGGAAACTGAGGCTGCAGGGGTGGCCCACCCAGAGCTCCCTGTCTGTTGGGGGAAGCTGGTGGTTGTTCCTCCCATCTGGGCTCAGAGGCGCTAATGAGAGTTAAATGTGGGGCGTGAGTCACTTCAGAGGAGGGGCTGGACCCACCTCCAGATGTGGATCCTGGGTGGAATGGAGTTCTGTCCAGACGGCTCGGCCTTTCCCCCAGTCCTCTGTGCTTTGGCAAGGGGGATGGATTTCTGCCCTAGCAGATCAGGCCCTGTCACCTGAGCCAACCTATTCCAGATGGCTGGCTCCTTAAGGGAAGGGGGCCTATGGAACCACAGGGGGATAGAGATGGGGCTCAGTTCCTTAGGACTTGGGGATAGACCAACACCTGGGGTTGTCTAGTGATTATGAGCCCTGGGGTATGGGGATGTGTTTGGGATGGGAGTGGGCAAAGGGCCCAGGCCACCCGGAAGGATTCCCTCACCCCCTACAGCCCATCTGGCCTCATTCAGACCACCAGGCTTTGACCACACAGGGTGCCTGTCACCCCACCCCCCAGACCTGACCTCAGGCCAGCATAGGGACTTCAGTCCACAGTCCCTGTGTCAGGGAAGTCTGTGTGTCTGTGTGTCTGTGCGCACGCACATGCGCGTGCCCCTGTGATTGGGTCTATTTGTGTGTATTTGTGACTGAAAGTATTTTTGTGTATATTTATGTGTGACTGGATGTCTGTGTGGGTCACAGTATTGCAGGGAACTTGAGAGGGGATGGTGGGTTTCTGCATGTTGTGTCCCTGTATGTCTTCATGGATCTTTCCATATGACTGAGTGTCTGTGTCAGGCTAGCCCCATCTACAAGTTCCCTGGCTCCTCCTTGAGCATCCTATCACCACCATTAGGAGCCACAGGGTTAGGGGAGAAGATCAGCAAGGGAGCTCTGAGGGGGATGCAATGCTCACTGTTCCCAGGATGTAATGCCCTGGTTGGGTGGGCAGCACCAGGGGGTGGGCAGGGGCATGGGCAGCCCCAGGAGAGAGAGAAAGGGGGACAGGGGAGGGCCCCTTCTCAGCAGTCCCCTCCCTTCTCCCTCTGCTCCCAGCCCAGAGCCTCCTGGCAAGAGCTTATTTGCATGGTATTTACATTTCATTTGCATCATGTTCAATTAAAAACCTGACCAGCTCCCGCCTGCCTGGCGCTGCCTGCCCAGCCTGGTGAAATCGTTGGTTGGGCATTGCCTGCTGCCTTCTCTCCTGGCCCCCACAACCCACATGGATTGACTGATGTGGGAGGGGTCCTCTTCTCAGTGAGATCATCCAAGTTACCCATCCTAGGAGTCAGAGGGCTGGAGGTCCCAATGGAGAAACTGAGGCTCAGAAAGAGTTGCTGGTGGGCCCAGGCTAAGAGCCAGACTTGGACAGAGCTGGAAGAATATGAGCTGCCCCTTTATGGTAGAGTCTGTGTGAAGAGGGGTGGTAGCACCTGGATGCAATATCTCATTTGAATGAGGGCAGGCCTTCCATTATCCCCATTTTACAGATGAGAAAACCAAGACTGGAGAAAGCAAGCCCAAAGTCACTCAGCTGACCCAGAATTCAGATCTTTGTTGGTATGACTTGTAAGTCTATGCTCCAAACCCCAAGCATGAGCATGACTGCCAAAAGTACAGTGCCTTCCTCTCTCTTCCTGGTGAAAGGAGCTCGTTACCTCCAGAGTCATTAGCTCTAAGATGAGCTATTACAGATATCACTCTCACCTGGGGGGCTGACCCAGCTGTTACCTGTTCTCTGGCTTCCTAACTTTGACAGTCATGTCTATCCCTTGCTACAGGGTGGAACATTCTCCCTCTAGAAGTTCTTCCTGGAACCTGTCCATAGTCTTTCCTGTTGCAAGACTGCTCTTCTTGGCAGTCAGAGCTGGTGACTTTGTGAAAGGCAATTATAGACCCTGCTAATGAGACAAACTCTAGGGGAAACAGCCAGGCTAAGGGTGAAGGATGGATGGAGAGATCAGGCAGGCCCATGGAGAGACATCCAAGGCCCCGGAGCAAGCTTGGACAGGGGGAAGACTCAAGCTCCTCCAGTCCTAGATCAAGAAGCTTCCTAGAGCTCCTTCTCACCTGGCCAGAGCTAGACTGGTGGATGTCATCTACCCAGGTAGGAACTGGGGAGAATGGAGGTCCTCAGGTTGCCTATGGAGGAGTCATCCAGGACCCAGAATCTAGCCCTGGAAATGGGGAACCCTGGTGTTGACTGGCCCCAAGTGCCTCCCCACTCCAGGGACCTCCTTTACCCTCCCCCTCCACCCTTGGGGCTCTAGAGGGACTCCAACTACTCCTGGATTAGTTCAGGGTCTGGCCAGATTAAATCCCAGGGCTTTGGTTGGAATTATGGGGTGGGGGTTGTCTAGTATGTTGTGGAATTTGAGGCTGCTACTCCTTGGGGACAGTTATCCATGAGTGAAGCAAGAAAAGGGAAACTGATCCTTGCTCTTGAAGCCAAACACTCTTATACTTGATCCTCAGAATGAACCAATAGGTTCTAATTTTGTTTAAGCCAGTGTGTGTTGGGTTTCTGTCACTTACAACCTGAAATCCTAACCAGTTAATGCATGCCTTACCCAGTTCTGCCTTCAGTGCTTTGCCTGTGCAGTGGTCTTCCTGGAACACCTTCCTCTTGTCCTTTCCTGACTAGTCATGTCTGTGTTAGAGGTCCAGCTCACCTTTCCTCCTCTAAGAAACTCACCTCCATTCTGTACCCATTTCTCCTGGCTCCACTTTTTTGGGAGTGTTATCTGGAACTTCTGTCCCCAGCATCTATACCCAGAACTGCTGTGTTAATTCCCTTTCCCAGGGCTGTGTCTCATTGCCCCAAAGTGGATTGTAAATTCCTAAGTGGCAGGAGCTGAGTCTCCTCCTAGGGAGAGAAGTGATATACTACAGTGGTTAGACACTAGCTTTGGCATCAGGCAACCTCAGTGCAAATCTTAGGCCATCTGTGTGATCCAGTCCCTCCACAGCTGAGCCTCGTTTCTTATTCTTTAAAATGGGGATGCCCTGAGGATTGAATGAGTTTGCATGAAAAAATGTACTTAGCACAGTCAGTGATTAAATGTTTACTGGGCACCCATTCTTTGCCCAGAACTGAGTGCTCAGCTGTGAAGCCCCCACAGTCATGGCAAGGTCCCTGCCCTCAGAGCAGCTAGAGGTGGAGGTTGGGGCAGTGGGGGCCAGCTGGAGCAGCCAATCAGCAGACTGGGGCAGTCCTCTCCAGCTTGCTAAGGCTCTTCTCTGAGAGCTGGGGCCCTCTACAGCCCCCCTTCCTTCCAAGACACAGGGGGCTCTTGGTGGGGGGGAGGCTTGGTCATCCCCTCCCCCTCCCTGTTGTTGTCCCTGGGAGCCGGTGCCGCTCTGAGTTAATCTCCTCGCCCGTCAGGGGGTGACAGGAGGTGTCTGTCATTCGGAGCCGAGGCCGTCAGCCTCGCTGGCTAATTGGGGCGCAGGCGCCGGGAGCACGGGAAATGGCTGGAGGGAAGGAGCGGGAATGAGGGGAGGGAGGCTGCCCTCACCTCCTTCCCGCCAGGCTCTGGGCTGATCCACAGAGCTCCCTAGGGGAGGAGGAAGGCCAATCAAAGGGAGAAGGGGCTGTGGGATGGGGACTCTGTGACCTTGGGCATATTGCTATTCCTCTCTGGGCTTTATATTATTATTATTATTCATAATGACAACAGCCAGCCTTTATTGAGCAATTACTGTGTAAATCAATTCCTAGTGCATGCCTGCTGAAAACCTCCAGTGATTTGCTAAGGCCCTTGGAATTCAAGACAGACTCCTTCCAAGGTCTTTGAGGACCCCCAATGCCCATGCCTCTGCCCTACCTGTTCCCCTTGCTCTAGTCATACCAGCTTCCCCACAGGGCAAGCTCTTCCTGCCTCAGGGCCTTTGCACTGGCTGTTTCTGCTCCTTGGAACACCCTTGCTCTGCCTTTTCGCATAATTGACTCCTCATTATTCAGGTCTCAGCTCAGATGACACCTCAGAGACAAAGTGCCTGACCATCTTATTGAAAACCACCCACTGCTACATCCAGTGGTCCTATTATGTCCCCCTATTACATTATCCTATTTATACTTTCACAGCATTTTTCACAATGTGAAACATATACCTGTGGTTTATATTTACTCTCCCTCTCTAGAATGGAAACCCCTGGGAACTGGGGACCTTATCTCTGTGATTTACTGCTGAAATCCCAGTATCTAAAACAATGCCTGGCACATGGAAGGCACTCAAAGAGAGAATGATTAAATAAATGAAATTTAGGTCTTCTGTTAAGGACTTCACCCAACTTAATTCTTATAAGAATCTTTGAAAGTTGGCATTATCTTCATCTGAGATGAGACAACTGAGGCCCAAGGAGAGTGTGTGACTGCAAGTTATGGTAGCTGAAGTTACGCCCAAGGCTGTGTGATACCAGAAGTGTAAGGGCTGTGGGGATGACTGTGAAGGTCTCAGCTGAACATAGGCTAGTGACAGGCACATGCATAGTGAGAGGCCAGGACTCGGGAGAGGCCACACCAGGTGGCAGCATCGTCTGGGAGCTTAGCTGGAGCCTCTCCTGGGCATGGGGGCTAAGTCTACTTGGGCTGCTATAACAAAAATACCATAGACTGGGTGGCTTAAACAGTAAACATCTATTACTCACAGTTCTGGAGACTGGAAAGTTCCAGACCAAGGTGCTGGCAAATTGGGTGTTCAGTTAAGACATGCTTCCTAGTTCACAGACACCATCTTCGCACTGTGTCATCACATAGTGGAAAGAGCAAGGGATCTGTCTGGGCTCCCTTTCAAAAGGGCACCAATCCCATTGATGAAGATTCCATCCTCATGACCTAATTGCCCCCAAAGTTCCTACCTCCTTATACTACTATATTGGGGGTTAGGTTTTCAACATATGAATTTGAGGGGGACACAAACATTCAGTCCATCACAGAGGCAGATCCCAACATACTGCGCAGGGAGGTGAGTATATGGAAATGATGGTGCACTGGGGGCCTTTACAGGCCTAGCACTTTGTATATCCCAGGGCAGGGTTAAGATGTGAACTGTAAGCCAGGGGGGCAGCCTCTTCCTTCAGTGTGCACCCACCTTTCATGCCTTCTACAGCCTGTCAAGGTGCCTATGTCAGCACTCAAGTCAGATCCTGTGTCCCAGCCACCAAGGACCTCATGTGAGGTCACCATTCTGAGTCCCTGCGTCTATGGTTCCTGTTCAGCTTCCACTTGCCTCCAACCCTAAACTCTCAATCCAGAGTTGGGGAAGGGGCATGTGTGGACTGCCAAGATGACTCAGCAAATCACAGTTCTCAATTGTTGACACCTCATGGCCCTTCAGACCCCTAGACACTCATTACAGTGATGTCTGAGTCCAATCAGGACGGGTTATTGTCCTCTGTTAACTCATGTGGGTCACACTTCATTGGCCAATCACAGCAGCTCTCTCCTCCTATGCCCCCACACCGGGTCTCTTAAGAGTTCCTGAAAAGGTTAAGAGCCCAGGCTGAAGCCAGGCTGGGCACAGACTATCCCTCTCTTTTCCCAGGATCACAGAGCCACAGTTTCCTTCTTTCTAGTCCTTGCTACCATCCCATCACTGGTGTCTCTATTTCTTCCTGTCCGTCTCCCCACCTCCCTCCAGCCCAAGCAGCCATATCAGAGGGGTTTGTAGGTATGAGGTTGGCTGTGGGGGAGGCAGACTGACCTTGTAAGAGGAGAGGGGGGACATGAGGGTTCCCCAGCCATCGCCACAGCAGCAGTGCCTCCTCTTTTCCCTTCTCCTCATCCTCTGTCATGGGGTGCTGAGCACCCAGACCCCAGATGTTTCCTGCCACACTGCCTTGTGAGTTTGTCTGTGTGTGTCGCTTCTGCACAAACGTTGCCTTTTGCCCCTGGTTCCCCTGCTCTGACCCAGAATTCCGCCAGGAAGGGATGTAGGGGAGGGAAGGATGAGCGTAGTCAGAACTCTTCCCATCTCTGTCCACACAATGTTGGAAATAGATAAGGTTAGGTGGACCCTAAATTAGTATTCCCCAAAACCCTCACCACCTTGTTCTGGTCAATAGGTCGTGATGGGGGCAGTATGCCAAGAATAGGGCACGGGTGTGGGGGGGTGACAGGGTACCAGGACCAGGCTTTTGTGTATTTTGATGTTATATGAACAGCATGCAAAACATATGCAAATATTATGCAAACTAGAACTTTTCTTTTTCCAGTCAGCAGCACTGACAGGCTCTGAAATGGGATGCAGGGGCCCAAGAACCCAAGGGGAGTGGTGGTGAGGGCAGGCATCAACACTGCTTTGTTAAGAGGAAGCTATGTTCAAGTAGTACTACTGTATACCTGGCATCAGCCTGGGTTCCTGAGGGTTTAGGTAAAGACTCAGGCATAGGGAAGTTGAGTGAACTAAGGGCAAAAGCCATGACCACAGGAATCTGACTGAAGGCCTTTCAGAGATATCCTTGCATTTAATAGAATCTAAGACCAGATAGTAGGATGTTTAAATTCTCCTGTTCTGACCTCATCCAGACCTGGGTTTGATTCTCAGCTCCATCACTTAATTGCTGTGTAATCTAGGGCAAGGCACTTCACCTCTGGAAGTTTCTGTTTATTTGCTCATAAATTAAGGCTAGTAATAGTATGGACCTCATTGGGTGGTTGTAAGGACTCAATGATATGCTTGCATGTACGGTGACTAGCTCTGGGTAAAGGCTCCATAAACGGGAATTGTGACTGTACTAACTGCTTTCCCAACAGAGGCCCCTCCACCACCCTCTCCAGTCCTGCTCTAAGCTCCTAGAACACAACAGTCCCTAACTAACCACAGTGGAGTTAGCCCAGCATCTGCCTGAGGGCAGGGCCTGGGTTTGCTTTTCTCTGTCTCCAATTCAGCCTTGCCCAGAGGGTCATTCATCTGATTGAATGATAACTGAATGCTCTCAACTCCACTGGCAGGCATGGAGGGCAGGCCCATATGGAGACCACCCAGGGGCTTGGAGGGTTACCTGGATTGGTAAACTGGGGTCCTAGATGAGAAGGGATCCCAGCAGTCAGTTTAGTGAACAATGACTGGGTTAGTCCTTTTCCAATTAATTCCCCACCCAAAGTGAAATCGCTCAGTCATGTTCGACTCTTTGTGACCCAGTGGACTGTAGCCCACCAGGCTCCTCCATCCATGGGATTCTCCAGGCAAGAGTACTGGAGTGGGTTGCCATTTTCTTCCCGACCCAGGGATAGAACCCAGGTCTCTGGCATTGCAGACAGACGCTTTAACCTCTGAGCCACCAGGGAAGCCCAATTCCCCACCCCACTTCCTTCCAAATAAAGGTGGGGTGGGGGGAATATGAGCAGGAGTTTCTACTCTCAACAAATGAAAGCAAGGCCAGAGGTAGGGCAGGAATGCCAGGGGATGGTCCTGATACAAGGAGGCATGTGGTGCTGGTGTGGGGTGTGGGTGTGGCAGAAGTAAAGGCCCATAAAAATAGCCCAAATTTATTAAGCACCTATTTACCAGACTTTGTGATAAACAATTTTCAGATGTTATCATATTAAAACCTTACGACAATCTCCTATTCTTTTTAAAATGCTTGGTGATATTGATAAGAGACGCTGCCCAAGGTCACTCAGCTGGATTTGGACTCTGGCATTCTTGCTCCATAGCTTTAACCTTCACCTCTGGGCAGCCCCTCCATGCTCCCAAAGGCTGATCTAGGTTCCAGGCCTGCCTCTTTCTTACCAGGCTTCTGTTGTTGCTTTACCTCACCTCCACATCCACTTCATCAGCCAAAATATACTACTACAGCAGAAAGCCATCCCCCCACCCCAATTCCTCCCCTCTAGCCCCATCCTCCCTGCTTCTCTCTGGTCTCTTGTATACTTCTGCCTTCCTCTGATCTATACAGTAGCCAGAGGGATCTTTAAAAATGTAAGTCAGACCATGTCACTCCCAGCTGAGAACCCACCAAAGGCTCCCACTGCACTTTTCATGAACCTTGATGCCTCACCTGGTCTGCAAAGCCCTGTCCTGTCTGCTTCCCCTTTGGACCAAAAGTCATGTCCACAGTGGCTTGCTCCACACCCTCTCCTTTGCTTGACTTGTTCCTTCTGGTCTTTCAGGCTTCAGTTTGGATGTCACCTCCTCAGAGAGGCCCTCCCTGATTACCATAACATGGTCCCCTCCCTGAAATCGCGTTTCACATGACCTGTTTTAATATCTTCATGGCTCTTTAGAATCTCCGAAATGATTCTTTTCAACTATTTGTTTACTTGATTATGAATTAGAATGCAAGCTCTAAGAGGCTGATGTCCCCATAGTCTAAACAGCGCCTAGTACTTAGTTGGCACTCGATAAATATCTGAAAGAATGTTGTGGTTGGTGTGACCTGGATCAAGAAGTCCAGCCGTTCTCTACCTCAGTTTCCTTTCTCTGTTGGGCTCTTGTCTCCTTCTCTCTGCCTCCCAGGGAGAGCTCCGGATGAGATCAGAGATGGCAAAAGCCTTCCTCCGGGGGAGGGAGGGCATGATGCCCGCCTGGAGATGAGGTCAGCGTGGCAGGCACCTCTCCGCTGTGCAGGAGGCAAGGAGAGTTGCAAGGATCCTTTTGACTAGACCCCTGCCCCGAATGAGATCCTAGACAGGCTGGGGAGGGTGCGCAACCCCTTCCTCCGGTGGGAAGCTCTTCCCGGCGGGGCCTCCAGTTCCCCCCTCCCCGGGGAGGCAGGTGGAGCTGCGTCCCCATCTTTGTTCCCATCTGGAGCGCGTTTGGCGCGGCGTGGCGGGGGCGGGGCTGCGCCCCCGCGGTGCCCGGAGAGACGGGCCCGCCCGCTTATCTGATCTGCGGCTAATTGAAACTCCCTGCTCGCGAAGGTCAGCTCGGTCCCCTGACAGCTGCCGAGCCGAGCCGGGCCGGATGGAAAACCCGGGCTGTGCAGGGCCCGGCCGGGCGCATGGGGGAGGGGTTGTGGGGGGCTGCCTCTGCGGCAAAGTAGACAAAGGCTGCCCCTCCCTCCTAGTGCGCGCTGCTGGGGGTCGCCAGAGGTAGCGGCCTTCGCCCTCACCCAGCGGGGCGCTCCGGCCGGGATCACGTGGCCTAAGGCTACAGAGGCGGGGGTTGGGGGCGCGCCCTTAATCCCTACGCGCCCGCCCACCCCGCTCCCACGCCGGGGCCTGTCTGGGGTCTCTGGGAGAGTCACCCCCAACTTCCTGCCCCTACCCCGCCTCCACGCCCCGGCTCTGAGACTTCCTGCCTCCTCGGCTCCGGGCTGCTCGGGCTGTGGGAAGCTGGCGGGGCGGGGGCGGCCGGGTCCCCTCCCCCCTGCGTGCTCCACGGGGTGCTGGGGTCCGGGAGGAAGTGTGCGCGGTGGGGGGCACGGCCTGGCCCCGGGGCGGCCATCCGGTGGGGCAGGTGCGGCCTCAGCCCTGGGAGGGAGGGCAGGCAGGCCCGTTGCTAATAGTGCTGGGGCAGGAGGGGGGTGGGGCGTGCACTGCGGGGAGTCCCGTCTCCAGGGTTCCGGGTGCGGATGTGGCTGGCTAGGAGGTCCCGCCCGTCGCGCCCCCAGGCAGGCCCAGGCTCAGCACGCCTCCCCTCAACCTCCGGCCTGAGACTAGGCTAAGATGCTGGGAAGCTCCTAAGGTGTAACTCAGCCTTCGGGCTGACCGCGCCCTTGGGACATGCTTTTTGGGCCTTGGCTTTTGCAGTCTGTAAAAAATAACCCTAGTGACAGCTACCATTTTTCAGAACCACGTGCCAAACATAGTGTTAAACGTTTAACGTACTTTTTTTGTCTCAAGCCACGCGACAATTCCATTTTGCTGACGAGCAAGGTGAGACGCAGAGAGGTTGCGACTTGCCCGAAGTCACATAGCTAGTAAGATACCTAGGCGGGACTCCAGGTTCTTTACGGGTGGTCTTGTTTTAGCAAGAGGTCTGGAGTGGTGCGCCTATATAGGTCGGTCGTCCAGGGCATTCACTAGTGCCGTGAGCCCCTTGGTGGCGTCTCGCTGCACGTGTTCCAGTCTTGGAGCTGGGCACGTGTATCTTGGCGCACTCCCGCGTGCCAAAGCCTGGGGACAGAGGCATAGCCTAGCGCACTGGTGCCCAGGTGCGCCCTTCTCGGTTAGGACCCGGCAGAGTCATCTGGCCTGAGCCGCGGGCTGAGTGGAGCGGGGGCGGGGAACTCCGAGTAGAGTCCACGCGGGCTGAGGCGCCTGGGAGGCCGCAATCCCGGCGCCTGCAGCCGGCGAGGCTCGGGGTGACGCGAGGGGGCCCAGCTACCGTGACCTCCTCCGCGGTTTCCATGGAGACGGTGCACTATAAATAAAAAAAAAAAGAGAGAGGAGGAATTTCAAACCCGTTTTCTACCGCGCTAGGCGGGAGGGGTGGGGGGGGGTGAGGAAAGCTCTCTTTGAATCGAGTTTCCCATTTCACCTTCCCAGGCGGTGGGAGCGCTTCCCCCGCAGCCTAGCCGGGAAATTGCCGCCCCTCACGCCGCGTGGCGCCCCCCCGAGGAAGCTAATTAGTGCAGCCCGGGGAGCTGGGGACTGGGGACCTGGCCCCGGGGGGCCGGAGCTTGCCTCTTGAGGGGGGAGTGCCTACAAATTGCCGCCCCCCCCCAATCTCTCCAGGCGCGCACGCAGCCCTGCGCGGGTCGGGGCACAGGGCGCAGGCGGGAGGTCGCATCTGCAGCTTTGGCGCAGTGAATCAGGCGCGGCCGCCGCCGCCGCCGCTGCGGAGCGCGTCTGGCATCCGGAGTCTCCCGGGATCGAAAATAATTTGGGCAAAGCGGTGGGAGGTGTGTGCGCGCGCTCCGAGGGGAGGGCGGGGGAGCCGGCCCGGCCGGGTGCGCGGGGCGGGGGGAGGTGCCATCCGACAGCCCCGCTGTGGTGAGAACAGAGTTGACACTTCTTTCCTTTCCACTTACTGCGGCAAGTAACGCGAGGAAGCTTAACCCTCTCATTGCTTGGAGGATTAAAGATGCCGCGAGCGCCCTCATGAGGGCGCGCTAGTGTTGGGGGGCCAGGTGTGTGGGCTCTTTTGAGGTTGGTCATTGGGGCCGGCTGGCTTTAGCCCTTTGGCTCCTCAGACTGGTGCTCCCACTTGAACATCTTTAAGGCATTCTCCTGGGGCTTTTCTCCATCCCTCCTTTTACCTTTTCCAGATCGGCTAGTGTCAGCGTTATGGCCTCAGTTTCCCCACTTGTACAAGAGGGTGAGGGTCCTGTAGCAGCTTCCTAGTCTGTGTGGAGACCCAAGTTTTATGACATGGCTGGAGCACTGGGCAGAGGCAAGAGTGAGTGGTTAGGGTGGTGGATGCAGGAGTTGAAACCCCACCCTCTTTCATCTCCCGCCTGCACTGTGGGCGCCCTTCAAGAAAATGGCCGAGTTCCTGTTTTTGCCTCTGACGGCAGAAATGTCACCGCCGCTGCATTAAGCACGCTCGGTGGGAACTCGCGTTTGGATGGAGAAGCTGGCGCTCAGCTCTGCCAAGCTGCCTGCTGCAAGGGGGTGCGGATGAGCTGGCTGGCCAGTAGGCCTGCCTGGGGTCAGTTTTTGCATGTGCATGTTCCCACCTTACTGCCTGCCACTCCAGTACCCCCAGGCTCCCCCTCCCTCAGCTATGCTGGTTGGTCCCACCTCACTCAAGGTTTTTTTATTTTTTGGGGGAGGAGGCATCTATTCAGACCCTTGTGCCTGTCCATCCCAGGGATGGCAAGGAGAGCTGATTAAGGGGCAGAACCCACTTCTTCCTTCTTTCCACCCCCATAATAGGTAACACCTCTAGACTTTACTGATCTCCCCATTAGATGAGGAATTTTCCTTTGTAAGGAATGGTAAGCCAGACCCCAGAGCATCCTCAGCCTTGTGACTTCAGGTCCTTCCAGCAGGGCTTGAGTGGGGGGAGCTTTCCACTACCTTCCTTCCTGTCAAAGGATCCCACCACCCCAGAAATTCTCAGACCTTGGTGCACAGCAGATGATTTGGCCTTGTGAGCTTGCAGATGTGGGGAGGGAGGGGTTGCAGTATGTTGAGAGTCTGATTCAGTGGGTTTTGGTTGTCCTGTCATCTGCATGCTTCATAAGACCCTAGGAGCAGGCCCTGGCTCTCACTTTGAGGCATGATCCCCTCACCCAAGGAGTCAGAGCTGGGAGTCCCACAGAGCAAGGTGGTCATGGCCATTAGCATCCCCACTGCATAGACTGGGAGATGGAGAGAGGAGAAGGGACCGTTTAGGGTCACTCTGTGAGGTAACGGTTCCATGGTTAAAGTGTAACTCTTGACTCAAGCTCACTTGACTTTGCTATGAATCAGCTGCATGTTGAGCTAAACAGTGCCATGTTTTCCTCTATTGTAGAATAGGGATAACAGTAATAGTCCCTAACGTCACTGAAACAGTGTGTAACCTCAGTGAGACAGTGCATTGAAAGTGTGAGCATAGGTCCGGGTGTGATAAATGTGAGCCTTTTTAATCACTGTATCACTATTAGAACTAGAACTCAAGTCTGAGGTTCAGATACTAGTTTTGGGGGGCAGAGACTCTGGCCTAGCTGTTGCTGATTCCCCAAGTCTGGTCCTTTAGGACTTTACCAAGTCTTAGGGAAGAGTGTGTATGTATTATGAGTCAGTCCACCCAGGGGGTGGTTTCATCTGTGAGTCTCCCCACCACAAGCCCTACACTTTGGTCCTTTTTCACCCTTGGGAAGTATTAGTCCTCTCACAGTTCCAACAGTTCCAGATGCCCAGTGGGAACTGGCCTAGTTAGTGCTTGAGGGCTCACCCCCACCCTAGGCCCATGTCGAGCCATGCTTCTTTGTCAAGCATCAGATCCTGTGATGGTGGGAAACAGGCCAGGTAACTTAGTACCTCCTCCCCACCCAGGGAGCGTTGGTGTGGGGCCTTCTGGGGACAGGAATAGGATAGGAATAAGATACTCAAATTGGAGAGATCTTTGAGGATGGGGAAGCCCACCTTCCTCTTTGGAAAGGCAGGTTGGACCTGAATGAGGGCATAGGACCAGCACGTGCTTGGAACACAGGACTGATGGCTGTTTCATTTGGGAGCTTTTGGACTACTAGTTTCTGAAGTGTCACCAGGGATTGTGGTTAGAATGCTGGAAGGACTTCCTGAAAACCAGGGGAGGGTTCTAGGGGGTCGTCCCTGGGTACAAGAACATTGAAGTCTGACATGGGGAAGGGGTGCGTCTGTTCGAGACCGGCTGGCAGATGGCCAAGATGGCCTCTCAGACCTCCTGCTTAGACTGTAGATAGTGGAGCACCAGCTTTGAGCTCTGAAGTTCTCACACACGCTTGCCTAAACATCTGCTTTTGCTCACTCGTTCAGACTCATACTGGGCCCGTATGTTCTCATCCCCCACATGTATGTACCCATGAACATTTGTGTACACACATGTTAAAGCATCACATGTGCAACACACACGTATTATTTCTGCATTAATTCACACTGGTATGCAGTTGAGCTCCCAGGATGCACAGATACTAACATGCATATGCACATAGTATCCGGATGTACTCAATGCACACATTAACACCTGTGCACGCACATATGCACACATCAACACTCGTGGATGCACACATGAGGACTTCCCTGGTGGTTCAGTGGTAAAGAATTGGCCTGCCGATGCAGGATAGTTGGGTTTGATCCCTAAGTCAGGAAGATCCCCTGGAGAAGGAAATGGCTACCTACTCCAGTATTCTTGCCTTGGAAATCCCATGTTCAGAGGAGCCTGGTGGGCTACAGTCCACCGGGTTGCCAAAGAGTCAGATGTTATTTAGCGACTAAACAACAACAAATGCACACATGGGCAAACCCCTAAACGTTTGCTCTCCCATCAGCTAACTTGTGTGTATGTGGATTGTCTGTTTTCCATGAGGGTTGTTCTATCTTCAGTCGTTTGCAGGTGCCCCGGAGAATAGGGATTTGTTCTACTTCAGGGCCCACATGCCTGGTATTTGGAAGGTGTACAATACAGTATTATGTGGAATAGATGAGTAAAATGTGTTAGTGTACACAGGAATGTATGAGTGAGCAATAACCATAATAGTAAAAGCAATTACCATTTATTGAGTACATACTAAGAGTCCAATCCTGTGCTAAGTGCTGTCTTTAGAGGTAGCATCTCACTGAAGCTTCATAGCAACATATGGTTGGTGGTTGGAAGTTTAGTTGCTAAGTCACGCCTGACTGTTGTGACCCTATGGACTTTCACTCACTAGGTTCATCTGTCCATGGAATTCCCCAGGCAAGGATACTGCAGTCTGTTGCCATTTCCTTCTTCAGGGGATCTTCCCAGCCCAGGGATTGAACCCACGTCTTCTGCATTGCAGGCAGATTCTTTACTACCGAGTCGCCAGGAAAGCCCTGTACAACCTATGAGGCAAGTACTATTATATTTCCTTTTCAGGACTGTGGGAACCGAGGCTCCAAGCAACAGTCACTACTTGTATTAGTTTCCTAGGGCTGCCCTAACAAAGTATCACACACTGAGTGGCTTAAACAACAGAAATGTATTGTCTGTAGGTTCTGGAGACCAGAAGTCTAAAATCGAAGCATTGGTGACTCCTTTTGTGGGCTGTGAGGGAAGGAACTGTTCGAGCCCTCTCTCCTTGACTTACAGATGACAGTCTTCATCCCTCTATGCGAGACTGTGTCCATATTTCCCCTTCTTGTAAAGACATCAATCATATTGGATTAGGGCCCACTCTAATGACTACATTTTAACCTGATTATCTCTATAAAGGCCCTATCTCCAAGTAAGTTCATATTCTCAGATACTGGGGTTAAGGACAGCAACATACGAATTTTGGGTGGAAAGTAATTCAACCCATAGTGCTACCCAAGGTCACACATCTGGGAAATAGAGGAAGCAGGATTTGATCCTGGGTCTGGAATGTCAGAGCCCGCAGTACCATCCTCCTGTGTGGTGCAGAGTGTGAACACGTGTGTGTGTCCTAGCAGTCACTCTCTGTGGCTCCCCTCTCCCATCAGCACGTGGGCGTCCAATGCCTGCTTGCATGAAGGTGTTGGCCTTTTGCAGCCCGGGCTCACTGGCATGCTGGTAGCTTTAATGCTCCTTTGGCCATAATACAGGCACCTAGTGCCATCCCCCAGGACCCTGGTGGCCAACGCTGCTCGACAAGTCAACATTGACAGGAGTGCATGGAGATACACACAGGGGGCCCGGGGGCTGCCTGACTCCCCCCACCAGCTGCCAGTTTGGATGCTACAGCCTCATTTCAGAGGCTGCTGGCTTTGAAGTGCTCAGCCCAGTCAGGCGGGAAGCTGGAGCCTGAGTCGCGGAAGAAGGGGCAGTCATGAGGCTTCCCTGCATCAGCTGGGGCAGCTAGGACCAGGCAGGCCCTGGCTGACTTTTGTCCACAGCCTGAACCTCTGCTTCTGCTGCAAGGAGACAGGGGGGCTGGACCTCTCCCCTTCTTGCTCCTCTGACCTTGGCTGGGGGAGGGTCTAAAAAAGAGACCTGGCCCCCAGGCCAATGAAGGAGACAAAGTTTGAAGGGAGAGACATGGCCTTATTCTATGGGGAGCCCAGACTTTGGAGACATGGCCTCTGCCTTCAGGGAGTTTTCAGTCCAAAAAGTCCTAGCTTTTCTGAGGCCCACTTTGTTCATCCAGGAAATGGGGATGATAGTTTGTTGTGAAGGTTCTGAAAGGTAGAGGAAGGGCTTCCCTGGTGGCTCAGATGGTAAAGAATCTGCCTGCAGTGCAGGAGACCTGGGTTCGATCCCAGGGTTGGGAAGATCCCCTGGAGAAGTAAATGGCAACACACTCCAGTATTCTTGCCTGGAAAACTCCATGGACAGAAGAGCCTGGCGGGCTACACAGTCTGTGGGTCACAAAGAGCTGGACACGGCTGAGTGACTAACACACATAGTAGAGGAGGATTTGGATTAGCATGAGCCTCATACCCCATGCATAGCTACAACGTTTATGGGGATGATGATGGCAATGGTGAAGGGTAACAGTTTCTGAGCACTTACTGTGCTGCAGACTGAGTGCTTAGTATCCTCTTAACCCAGTCATCCCATTTAATCCTTCTGAGATATCTGGAAGACAGCTACTATCATCACTGCCATTTAAAAAATATTTATTTATTTATTTGACTGTGTTGGGCTTGGGCTTCCCAGGTGGCTCAGTTGGGTAAAGAATCTACCTGCAATGCAGGAGATGTGGTTTTAGCCCCCAGGTTGGAAAGATCCCCTGGAGGAGGCATGGCAGCCCACTCCACTATTCTTGCCTGGAGAATCCCATGGACAGAGGAGCCTGGCAGGCTACAGTCCATGGGGTCTCAAAGAGTCAGACAAGACTGAAATGACTTAGCACACACATACACATACTGGGTCACGCAGCATCTTCGATCTTCGCTGTGGCCTGCGGGATCTTTTAGTTACAGCATTAGGGGTCTTTACTTATGGTATGCAAACTCTTAGTTGTAGTATGTGAGGTCTAATTCCTCAATCAGTGATCGAACCTGGGCCTTCTGCACTGGGAGCATGGGTCTTAGCTACTGGATCACCAGGGAAGTTCCATCATTGCCATTTTTAAATGAAACTGAGGTTCAGTGAAGTGGACTTCTTGACGTCACAGCTAGAGAAAGAAGGTATGGTCTGATGCTGCGCTTAAAATTTCACAGCAGGCCCTGCAATTATATGAGGATGGGGTCTCGGGGGAGGGGGGTTGCGGCCCTGGGATAAGACTGTCATGGCTGGCAAAGGCACCGATTTTGAGGTCTTCACACTCTGAGCTCTACTCTGGCCTAGGTGATACTGACTGAAGGGTGTCCATGATGATGATTTTTTTTTTCTTTACATTATCCTGTTGGTTTTGCCATATATTGACATGAATCCGCCATGGGTATACATGTGTTACCCTTCCAGAACCCCCCTCCCACCTCCCTCCCGATTCCATCTCTCTGGGTCATCCTGGTACACCAGCTCTGAGCACCTTCTGTCAAGCATCAAACCTGGGCTGGTGATTGAATTCACATATGATAATTTACATGTTTCAATGCCGTTCTCCCATATCATCCCACCCTTGCCCTCCCCGATAGAGTCCAAACATGATAATGATATTGATGATGATAAAGTGTATCCTTTGTCAAGGTGAACCAAGCATCTGCCCCCACACTTTTGAATTTGGTCCTCACAGCAACCCAGTGAGGTCAGCAGGGTGGGAATTATTCTTCATTTACAGATGAGGATACTGAGGCTCAAGAGTGCTGGGGTCAGTCTCGTAAGCAATTCAGAAAGTGGTGAGTTGTCACTCAGATTTCCTGACTCCATGTGAATATTCCTTCTGTTAGATGCAGGTAAGCATCTTCAGGTTATTTAAGAACAAAAGCCCTCCCTGGTTCTCTTCCCCACCTCTGCATTGCTGGCACTGTGAATGAGAGCAGGGACAGGTGAGGAAAGGGTGCCAATTCCCAAGAATCAACTCCCAGTAGCCACAGCAGCATGAACAGTTGACCTGTCCTGGGTCCTCACTTTGTGGTGTGCATGGTGCTTCTGTGTGTTTGTGCGGCCAGTGCTTTGGGCAGCCGTGCCAGCTGACATGAGTAGGCACAAGGAATTCAGTTCAAATGAGCCCGCGTCAGTGAGCACCTGCCAGACACCAAGCACTTGGCTGAGACAGAGGGTTGCAGGTGAGAACAAGGGCAATGACTAAGAGGTAGATGTGAGACTCCGGTGGTAACTGTTAATGTTTGGGAATGGCTAGACTGTGAGGACACAGGCACAGGTCTACCTGAGGGTCTACCTGAGGTGCTGAAGGGTTTCTCAGAGGAAGTAATGTCTAAGCTGAGGACTTAAGGGTTCAGGATTTAGCCAGACAGAAAGAGTGGCAGGGAAGAGTTCTAGGCTGAGTATAGCCTAGAACCACAAGGCCTAAGGGTGGAAGGAAAACAACGTATCCTAGGAAATTAGGATGCTAAAGGTGCTGAAGTGGGAGGGGCTAGAGGAAGGGTAATTGACTCAGGACACATCAGGCCAGGGTAAGAGGTCTGGTATCGTCTCTGTGGCATGGGGGCCCACTTATCCTGCTTCCTGTCCCCTCTTCCACTTAGATGGTACTCTCCTATCTTCAAGATCCTCTTTCATCAATCGGATTCACCCAATACCTCATAGCAGTAGCGGGAGCCAGGGTCACCATATCCACTTTACAAATGAATAAACTGAATCTCAGAGGTTATTGGCTTGGTCCATTTTACCTGGCTGGGGTGAGGGGCATTGGGCCTGGGCCTTAGAGCTCTTCAGGCCAGTACTCAGCCTGGCCTATTTGCAGGACATCAGTGTAGATTCAGGGTTGATGGTATGCCTTGGGGTAGGGGCACAGCCCGGTGTGGGAAAGCCCTGGGGATGGAGAGAGGGTGGGGATCCCTCTCCCCAAAGCTCCAAGTTGGTGAGGACTGCTGCCACCTCCCTCCTGCAGTCCCCAGAGGCTGGCTAGGGGTGAGTCAGCCTGGATGAAGTCACTGGCTTCCGCGCAGCCTGTGCCCCCTGACCTGGGAGGCGCCTGCCAGGGGCACCCGCCGAGCGGGAGGACAGGCCGGGCAGCTCTCCAGGTCTCTCCGTCGCAGCTGATTTAGGGGGGCTGGAGGTGTCCGGAGCCATCAGAAGCAGCTGGGCGTCTGGGGCTGCGAGGCCCATAAGTCATGCCACCACCTGCCGTTCCCTGCAGTGCTCCCCGAGAGGTCTGTGATGAATCGCCCGGGACTGGGCTCATCAAAATCAGTTTATGCCAAAGGGAAATTAATTTCTGTCTCTCTGAGATGGGGAAGGGAAGGGCAGCTCCAGAGGCAGGCCAGTGACAGCAGAGCAGGAACGGGAGGGGTCCTTGTGTGGCCATGGTAGTCCCTGGCTAGAGACCCTAACCCTGTCCCTTCTACAGAAGGGGTGACTGAGGCTTGCAAGAGCCTCCTAATCTTGGGGACAAGAACCCAGATTTTGTTCTGTATTAATTCTTTCTCCCCTCCTTCCCGGCTTTTATTTACTAAGCACCCACTATGTGCCAGGTTCTGTCATATGGTGGAAGCACAGTGAGCAAGACAGCAATCCTGCTTTCATGGGACAGACATTCTGCCTGGGTAAGACAGACAGACTGGTAATAGGTAAATAAGAAAATACCAGACAGGCAAGCGTTAAAGTCAGGTGATGTGGCCAATTTCCTCAGCATGGTCAGACAAGACCTCTCTGAGGAAGATACAGTTAAGCTGACACTTGAGTTTCAGAAGGGGGTAACCCTGCCGTTGTGAAGCACATTTTCTGAAAATCTAGTGGTGTTGGGGGCTGGGGTAGGAAGAGTGCATTTCAGGGGAAGGAACCAGCAGATGTCAAGGCAGGCAACCCCTAGACAAGCATTCCCCTCATGATCCTGGGCCGCCGACTGCTACCACCTGAGCAGCTGTGCCTGGGCCTGGCTGTGTGGGTGGCTGGGGGCAGGCTAGTGAATGGCTCTCCTTCCTGGCCTATCTTTTACTAGGGGGGAGATCATAATTTTTTTTCTCACCCCCGCTAGAGATCAATAATTTAGTATTATGATTTAAATACATTAGAAACAAGCCTGAATTGCTTATAGGAGAATTCACAAGACTCTTCTTTAAAGATAAAACAAGAGATGTCAAAGAAATGTTGGGTGGGGCAACTCACCCTGAGTCAGTGATCTTCTTAAAGCAAAGGGCTCCTTTGTGGTTATAAGCGGCTGGGTCAGTCTCTTCACAGCCAGGCTGGAATCCCTCTGTCAGGAGTTCCTCTGTGGCTCCCCAGTGCCTGTATCAAGAACCTTAGGTTGGGCATGGCGCCTGTCTGAATGCTCAAAATGATGCTGTTAAACAGCTGTTGTTACTCCCGTGTTACAGATAAGGAAACTGAGACTTGGACAGGAAAGAGACTTTTCGAAAGTCTTAGGCCTGATTAGTGGCAAAACCAGGATTCAAACTCACAACTTGAGTCATTCCTCGTCCCTGCCTCCTGGTAGCCACATCCTCACTCTTACTTTCTCTTGATCCATTTTCCATTATCCTGTGTTCCGCAGATAACGTACTCAACAGGTTCTCACCCCAGCACCTTTGTATGTGTGGTTCTCTCTGCCTGCAGTCCCCTGCCTCCTTATATCTATTTGTTGAGACTCTAACCGTTCTTCTGCTTGCAATTCGGGAGACTTGGGTTTGATCCCTGTGTTGGGAAGATCACTTGGAGAAGGGAATGGCAATCCACTCCAGTATTCTTGCCTGGAGAATTCCAAGGATAGAGGATCCTGGCAGGGTATAGTTCATGGAGTCGCAAAGAGTTGGACATGAGTGAATGACTTTCACTAACCAGTCCTCATGGTTTTATTCAGTTTCTTCCTCTTCTGATGGCTGCCCTTTATCTCTTATGCCTCATAGTTCTATTTGCCCTACTCTCTGAGCCATTATCACACATATTTTATGTGCCCAGGGATTGCAATGTGACAGACCAGGATTTAGGTTCACGTCTCATTTCTTTCTTTTTGTGTGTGGCTGTGCTGCTTGGCCTGCAGCATATTAGTTCCCTAACCAGTGATCGAACCCTGTCCCTCGGCAGTGAAAGCACTGAGTCTTAACCATTGGACTGCCAGGGAAGTCCCCACGTCTGTCACATATATTGGCTCTGTGATCTTGGGAGGGCAACAATTTTTATGAACCTCAGTTTCTTCATTTGTTAAAGTGAGCCTACAATGGGGAGCCAAGAGACGATGAATAGAAACACTCAACATAGGGTCTGGATGTCTCTGAAAAAATGGCAACAGTTGTTACAGAGCCTTTCCTAGCCTCAGTTTCTTCATCTGTAAAATGGGATTCAATGTTCCCTTGTAGGCGTTCACAAAAGATGGCAAAGGGTGTCCTATGTGCCTGGCACACAGTGAGTTGGTACTCAACCAGAGAGGGTAGATCTAGGGCTTCCTCACATCTCTGTCCCTCACGGATCCAGCCCAGGACTTTGTGGCTCAGAGCATATTTTTTCAGTTGAAGTTGAGGTAGATTTACATTTCCAAGCAGTGTGGGTTCATTCAGTCAAGGCAGCCCTCACGGTCATCCTGGTACAAGAGAGGGAAGTGACTTGGCACCTGCAGAGTCTCCGTCATGATCATCATAACAGTAATTAATTTTTTGGTATGGGCAATTGGCATTTTCATTTTACATAAAGCACTTTTGGAGAATTTTGCTGTTTTTATTGATCTGTAATGTATTGTGTCTAAGTACAAACAGCAGCTGCACAGGCAGTTTTAAGCAAAGCCCTCAGCTCTGTTGCAAACAGATCGCTGCCTGAAGTCCTTCCTGAAGAGAAATTTGGGAGCTCCTTCTGTCCAACCATGGCCCCACTGCCACCCTCCTTTGGTTATGAAACAAATTCTCTGGAAACTCTGCCCTTTAGTATCTAGGGGTAGGGGTGCTAAAGACCCCCAGCTCCTTTCACAGAGGGAGGGGTTGTCTTCAGTCACTTTTGCAGGGGGCAGAGGTCTGAACAGCAATAACAGAAAGATGGCCTGATCCAGGGGCAGGCAGGGAACTCTGCTTTGTGGTGACGGAGGGACTCCCCACAGAGGTCCAAAGGTACCTCTGTCCCTAAGGACGTGTAGCCTTTCCCACCCTCTCTTCGGGCTGATTTCAGAGTTGGGAAGACTGAGGCTGACATTCCAGTGGCCCCCACCTTGGGGCTATTTCTCTGGGCAGTGAAGTTGATTACACTTTGTAAGTAGAGACACAGCCAATGCAAGGTGGGCACTTAGTTGTGTGTCCTTTTGGGAGGCAGCTGATGGAAACGGGGCTTCTCAGAGGAAGAGGCTCTGTCCAAAGGGCAACCCTGAAGTGTGAGGTGCCCATGGTCTCGTGTGTCTGCTGGGTACTCCAGTGTCCCTTTCTACTGGTTGGGGTCTGAGCTTTATTTTGGCCGCATTGAATGGGAGCTGGAGAAATGACCCAATAGTTTGGAAAACTGGATATAAGAAGACAGAAATGAGGCAGCAGACCTTAAGAAGGCTCTGTCTCTTTAGTTCATGGTGCCTGAGGATTTTAGGAGAACTTTGCCTGGAGGGGTGCAGAGACCTTGGAGCAGATGGGCCTCCAGGTGTCCTGAGGGGCCTGACAGCCCCTCTACGCTCCCCAGTTATCCATAGCCCCATATACTCAGGGACCACAGAGGTCTTACTGTGAGTGACAATGTAGATAGTGTGTTACCTCGAGAGAGGAGAGAACTCCTTGGGCCTGTCTGGACAGCCCCTACCTCCTCTTCCTTTGGGTGTTGGGAGTCCAGCCATCCTTACTGAGCTTAAGATTATTTAGTCAACAGTGTTTCTTGAGAGTCCCCAAGGCCCAGGTTTGTGTTAGGAGCTGGACCACCAATTCACCTCCAGGGACTCACTGTCAAGAGAGAGGAGCTGAACTCATGGCCAGCTCATTCCATCTCAGACATTTGAGCTTAGGGATGCTCATAGCAAAGGCCTTAATCTGGTCTGGTCTGAGAGGCCAGAGAAGGCTTCATGGAAGTAACTTGCTGGGTTCCAATCACAGCTCCACCACTTACTGGCTGTATGACCTTGGAAGAGTTTTTTTTTTTTTAACCTTGCTGAGGATTCAGTGAATTAATACATGTAAATATCGCTGAAGACAGTGCCTGCCACACAGTACGTATTCTGTAAATGTTAAATAAAAACTAAAAACCCCAACAGTCCAGTGGTTAGGACACTGTGCTTTCACTTCAGGGGCATGGGTTCAATCCCTGGTCAGGGAACTAAAATCCTACAAGTTATGCAGCCCAAAAGCAAACAAAAAAAACCAAGTATCACTTGGGTGAGTAGGACTTGGCAACCATATGGGTAAGAAAGAGTGTCCTCAGCAAAGAGAACAGGGGCATGGATGTGGGAAAGCAGGTTCCTCCAAGGATCTCCCTTCTGTGTTACCTGGTGGGGGTGATGGTGGCTGTCCTGATCTATGATTTGGGCTGGTAACTCCACCTCCCTCCCTCCACCACCACAGAGTGGCCTTGGGACATGAGGTGCGAGTGAATTCCTGCTGTGCCCACTTACCCAATCTTCTGCTGGTCCTGCCAGTGTTTGTGAGCCCAGCCCTGGATGGGCAGTGCTGGGCATTCTCCTATGGGCATCTGGAACCACCCAGATTCCCACTCCTGGGTGGGAAGCCCAGGGGTCAGGAGGGCTTCTTGAAGGAGGTACTCTCCAAATAGTGTCCTAAAGGAAAAGGAACCCTTTCCTAGACAGGGGGAAGGGGGCGTTCCAGGCCCAAGGGCACAATCTGTGCAAAGGTTGGAGAGATCCCAAAGCTGGGAAAACAAAAAGACCTTGGGTGGAGTTTAGGTGCAGGACCTGGGGAGCCCCACTTTGGATCGGTTTTATCAGGAGGTCTGCATTGTCCTCCCTTTGCCCTCCAGCCCCAGCCCGCATGGTGGCCTAAGAGGTTAAAGTCCAGTCTTGCTCCAGGGCCAGCCCAGGAGCTGGGGGTAGGGGCGCTAGTTGCCCCGTGCCTCCCTCCCACTCCAGAGCCAGGAGGGTTTGGCAAAGCAACAACGCAGCCTTTGTGCGTCTCTGCGGGTCTAGGCACGTCTGGCCCAGCCTAGGCGGCTGCTGGTTTCAGTGCCCTGTGATCCCAGCCAGGCGGGGCAGGGCAAGGCGTCCTCAGAGTCTACACAGTGTGGCTCCTGGGGTCCCCAGCCTCCCCCTTTCCAGCCATGCCAGGGCTCCCCAGGTGAGGATGCCTGTGGTCTTGGTTGGAGTACCTGGACATGGGTGGGGCTGGCAGTGAAGCTATAGAGCAGGTACACGGTAGGCGGAGGTGGGCGGGAAGGTGGGGGATGGGAGCCGGGCACATCCCAAGGCTCCCAAGTGCTGCAGCATGCAGCCGGATGGGTACCCAGGGGTGAGTCTGAGTGTGCATTGGGGTGAGGACATGCTTCAGGGTGTGAGGGTCTGGGGTGGAGCACATGAGCAGCCCCCAGCCTTCTGGAACAGAGCGCTGCTGTCTCTGCCCATAGCGCCAACAACGAGGCCTCTCTCTCTCGGCACATAATGTCCCCTCTGTATTGTCTGCTGCTCAGTGGTGACGATAATTTTAAGGCTCAGATCCTTTTCGCGGGTGCTGGGGGAAGGATGGAGGCTGTCTGGGGGAGGGCCAGGACTCCCAGGCTGAGTTTCAGCCTGTGCTTCAGGGGAGGTCTGTCCTCTGTTTGGGGTCTCCCCCTAAACACCCACCACCCTCCCAGGGGCAGCAGAGTGAAGTCAGCCTCTGCGGGGACCCTCCTCCCCTCCAGTCACATGGCCCCATCAAGCTCCAAGCCCTCCCCTACTTAGACGTCTCACTGGGGGCTGAGACCTCTGCAAAGGAACCTGCTCTGGTAACTCCTTTTGGTCACTGCCTGTGTCTGCTGAGCTAGATGTTTCTTCATGTCTACCTCTAGTCTTTCCTGCTGTGGAAGCACTAGACCACAAGTTGTCAACCATTTTGTTCTCAGGACTCATTGTTCATTGGCTAGTCCTGTCTCACTCTGCGACCCCGTGGACTGCAGCAGGCCAGGCTCCCATGTCCTTCACTATCTCTGGAAGTTTGCTCAAATTCATGTCCATTGATTAGGTGATGCTATCTAACCATCTCATCCTCTGCTGCCCCCTTCTCCTTTTCCTTTAGAGGCTTGATAATTATTAAGGACCCTGAAGAGCTTTTGTTTATGTGAGTTATATTCATCAAGACTTATCATATTAGAAATTAAAACAAAATTTTAAAACATATATTTAATCATTCATTTAAAAAATAATACTAACTCCATTACAGGTTAACACAGACAATATACTTTTATGAAAAATAACTTTATTTTCTGGAACAAAGCAAAATTAGCAAGAGGAGTGGCGTTATCTATACATTTTTGCAAATCTCATTAATATCTGGCTTAATAGAGCAAAAGGCCCCCTTGGGGTTGGATTTCTCATGTCTGTTTTTGCTTTCAATCTGTTGTGATATGTTTCTGTTGTTTTGTTGAAGTATATGAGGAAAACTTGGCCTCACACAGATTTCTGTTTAGAAAGTGATGAGTATTTTCCTAGCCTTTGCAGATAATTTGATACTACACCAAAACTTGACAAGTGATAGTTTCTTAAAGGTTAGTTGCTATGAAGAATCTGAAATCCCATCAATGAGTCTTTTATATTCTGTTTCATTAAAGTCCATTTGTCTGTCTTGTCCTTTGAATGGCTCTTTTGCCCATGCATAATTTTATAACATTATGCACTGGTCATTTAAAAAATATTAGTTCACTGAGTTACGGAGATCTCTCAAATGTTAATATATTTCATTATGTAATATTAAATAGTCACACTGATATCACCATCAATTTCATCAGAAATGTACCAGCAAGGTCTCAAGTTCATGGTGACCTATACAAGTATTTCCCAATTCAAATTTTCACTTAAAACAATAGAATTTTATCATTGGCAGTAAATGCTACTGTTGTTTTTGTTGAAGTGATAGGCTCACTTGGTTATTTTTGAGAGCAAATCTGCCAGATAACCAAGTCTAAAGTTTGTCTGTCAGTCTTTCTTCTTTTTTTCTTTCTGTCTTTCCTTCTTTCTTTCCAACCCAGGAGTCGAGCTGGGGTCTTCTGCATTGCAGACTAATTCTTTACCAACTGAGCTATGAGTGAAGCCCTTAAAGTAAAGTCGTATTCCATAAAAAAGCAGCTAGTTCAGGTCATAACTCAAACAACTGCAGAACTGCTTCCCTTTGAGGTAGAAATCATACTTTGGTATGTTACAGACTGTTTTATATGAATTTCCCAAATCATCACACACAATGTTTACTACATGTGTATGCAAGGTTGAGTTTTAATAAAATGACTAATTTTTTACTGCTTCACTTTAACAAGGACATTCTTAAGTGAAAGTAGTAGCTTCTTTTTTTTTTTAATGGAAGCTCCTGACAGTGATATATACAATGACTTCTAGCACATTTTGGTGCCACTGCCTTGATTTGTGCTAAGGCACAAACAATTTTACCCACTATTATTTTTGTACCATCATTGCAAATCTCAACACAGTAAAAAGCCTTAGTATTATTGGTAAAATAATTTTGACCTTACCTAGCCCTAAGGTCTTAAATACTCCCAGTGTTCTGTGAACCTTGCTTTGAGAACCACTGTACTAAGTTATAGGCTTCCCAGGTGGCTCAGTGGTAAAGATTCCACCTGCCAATGCAGGAGACAGGAGATGCAGGTTTGATCCCTGGGTTGAGAAGATCCCCTGGAGGAGGAAATGGTAACCCACTCTAGTATTCTTGCCTGAATAATCTCATGGACAGAGGAGCCTGGTGGGCTACAGTCTGTGGGGTTGCAAAGAGTTGAACATGACTGGGCAAAACTGATCACACTCACGCATCCTGAGTTATTCTGCCTCATTCTGTTCTTGGTGGTGATGGGCCATGTTTTACATATTTCACTGATTAGGATTACTGAGCCCCAGTGGAGCCTCACATGGGTCCTCATCTCTCATTCCAGCACCAAAGTGAGAATTTTTTTCCTGGCAGGAATTGAGGACACTTCTTAGGGGAGGTGGTGTTGATCTGATGGTTGGCCAGAATGCAAAAGGTGGGGGTGGGAGCCAGGGAGTACATTCTTAGTGGAAGAAACAGCACTGGCAAAGGCCTAGGGAGAAGAACATAATGAGGCCTAAGGATCTTGAATGCCAGCCTCAAGGCACTAGGTGCCACAGAGTGATGTTGACAGGGGAAGCAATGGCTATTGTTATTCAGCCACTCGGTCGTGTCCAACTCTTGCGATCCCATGGGCTGTAACCTGCCAGGCTCCTCTGTCCATGGGATTCTCCAGGCAAGAATATTGGAGTGGGTTGCCTTTTCCTTCTCCAGGGGGGATCTTCCCAACCCAGGGATTGAACCTGTGTCTCCTGGCAGGCAGATGTTTTACTGCTGAGCCACTGGGAAAGCCCAGTGATGGATGAGATGAACCCAAAAACAGACAGGGCCAGAGATGGGGCCTTCACCAGGAGGCCTTTCCATGCCAGCCGCCCTCAGGACTGTGCCCTTAGAGTGGGGTGACATGCGGCCATTTAGATGGATTCATCCTTCATGACCATGACTGGCAGAGTGTGGTCTGCTGCCCAGAATCCCCTGGTGAAAAGTGTCTCCCAGGTTTCTGCACTGACAGCTTCTCTCTTCCTTTGTATCAGCTGTCATGGTGACAGTGACCAGCCTCGCCTGGTTTCTTGTGTCATGCGTGCATGGGAGGGTGACCTGAGCACAAGTGACAGCTGCAAAGAGAGGTTGGTTGTGGTGGCCTGTCAGTGGGTGATAAGGGCCTGGGCCTCAGAGCTGTGAAAGCTGGGGCTGCAGCACTGACCCTGAACAGGGATTGCCTCCCACCTCCACCCTGGGCCAGGCGTGCCCTTCTCCTCCTCCAGGGGCTCTGTGTTCCTGCTCCAGTGTGTTCCCCTGTGCTGCTGGGGCTCAACTCCTGGCCGGGTCTGAGATGGGACCTCAGTTTCTGCATAAGACAGGCCTCTCTACCCTGCTGTGCTCCTGGGTACTGGGCCCATATGGTGTGCATGGCTGTGCTGTGTGACTGTGTGGGAGTGTCCTGTGTCACATGTGTTTGTGGCTGTGGCATGTAACGTGCCCTGTAGTGCAGATGCTTGTGAGCTTGTGTACCCTACCATGTTGAGTCGTGTGTATGTTTTTGTGCCTTTAGTTGGGTGGCATGTATTTTAATATATAGTTTTATATGTCTTTTGGGGGTGTGAGTGTCATTGTGGTGGGTGTGTGTTTTTGTGTGATGGTTTGTCAGTGTATATCTTGGCCCAGTCCCAGAAGAAGGCCTGCTGAGGCATTGGGGGTTGGGGGTGGGGCCTGTACTGGGCTAGGGAGCCTACAGCCAGGAGGTCTGACTGGGAATGGACATGTCTTCACTGGCTCAGTGAGCATCTGTGCTCAGTCAAGTCTGACCCTATGGACTGTAGCCGGCTAGGCTCCTCTGTCTATGGGATTTCCCAGGCAAGAATACTGGAGTGGGTTGCCATTTCCTCCTCCAGGGGAATCTTTCCAGGGATCGAATCTGTGTCTCCTGCATCTCCTGCACTGCAGGCAGATTCTTTACAACTGAGCCATCAGGGAAGCCCCACTGGCCCAGAGAGCATTGCAAACCATGAAAGAACCCCTGTCCAGCTTTGCCACCCCCGGCTAGTCAGGGTGGCTGGGTGGAAAGAAGGCATGAGGGAACCAAAACAGGCTTGGCCTGCCGCCAGCACCTTGCTGCCACTTGAGCCTGGTGGTGGTAGCCCAGTGCCCCGGGCCCATCCTCCTAAGGCTCCAAGCACTTTTTGTTGTGGGAGTTGGGAAGGGGTCAAAGGCATGGCTCAGTTTGGCTCTTGTGGTCAACTTCAGCTCGTGGTGGACCATGGAGGCAGAGCTGGGCCCATACTGTTTTGGGCTGGGGCTGCAGGTAGGACTAGCTCCACTGAGTCAGGCCTGATGCTAAGTTCATTACATGTGTCATTCACTCAACAAATGTTTATTGAGCATGTGCTCTGTTCCAGGCCCTGCTTTAGGTGCTGGCAGTTTAGCAGTTAGCCTCTCTGAATCGGAGAGAGGAGAGAAGGCCTACTGCTGTGCATGTTACAGAAGAAGAACCAGATCCTAATGGGTTAAGTGGTTTGCCCAAAGTCACGACAAAGCTGAGACTGGAAACCAGGCCTGTCTTGTGCCAGAGATGCCCTCCTCCTGCCCTTGATGTTCACAATTGCAGCCTACATGCTCACTGAGCTAGGACCATCAGGGTGAGGGGATGGGCAGACAACACTTGGCTAGCCTTGTGCCCTGGGCTGTTGGCTGATGTTGAAGAGTGGGTACAACAGCTAAACCGTGAGCTCCTAGTTGTCTGCAGGGAATGTGAGGTGCTTGGAGTGGTCCCCAGAGGCTGTGTGTAGAGGTGATCAGATAGAGATTCAGGTGTGGGGAGGGACTGGAGGGTGTACCTTGTGTTTCCAGAGTGCAGTGACCCAAGGGAATACTTCCTCTCTGGCTATGTGAACTGAGATGGGGCTCTGCTTCATTCTGAGCCTCAGCTTCTGCACCTGTAAAGTGGGCACAATAATTGTCCCTTCCAGCCCCAGTGGGTACAATGCTCAGGGCTTGGTGGCTGGTGCATAGTAGGGCAGCTGGGGGGCTAGGGCAGAACTGGAAGTAGGCAGGGTCTCCCCCAGGGCTCTCTGCTCAGCCCCAGGAAATGGGTAGGGGGTAGAGAGGAGGAGGAGCAGATGTGCCCGCGTCTCACAAGAGCAGCCGCATTTAGCCACCGAGTTGGGATTGAAATATTCCTGAGGGAGAAGAACCCTGAGGCTTCAGGGCGGCAACAGCTCGTCAGTGGGGAGCGGGGAAGGGATGTTGTCACCATCTGCCTCGTGTCTGTCTGCGACTAAAATAATACTGGGGTGAGACTCGCCGCAGGCACGGGCCCAGCCACAAGGTTCCCCAGAAGAGGGAGGGGCCAGGGGGTGCTGCAAGGCTGGTGGGGGGATCAGTCTCATGAGTGCAAGGCTAGACCCCCAGACCTGGCTGGGGACTGCTCCAGAGGGAGACCAAGCGTGTGCTGAGATCCCAGTAAAGCAGGGGCAACAACAGAAACAAAAGCAAGAGGGACAGACAAATTGCCTGATTCAGCTTCCATGAGCAGATCCAGAATATTGAAACCAGAAAACGTAGCAAGAAGCTATTTTAATTTCAGCCAACGTATAAGTTTCGAGTCTATGGTTTACTGTGGTTTTTATTTTGAATCAAATATGGAGGATGCTCCATAATCTGCTCATAGCTCAGGGCTCTGGGGATAGAGCACCCACCTTTCTCACTGGGCAAAGCAGTCACGTCCCAACTGCCTCTAAGAGTTGGTACCCCAGGGCCTGGGCAGACACCCCTTCAGATGGGGACCTGGCTAGGAGCCTGATGCTTGGCCTCTGGGCAGTGAAGCAGTCATGCCTGGTCTTCTGCTGTGCGTCTCACCAGACATGAGCTGTTGGGTATTTTTGTTTTTGCAGAGAAAACAGACCCATGACCTCAGCAGTTTATTTTAACTGCAGAAGCACCCTAACTGCTGGTTGCTGTGTGCTGACATGGGGCAGTGCTGTCCATTCAGCAGGCAGCAAGTGAGCACCTACTGTGTGCAGGCCGTGAGTGGAGCAGACTGGACGCACTCTCAGCATTCAAGGCCAGCCACCTGGGTACCAGGGAGGGTGCTGGGGAGGTCAGTGAGGGGTGCTGGATATGGCAGGAGACCACGGCTGTTGTCTTGAAGGAGGTAGCAGATGCACTCAGCCTTGAAGAGGAGACATGGAAGACATTTGACATCAGCAAGGGAGAGCAGAGAGAATGCCCTAGGCAGTGGGAACTGCGTACACAGACCATGACTTTGTGGCTGCCTCTTTATGGGAAATGTGTCTGCGTCACGTTCTTAGCTGCGAAGCAGAGCCCTTCCAGTAGGCCAGACCTTGTGCTTACTGCTTTACATGTGTTTTCCTGGTCATTCCTTACCAAGCCCCCAAGCTGGGGTCTCTCATCTCTATCTGGGCACAGTGACCATAGGAACCTCTTCAGCATGTATGAGTGTGTGCACATGGGAGAAAGAAATGCAGGTGCCTGCACGCAGGAGCCTGGGGAACCCCACTTTACAGTCTTGAGCAAATTTCTCCTCTGAGCCTCAGCTTCCTCATCTGTGTAATGGGACTATAGTACCTATGTACAGGCTTCTAATAAGCATTAAAAGTGAAAGCAGGTATGAGAAGCCCTCTGTAAATTCAGTGAGTCCCCAATCAGGGCTGATTCTCCTCATCTTCCCAGAACAATCCAGCCAGCAAGCTTTCCCTGCAGCTGACAGCACCCCTGGCCCCTGCATCAGCTACCACTTTGAATTATTCAGGACTCTCACTCCAGGCCTCTGTGGCCACTCTTCCCCTCCTCTGCAAGCCTGGTTTTCAGCACCTACTTTGAGCCTCTGTTGGGGCTCTGCTGACCTCCATTCCCTCAAACTTCAGTCTGTTCAGGTGGGGCGGTGAGTATGATAGGGTGAGTGTGTGTGTCAGAGAGTGACCGGGAGTGTGTGAGAGCACAAGAGTGTGTGACAGTGTGTACAAGCATGTGAATGTGGGAGGGTTACGGAGTGTTTGAAGTGTGAGTGTAAAAGTGTATGTGACCCTGACAATGTGAGTGTGTGTGGACACGTGAGGGTGAGGATGAGTTTTTGTGTGAATGTGTGTAAGTGTGAGGATGAGTGTGTGAGTGTTTGTATGTGTGAGTATGCTATACTGTATGAGTGTATGTGGAGGCCTGGGCCCTCCTTAAAGTGCAGGGAAGCCAGGCTCAAGAGTACACAGTGACCTGGAGTCAGATTCCAGCCTGGAGAAGGAGGGGGTCAGGTCACCTCTATTTCCAGTGTCTCTTCATAATTGCGTGCAGTGGGGAGAGGTGGGAAGAGGCAAGTGTTTGGGAAGAAGGGTATGTAGTGGTTAGGTCATGGACAGAACCTGAATCCCATCCCCTATGGGGACTTTAGCCCACTGCCAGACTGTTCCTGGTCTACCTCATTTCCTGACAAACTGAGACCCTCAGAGGAGAGCAATTCCCTCTCACTGGTCATTTTCCTCTCCCTGAGCCGGGGTGAGCGGAGAACCCCAGTGGCTGAGACTGGGAGACTGTTCCCCAGTCTGTTCCCCATCTATAGTTAGGTGGCAGCCCCCAGAGGTCTTAAGGGGGAGCTGTGGAGGGGGGCAAGAATCTATTGGTACTCTTGCTGGAGGGCCCCCACCCATGGGCTGGAAGGACATAGCAGACTTCCCTCTGCTTGACCCCCAGCCCTACCCGCATGCTGGTCCTGCCTGGAGTCTCACTGTCTAATGTGCATGAATTTGGAGTACTGGGGTGGCTGTGGGGGTGGGATTTAGGAACTGGGAGCCTGCAGTGTATGGAGGTTGGGGATGGACTGTGTGAGAGAGGCCTTTAGTATGGGAGAGGTCTGTGTACTGGTGTGAGGCTATGGGTGACTGAATATATGTTTGTATCTGTGAGTTTTTCTATATGTATGGGCATATACATATAGATTGTGTTTGTGTTTATCTGCAAGTTTGTGTGTGAGTACCTGTTTGTGTGATTGGGTGAGCATGTATAATCTATTGGAGTGTGTGTTTGTAGAAGTATCTATTTGCGTGAGGGGGTGAGAGATGATTGACAGGAAGGGGGTAGATGGGGGGCCACCTGAAGCTCCATGGCTTCAGTCTTCCTCAGACCTTGCTTGGCATGGCCTGAATCTGACTGCAGTGGGCCCACACTGCTGGCAGTGTGATTGCCTGGCTTTGTGGCACAACCTCACAGTCCCATGGCAGGGGGAGCTATAGGTTGGAGTGGCAAGGCAGGGTGAGAGACTTGATTTTTGTGGGAGACAGAAAGAACTGGGGACAGAGCCAGAGCTCCTGGAACCTGATGCCTGGGTCCAAGTCCTAGTTCCTCCACTCACTTGAGTGAGCAAGATGAGTCATTTCTTTTTCTGAGCCTCAGTTTCCTCATCAGAACAGTGGGGATTCTGATGGTCATGAGACCTTGGGGTACAGGACCTGCACATTAAGTGTTACCCACCAAATATCCCGAGACTGGGTCTTCCTCCAGATTCTGGGAAGTTGGCCAGTTGAAGGCCTGGACCCTGGCCTCCAGAGGCTGGGGAGATGGTACCTTTTTCCCTTTTCTGGGCCCAAAAGGCCTGATTTGTCCCTACTGTACCTCTCCCATCAGCGGATATGTGTGCACGTATGTGTGGAGAGTGCAGAGGAGTATAAGTCAGCTAGTCATCCAGTCCATCCCCCTCCATTCTGGGAGGGTCAGTCCCCAGATCAGCAAGTGTTTTCCATTCTGCTCCTCCTTCCCATGGTCCGAAGCAGGAATGGAGCAAGTCCTGCCCGTTTCCTCTCTGGCCTCACTTTCTCCCTCTGTTAGAGCCAGGGGGCTGGGAGGCCTGAGTGTCCCTGTTGCTAGGTCCTCAGAGCTGACTAGCTCCCCCAGTGCCCCGCAC
The DNA here is from genome assembly GCA_007570785.1 of Antilocapra americana. Lineage (NCBI taxonomy): Eukaryota > Metazoa > Chordata > Mammalia > Artiodactyla > Antilocapridae > Antilocapra > Antilocapra americana. The sequence continues at coordinate 945,716 of ML661896.1, read as the reverse complement.
CCGCTAGCCTGCAGAGCTGTGGCCCAGGCAGCTGTCCGGCTGAGCGGGTTAGCAACACAAGACAGATGGCGAGGGATTATCTCAGCTTCTCAGAGTGCAATGGCGGCAGCGGTTGGGGGGAGAGGGAGGGCCTCTTACACCCTCCCCATGTGTGTATCCACACACACAAGACACATGCGGTTCCCCACTCCTGCCCCAGACCCAGCCTAGCCTCCTGATATTTATGAGGTAGGCAGGAAGGCAGGAGGAGAGAGGAGATTCTGAGAACTGGTGAGAACCGTGGGACTTGGCAATCTTGCTCCTGTCCCCCTGGACTCCTGGACCACAGGCTGAACCAGCTGGGCTTCTGAGAAGGCCCTCCCAGGCCCCTCTTGGACTGTGCCTCTGCTTCTAGGGTTTCTCTGCAGCTGCCCCCACTGGGAATGGTGTGTTCAGAACAGGGACTTAAAGAGAAGCCTGAGGCTCAGAAATGTGTGAGCTGTGCCCAAAGTCACACAGCAAGTTTGGCTTATCAGCAGGCTGATGCCTGGGGCTTGGCAAGCTGGGGAGGGCCCGGACTATGAGGTTCCTGAGTCTTCTGCAAACAAAATGTGGTTGCCCCAACACTTGCCGCTGCTGCCCAAGATCTCACAGGGATGTATGTATGACCTGTCCTGGGAGAAGCTGCATGCACACAAGGACTCAGGCACAGCCTCTTTCACATAGACGTCAGCCTGCATGCAGGCTGTTTGGAGTTGAATGACAGAGCTATGTCTTCAGGCTGTGTCACTGGGAAGGAATTGGGGTGAGGTTAGAGCCCCACTAGAGTGAATTCTCCCACCTGTCCCATAATTTGCCACAGGCAGACAGGAAAGAGCGCTTTAGCCAGAGACTCAGTATTAGTCCCCTAACCTCGCCTTTGGACACCCTTCCCTCCCCCTAGGCCTGAGTCATCAGTGCTGGGCCCCAGGGAGGGATGTGGGCCAGGAAGTTGGGCCAGATTTGCAAAAGACATCCCCAGGGGACCCTTTTCCCAGCAGTGTGTGTGTGTGTGTGTGTGTTGGGCGGGGGTGGGGCGTGTGTGTGTTGGGCGGGGGTGGGGCGTGTGTGTGTGTGTGTGTGTGTGTGTGTGTGTGTGTGTGTGTGTGTGTTGGGCGGGGGTGGGGCAGGTAGGCCAGAGTGGAGACCTCAAGACAGAGACTTGGTCTCTACTCACAGCTACCGAAGTCCAGACCTCTCCTCCCTCCCCTACAGTGAGTCAGGGCCTGCTGGACCCAGGAATGTGGACTAGAGGCAGTGCTAGGCTGTGCGGGTGGCCTGGTTCCAGTCTCTGCATGGAGCAAACCCACTCCTCTGGGCCCCTGAGGCTTCAGCTTCTCACTCTGCTTCTAGGGGCTCATATGTGGCTGTCTAGGACCCAAGATGAGGTGGACTGGAGAGTCAGTTGGGAAGCTAGTTGGGCCTACCCTTGAAGCTGCGTTATTTGCTGGCTTGCAGAACTTGGAGATAACACCCACACTGTTCCTGTCATTCTGTGCACCACAAGCTCCTCACCTGCAAGCCAGATTAGCCCCTTTGTCTCTAGTCTGAAACGACCTGACTACACTTCGGCCTCTCTGGGGCAGGGTCCTGGCCAATCTCTCTGACTCTTTGAGCTCAAGTTGCTCGTCCGCATCCTTTATCCTGAGGGTTGGGTGAGCCCATATCTAAGCTCCCTACGTCCCCTCGGAGCTGGGCTTGGGGAGGTCCTAGTTGAACTCAAGGGGTCTGAGCTTTCCCCCTCTCATAAGTGAGACTTTTCCCGTTCTTTCCTTAAGGTTTCAAAGTAACATTCTAAAGAGGCACCGTGAGAGCCAATCAGAGAGCCTATGTAAATAAGGAGTCGCTGATTGGCTGTCTCCTTCACGCCCTTTACGAAACTTCAACTTCATCAACTCAGCAAAGATTTTTCCCTTTGGCCTCTCGCGCCCTGGAGGAGGCGGGTCTGAGGGTCACCGGGGCCATTCCCCTGCTGTAGGGAGCCTGACCCACCGAGTCGGGCCACTTTGGGTCAGGCAGGGGCGAGTGCGCCGGACCCTGGGGGTTTATTCTGGCTCAGAACCCCGGCAGGGGCTTCCCGGGGAGTGTGCCCCCTCCTCTTCTTTGTAGGACAGCTGCAGAGAGGGCTGCAGGCCGCGGGTATCGAGCTTGGCTGGGCCTGATCGATATCTGCCCACTGGACTGATGCGCCGGGGAGTCGGCTCGACAGGGGCTCCGCGGCAGAGTGATGGCCGAGCAGCTCCCCCCTTCCCATCCGCACCCCGCCTTCTCAGGCACTCCCCGGGAAACCGAGGCGGGGTGGTGGTGTTGGGATCGAGGGCGCGGCGTGGGGCAGGCGACAGTCTCTCGTTCTGGGCCGCTGCCCTCGTGGTGGGGGCGGGGGTAGCCGGGGACCGCACCCTGCTCCCCAATCTACGCTTGTCTCCACCCCCAACGATTGCCCGCAGGTCGAGGCTGTCCCTGCCTGTATCTCGTCCCCTCGTCCTATCCTTCGCCTTCCTCCCCATTCTCTTTGTGTGTCTCCTCCCTGGCTCTGAGGTCCCTCCCTCACTTCTGTCTCTGTGGTGTCTATCTCTACATCTCCGTCTCCATTTCTTTCTCTGCCTGTCTCTCTAGCTGCCCCTCGGTCTCTGCTTAGGCCTCCTCGCCTCTTGCTCATTTTCACTTCCTCTCTTTGTCTGGCTCTCTTCTCTCCCTCCCTTCAGGCCCCCCCACCCGCACACCTCACAGCCCTGTTTACGACATCCCCAGGGCTGGCAGGTGGGCGGGGCTGCAGCAGAGAAGGGGTGAGTGAGGGAGACGCAGCCTCCCCCCCAGCTGTTAACCTTCACGCTTCAAGCCTCAGCGGATGGCAGAGGAGGGGGAAAGCCCAGCTGCCAGCTTGGCGGAGGTGACCAGGCGGGGACTGGGGGCTGCCCCTCCCTTTGGGCTTGTCTCTGGGGCGGTCTGGGGCCGGAAGGAATGTGATGGAGGGCGCCTCTGGCGGAGAGAGGCTATTAGCCCCCGAAAGCTTTTGCTAGCCGGGCGGGTACCCAAAGGGGGCTCTGAGCGGCGCAGACTCTGCCCGCGGCCGGGCCGGACGTGGGGGCCGGCGTGAGAATCCCGCCCATCTGTGAGCCGGCCTCACGCCGTCAGACCCAATTTATCTCGCCGCCAAAGTTTCACAGCCATCTGCTCGAGTGGAACGGCTTCCAGCGCTGGCCCCACCGGGCCCCCCAGCCAGCGCGGGGATGTTTTCCAATACGGCAGTATCGCAGCCCCCCCCACACCCCAAAGCAAGGAGGGAGTGTGGTGGTGGGAGGGAGGCGGCAGAGCGCTGTGCGTGGGGCTGGCAGGCAGCCCTCTCCCGCGAGCGAGCCGACCCTGAATTTTAAGCGATTGATCAGGAAGCGCAGGCCGTTCCCATCACTTAGAGCAGCCAAATGCGACGGCGCAGGGATTTCAAGGGGCCTTTGCGGAGGCGGTAATGAGGTCACCATCACCGCGCCAGCAGACGGGCAAGAGGGGGCGAAGGCCTGCGGGTACACGTGTGTGTGCACAAGCGCGTGTACAACCACACGTATGTCTACGTGACCCCCGGGGCCCCAGCACTGACCAGGAGAACTCGGCATTTGGGTGTGAGCCAATCTCTGTTCCCCTACCCCCATCCCCCACCCCCTAGCTGTGTCTTCGTGACGTCACTAGAACTCAGTCCCAGTCCCAACAATGATCACCTTAGCTTCAGCACAGGAACCCCAAGCTTCCTCCCCTCCCCCCATGTGCCTAAATTACAAATATTTGGGCACCTGCCCATTGTACTTCTGAACAAGCCTGCAGGGACACATGTACCCTGGGCCTGGGTGATCACACAGGTGTGCACATTCGACTACTCATTTGACCTCAGTGCTCATGCATCCTACACTCCCAACTCCCCCCTCCCCCCCAACAACCACACCACAGACTTGCACGCAGGAGTTCCATGGTTCTCAGCCCAGCACCAAGGAACAGAGAGCCTAACAGAGGTCCTCCACACCCACTTCCCCAGGAAGCACACACGTGTGCACACTGCTTCCCAAGACTCTGAGGTTGTCCACGGGGTGGGCGCCTCCACTGCCCTCCAGACAGCGCGGGTGCAGACCTCAAAGAGAACAAAGGCCGAGCGGATGCAGGGAGGGGGGCGCAGAGCCCCCGGCCTCATCCTCCTTGGCGATGCTCGTCTGTCTCGGCTCCACGGCCACCGCATCGAGCCGCTCTGATTGCCGAGTAAATCACAGCGATGATCTGAATAATTATCGTCTCCTGAAAAGCGGAAAAAAAAAAAAAACCAAGGGAATAAATAAACAGAGGAGAGAGCAGCCACCTGATTTCTCGGAGCCCTGGGCGGAGGGGAATACATTGGGGTGTGTGTCAGTGGTCTCCTGAAGATCCTAAGGCCTTCTTTGGGATGCAACCAGGTGGCGGTAGGGTAGGCCTCAGGACAGAAAGTCCTTCCAAAGAGGGTATAATGATGATCTGATCCCCTTTCTTCATTCATCTCCCCAGGTTAAGTCATGCCAGTTCCCATACCCATTCCACCCTAGCAGGCCTGTCTCTGCCTCTCACACAATCAAGCCCACCTGTCCTGTAGAATGCCCTCCTGTCTCCAGTTCACTGTTTGTTGTTCAAGCCCATCTGCCCCCAAGGATGCCCTCTCCTTTCCGATCCAACTTGAACTGATTCTCCCATCTCTGAAGAATGAACCCCAGGCTACTTCCTCTGGGAGTTACTTCTTGATTGTCCAGCCTTCCAGGATCCTCCCCTACCAAGAGTTCAGTGTCTGATTGTACATAGCCTGACTGATCTGGGGATGTCCACCAGGTCTCCTCAGCTGGAGGGAGAGCTTTGGTGGGAAAGCTATGTTCTAAACAAAATAATGAGTATTACAATAATAGCAGCTCTTACTCCATCCTGAGCATCACTGATGTACAAGCCTCATGCTAAAACATCCTTTCACATGGATCCTCCCCAGAATCCTATGTGGGAAGTGATAGTCCAGTTTTACTAATGGGGAAACTGAAGCTTAGCAAAAGTGAAGCTTGGCTCTGGCTTTTCCTCCAGGATTAAAATGCTGATCATCTTCTGGATCCTTTCTGGAGTCATCCCTCCCCACCCCATCCTACAGGTTGGAGGAGCTGCTGTTCCTCGCCAGGTCTCAGTCTATTCCTGCTCTTTCCACCTCCCCCACCTTTGTTTTCCTATCCTCAGGAGGGGTACCATCCATGCTTTTTGACCCTCAGCCCCCTAAAGGGCACGACCCTTCCCCTCAGCCCCAGCATCAAAGGAGGGGCAGCTCAGTCCCTAGCTTCTGCTGCCTGAAATGGTTCCAGATGTGGGGCCTGTAGGAGCCTGCACAAGACTAGGGTGATGTGCAGCACATGGTGAATTTCCTCCTGGAGGCTGCCCTGAGGGAGACCCATCTACCTTCCACTCCTGGCACCTGGTCAGTAAATGGGAGCAGAGCATGGTTCATGGAGGGGGTCTCCCCGGAGGCTGAGGGAGGAGGACCCCTTATGGAGCCTGGTTGTCCAGGAGATTCCACATGCCTGTCTCGGAGCAACTAAGCCCTTGCGCCACAACTACTGAGCCCTCTGGAGCCTGGTTGTCTGGGGCAGGAGAGAAGCTGAACCCATTATGGGTTTGCATTCTACCCTCCATGGAGGGCAGGCTGTTGGATCTCGGGCCTAGGTTCTCCAGGCCAGGGAGGCCCAGGACTTAGCATTTCAGATCCCCTTGCCACTTCCACAGAGAAATCCTATTGTGGATGGGGCAAACTGAGTCAGGGGTCCCAAACTGACTCCTGGGTAATGGTACTTGTGAAGAGCTCTCCTATCGGGGTTCTGATTCAGGGCCTTAAGTGTTCCTGGGGTTATGGGTGGACCTCAAAGATTTTGTCTGTGGCTTGGGTAAAAAAGGGACAGGTGGTTTGGGTCTAGAGAAACATCAAGGTAGTCCCACCTCTGGATGTGGAGGAAGATGAGGCAGGGCCAGCCTGGCTCTGGGAAACCCTCACTCCCTTCTCATCAGGCCCATGCATGTAACAGTCATTAACATTCACACCCGGGTACACATGGGCAAGAAGACATTCACACTAACATCCACACAGGGGGACACACAGCACCTCTAGGTACAAACAAGTACATACAGACACCATGACAAACACACAGGATATGCAAGCATGTTGCATACACAAGAATCCCCAGCCCCCTGTGCTTACCACCGCACACATGCATATGGAGAACAGACAGGTACAAACAGACTTGTGCACAAAGACATGCAAGCACATTTGCACAGCGATGCACAGGCACACACATAGGCACACACCAAATCACTCGCCCCCACCCCCCGCAGGGAGCTGGCTGCCCGCCAAGTGCAGTGCTTTCTGCTGGGTGTGCACAACCTTTCACAGGCTCTAATTGAGTCGAGGGTGATTTATAACTCGGCAGCGCCCCTGCCTGAGTGGGCTTCCCCCTCCTATTGCAGCCCTGGCCAGAGCCTTCCCCCACTTCTGCCCCAGCGTCCTCACAGCGGGTCACACACACAGGTCCCTAAGATGGAGAAGAAAGGACCTCTCCCTCCTTGCCACCAGCTCCTGTCTTCATTCTTGCCTTTCTTCAGGGCCAGATTTTGGGTACTGAGAGTTTTTGCCTCAACCCACTCACCACCAGCAAATCCAGCACTGCACAGTTCAGCCTCCCAGAGACTAGTCACAGCCTTTCTCACCTGCCCTGTCTAGGGACAGATAGGACTTGGACCGCACATCTTATGTGCCTCCTTTCTCTGCAGCTAGAGAAACTGAATTTAGACACGAGAAGGGACTTTCTCGGTGTTTGGGCTCGGGGGTGGGTTCTGGTCAACGGGGGCTGGGAGAGCCTGGGTTTAGGGTGGTGGGAGAAGGGGAGGTCACTGGGAATCTTGTTTCCTGCCCCTCCACCCTTTGGGGTAACTGAGCTGACTGTGACCCTCCCTCCCAGCTGTCCCCATGGCCTGTGTGCCTGGGTCTGTGATTAATTGCGTTAATTAGGCTAGAGGTTTGGCTAATAAAGTCCCCTTGTCCACATAAGATGGAACTGCAGTGAGGGCCTTTGTCCTGGTGTTTTCGGTGGAGCGTATGCACCCTGACCCCTCACCTCTGATCCTAACATGGACTAACAGCCTCAGCCATGGTCTATGAGTTCAGCCTGAGAGCAATTTCATCCTCCCAGTGGCCTCCTGTGTTAGATGCTGATGCTGTTAACCCACTGGACAGTGAAGGCAACCCAGGTTCAAAGAGGCTAAGTCATTGACCAAGTTATACACTTGGTTCATAGTGGGAGCTGGCATTTGAAATCAGACAGCAGAACAAAGCACACCTAGCCCAGACTCTGACCTCACCATGGAGTCCCATCTGGCCCCCAGATCCCCTGGTCCTCAGGGTGCTGTGTTTTTTTTTTCTTTTTTGGAGCAGGAGAGGCTTCTCCTAGCCCTCTCCATTCCGAGGATTGGGCTTAGTTTAAAGCATGAGGGACTCAGATAAGAGGGACCTTCCTGGCAGAAGGTATGTGTGTGTGTTGGAGAGAGGTGCCCTGGAGTGTCTGGGCTGCCCGTAAGGGAGTCCACATGGTAATGGCAGCCAACATTTAGTACCTGCTTATTGCCTATTGACTCACATAATCCCCCGGGAGAGAAGTTGAACCCTATTTCAGAGATAAAAACAACTGATACTCTGACAGTTTAAAACCCACCTGCCCCAGCTTCATGGACTCAATGCAGCTGCACCCCCCAGTCCTTCCTCCACTGCCATGTTCTTTGGTCTCTGTGGCCCAGTGACCCCACTTCATCTCTGCTGTGGCCTTGGCCCTCCAGAATTTGCTTGATGCACTTGAGCCCATGTGAGTGAGGGTGTGAAGTGGGTGGCCTTGAGGGCATGGGGTGTGTCTCAGAGACTGCTGAGGTGCGAATTTGTGTGTGGATGCATGTCAGTGTGTGTGCTTTTGTGACCCAGGTCTGTTTATGTGTGGGGGTATCTTTGGGAGTTGGTGTGGGTTTGTGTTTGTCTATAGATCTCAGCATGTATTAATTTACCTGTCTCTCTGCATGGCCTGTGTGGTGTATTTGTCAGTATCTGTGTTTTCTCCGCATTTGTCTTAGTGTGTGTGTCTGTTTCCTGGCTTCTGGGTGTGTCTCTAGGTGAGCATTTCTTCATATGCCCTGCTGTGCGCGCGCGCGCGCGCGCGTCTGTGCGCGCCCATGTGGCCCTGTGTCTGTTTCTGCAAGTGACTTTAGGTGTGAGAGTGTGTGATGGTGTGTCCATCTGCGTGTCAGGGTCTGTGTGTGACTGCGGGTGAGGCTGTCTGGAGTGCACCTGCGTGCCCGTGAGACGCCGTGTGTGCGTGTCACTGAATGGTGCTGTCTGTGACCCTGTTTCAGGGCTGCGACTACGGTGGGCACACGTTTCTCAGTCATCAGGAAAATTCTTTCCGTGTAGTCTTTTTCAAAAATCGCAATTAATGAAAAAACGGCACTGTGGAAAAATATAAAAATAGTAAAGGCAGGATGAGGTTGTGTGCGCGTCTGCGTGACTGTGTGTGTCCTCCCTCCCGCGCCCGCCAGGTGAGCCCACCCCCCTCCAGTCACGCTGCGCTGGGCTGAGCCGCGGTAATTTCCGAGTCGGCGGCGGCTTTGTGTGCACCGGCCGCTGTCTTGGGGGCGGGGATGGAAGGGAGGGTTATTTCTCCCCCCTCTTCCTTTTTATTGGGTCATTAACAACGGCCCGGACTGCCGCTGCGCCCCCGCCCCCCCTCCTCTTTCATGTCTGCCGCGCCTCCCGCCATTATCTCCCTCCGCTGCGCGGCGTAATTCGATGCCAATCAGGTTTGGGGCGCTGAGGCAGCCTGATCAAAGACGGGGCTGCAGCGCTGGAGGGAGTTGACTGGGGAGCCGGCTTGTGTCCCCCGCAAGCCCCGAGGTCGGGGCACCCACCGTGTGTCCGGCGCAAGTGCCCAGGATCAGACTGGAAAGCTCCGCCGGACCCGGGAGGGGGGGCGTTCAGAAACCACTTGGGGGGGACGACGTGGTCCGCGGCACCGGGGCCTCTCATGGGCTAGAGCTCAGAGGTCGTTCCTTGAGGGAGGTGTGTGTGGGGGGGCTGGCCTTTAGGCAGAGCCTTGAAAGATTTTGGTAACAAAAGTGGAGCTAGCTGAGTGATGGCGTTCTAGGTGGAGGGACTGAGGCTGGGAGGCAGGGATCAGCAGTGTTCAGGGAACAGAAGAAGCTGCAGATCGTTCTCAATGGGTGTTTGTGCTGTATTCCGCGGCACGGAGCAGTGGCGGGTTCTTGGGAGGAACAGTCTCAGCTGGCCTTCAGGATAATTTATCTGATGGTGTCCTCTGCCTGCTGGAAACCCTGCTGACTCAGTTTCCTCCTCTGGGAACTGGGGACCCTATCAGCTTCCTCTACCTCCTCCACAAGACATTAGTAAGAGAGTGAACATTGATAAAACAAGCAAAGACAGCACAGTTCACATTTATGGAGCCCTTACTCTTTCCCAGGCTAGGTCCCTGTCTTGTTTCATCCTCACAACAGCCCTACACGGTTGGAACTCATTTTATAGAAGAGCAAATAGAGGCACAGAGAGGTAAAGTTACCTGCCCAAGAATCTACAGCTGGTGAGGGCTGTGGTTGGGATTTAAACCAGGCTTTCAGACCCAGAGTGCACAGAAAGAGGATCCTCCCCTGGGAGCATCCCTGCCACAGCTCTCTCCCAGGCCACCTGGGCCTTGGGGAAGGACGAGGTAAAGGTTGGAAGCTCCTTGAGTGGGGCAGTGACTCCGCAGAGCAGGCTGAGTGGGGAGTGAGACTAGTATCATTCTCCCCAGACTCACAGCCACCTCTGTTGCTTACAACCCTTGGCCTTAGATACCTAAGGGCTACCCCCACCCAGTCTGCTTCTGTAAAATGGGGTTAACACATTTCTTTGGCTTGTCTCTGAGGAGTCAGTGAGTGAATGCAGCAAAAGGTATTTTGAAAGTAAGATGTAATAGAAATGGTAGTTTTTATTATTTTTGCCATCAGCCAAAGACTGGTGGAGGTGGGGTGGGGTTGTCTGCAGGGCAGTCCCAGCAGGGGATGGAAAGCCCCCTTCTCCCCAAAGAAAATGCCAGTGTTTAGTCCCAGTGATTTTTGAGGAGAGCTGTTTCCCTACCCCGACTCCTGAAAGGGAGAGAAATAGATTTTCTCTCCCAGATAGTGCTGGGTCTTCACAACTCTAAATATCTCAGACCAGAGAATGTTCTGAGCAAACCACGGTATACATAATACATGTTTCTGTCCTCAACTACAAACAGGCCTCTGGACCTTGAGGGCGCCAGCCTGCAAGGGTCCCCACCTCTGTTCTCTACGCCTAACCCTCAGGTCTGGGTTCTAGTAAGCACTTGTTGGGGAGAGTGGGGGTTAGAGGCCCCTGAGCCCTTGGCGCCTTCCAGATGATTTCCTGAGTACCTCCTTGGGCTGGGTCTGTGCTGGCACTGAGGAGCTAGATATAGGAGGCCCACAGAGTGTGCCCATCCTGGTGGGGGTGGCCAGTGAGAGCACAGTCCTGCACAAGGGGCTCTGTGCTCACATGGGCCAGGCTCCTAGTGGGCCCTGGGGACACCCTCTGTGCTTGGAGGGACAAATACGTTGGAGTGAGAAGAATGAAGAGAAGTTTACCAGATGAGGGCTAGGGGCAGGAAGCACACTTCAGGAACATGCAAAGCCTGGCCTCCTGAAAGAGTAGTGCACAGTGAATGTTTCTGGAGTTGGGGACGCTGAGTGGGGTGCTGGACTGGAGAGGGCTGCTGGACTTGGAAAGGGGGGAGCCTGAAGGAGCTTGGAGGAGAGAGTGCTACGGACCCAGGGCAGCAATGCAGTGGCAAGTCACTGTACCTCAGCCTTCTCATCTGTACTATGGGCACAAGACAACCCTCCCCCCGCCCCTGCTCCAGCCAGGCAGGCCTAGATGGAAGGTAAACAGAGGAGGGGAGGCACTTGTGCTTTCACAGCCCCTTCCACTTAGGGAACTAAGTCATGGGCAGAGGCTGGTGTGAGGAGGCAGGGATGTGGGGCTCTGTGCCCACTGTTCTCCATACACAGGGAGACAGCTCCTGAGCCCCTCCTCCCAGATCCAGTGGCCATGGTTTGCAGCCCCCGTTGCCACTGAGGAAATGGGATCTTGGTTCTAGCTTTCAGCTCAGGAAAGCTGCTCTCCGCTGGGTGGCTCTGCAGGGCCTGACCTCAGGCCTGACCAGGTTCTCTTCTGCCTTCTGTTGGTTCTACATCTCTTTCTTTTTCACAGAAGGTCCATTGGGCCCACCCCATCCTCCATCCCTCCTCGGGAGTCCCTGCCTGACCCGAGCTGGGTGCCCATGTGCGTTAGGGAAGGGGGTGCCTGCGCCACACACCGCGGATCCCAGCCGCCTCTGGACGCTGAAAAATCCAATTTTCTTCCTAATTGCCACCGCCCGCGCTCTCTCTCCCCTCACAGCCTACTTCTGCTCGGCGGCGCCGCCGCGTTCCCCCCACGCTCCCCCTACTCCTGCCTCCCGCTGCCCACCCCACGGCGGACGCTGCCCCCCCTCGCGGTCACCCGTGTCGGGACGCACCATATATCATGTCCGCAGTCTGGAGGGGCTCGGGGAGCGGACAGCCCCCTCCCTGGGCTCCCTGACGAAATCGTCCTTTTCTGGGCGGATGACAGGTTGTGGGAACAACAGCTTGAATTACGGAAAGAAGTTTCCCCACTGAGTTAATCTGCAGTGGCTGGAGGTGACCTTCTGGAGACAGCGATTAATCACGGGCCGTGGCGGGCGCCGCGCCACGCCGGGCCCTTTGGGGGAATACTAATTCCACTACAAGATAAATCATAATTTGACAATAATCATCTGCCCTAATCACTCCAATTCTTCCATTTAATTATTTGTATACACCGTGTTTCTTCATCGAGGACCATGTGTGCCCATGGGTGGGGAAGAGATGGCCACCTGGGCACAGACCCCTGTCTGGGCCCCTCAGCCTCTGGGTGCTGTGGGTGTGCCTGGGGAGGCCTGACTCAGAACTGCCTGGGGGTACACTGGGGCTCAGAGTCTCGAGATGGCATGACTGGGGAAACTGAGAGAGGCCAGGCCTGGCCCAAGGTTCCACGTCAAGTGTGGGGTGAGTCAGACTGAAAAGACTAAAGCTTGTAGTGGTCAGTCCCAGGGGGTACCCACTGCGCCACTCTGCTGAAGAACTGGTCCGGAGAGCCTCCTCTTCACTGTCCAGTGACCTCTCCCCGCAGTCTCCTGGGTGCCTGGCCCCACGTCCCATCTGCCGGCATGCACAGGGTTGCTGGCTGCTTCCACTCTCCTCACCTGAGCCCTGGGCCTTGCTGTCCACTCAGGACGTGAGGAGCAGGGCTTGTGGGCCTCTGAGCAGACATGGCCTGGCCCTGCCTACCAGGTGCTGTGTGACTGCTGACAGGTGACAGGACCTCTCCGAGCGTGTTGCGTTTACCTATAAATTGGGTGAGGTTCTCTCCCTTCCAGGGTGGTAGAGACCTGGCCTGGAGCCACATACAGGGTGTTCACAGATAGATACCTCCCACTGCTACTTCTTGTTCTGCAGGGCCCAACTACTAGGGCCCTGCGTTTTCTACCTTCACCCTCCCCCAAATCTGCCCTCTGATGCCCCAGAGCTCAGCCCCTGGTGGGGATGCTAGGAGAGTTCCTGGGTCTGGCTCCCCCCCCCCCCCGCCCCCTGGTCGTGTCTCCCTTGGAGGAACTGGTTAGGCTGTCACCAATGCTGTTCCCTGAAGCGGGAATCAGAATGAGGCAGCGTCTTTCTTCTTCCAGGCCAGCTCCCACCATGGGCCCGAGGTGGGCAGTGGTGGTAAAGAAGGGGTCCACTGGGGGCTTCTGGACCCAGCAAGGCCCCCCAGATGAGGCTTGTGTGGGAAACTTGGTGTGCCTTTGTGGCAAGTGAGAGGACGCCTTCCCTAAACAAGAGCCAAAAGCCTAGGTGAATGCTGATGGGGCTACTGCTATAGAGGATCATAGAGCAATGATGATAACAACAGTGAATGTTCATTTACAATAGTGGCCTGCCAAGCCATCCTGGTCCCAAGGATGACCTATGGTAGGCTGATGGTAGAAACACAGTGCCTATCCTCAGCTTGGCCTAGGCTCAGGAAAAGATGTGGCTCCTTTGCTCAGATCTGAGAGAGGGGAAGGAAGCTGGGGAAAATACAAACCACAGTATTGTTTGCCTAACATTTGTGGAACTCCTGCCATGTGCCAGGCCCTCTGCTCAATACTGCCTTTTTCACATCTCTGAGTCCTCATGATCATGAGTGAGGTATGATGTTAGCCCATTTTACAGATGGGGAAAGTAAATCGCAAGGAGGCCATGTCACTTGCTCTGTGTCACCAAACTTGTGAGTATGAGGTTGGGATATGAACTCAGCCTCCACCTTTATTTCCTCCTGTCTCCCAGAAATCTTGACAAAGCCACTTCATCAGTGTTGTGGAATTTCTGGTCAGAAGATTTGGGGAAAGCTGAGTCAGTCTCTTCACCTCTCATGGTCTCAGTCTCCCTACCTATGAAAAGGGGTCTGGGGCAGTTGTGGGAATGGGGGTGTGGAAGGGCAGCTGGGTCCATGTTTCCATGCTTGTAAGTCCCTTATAGGGTCTGAATTCCCTCCCTTCTGTAGTTTCCCTATTCACTCATCCTCTGTGGACACAGGGCTCCCTTCTTGGTCTTTGGCTAGACCTGTGCTCTTGCACTGCAGCTTCTCAGTAACCCCTGCTCAGAGGAGGAGATAATGTGGGACTGGCCATGTCTTGTAGTTCAGTGGCCTCCATCTGATGCCATTCCCTGACAGCCCTTGGGCAGAGCAGCCATGGCTTGTGACCTGTGGGGCCTGATGCTGGCTCTGTGAGATGTGTTTTGTTCAGGCACCCTCTCTAAACATCCTGCAGTCCTCACCCTATCCATTTGACCTTTTGGGGCCAGTATTTCCACACACCAGGAGGGGCTCTTGAGGGTGGCCATGGCAGGAGTCCTCCAACTGTAAAGACCCAAGGAGGGGGGGTCATTTTGTCTTTCTGAGCCTCAGTTTCCTTATCTGCAGACCAAAGGTAATAAAAATAAGTACTTAAGAACTGTTATCTATTGATAGTATAAGGATCAGACTGCATGATGAGATTACAGAGAGTTGGCCACTTGTCACCCTCTCCTGGCCTGACCCCTGAGTTACCTATTTGGAGTGTTCAAGAGGGGAGGGGCAACCTCCTGCAGACAGCATTGAGTCAGAAAGGCCCGGCTGGGGGAGCCAGGCCCCTCCCACCTGAGCTGCCTCTCTTTCTGCGAGGCGGGAGGGGGGGGGTTGGGGGGGCAAGGGAAGCTGGCAGGGAGGTGGTGGAGCGGTGGCGGGAGAGATGCTAGCAAAGGTTGGGAGAGATGGCCTGGGGGGAGAGCGGCTGAGTCGCTGGGGAGGGAGGGAGGGAGGCCGTGGCGCTATAAATACCTCCCAGGTAACAGGACCTGTAAATGAAGGGAGGGAATTAGTCACATTCCGCGGCGCCTCGGAGAGAGGACAGGGAGCAATGACCTGAATCCATGGAAGGGAAAAAATTAGGCTAACCTTGGCAGGGGGTGGTTAGGGCTGGATACTGTGCCTTGTCGGAGAGGTGCCCCAACGGGATCTGCCGGACGGGTCACGGAGGACCAGCGGTGGAGGAGGGGGAGAAGGGGTAGCTTGTCGGCTCCGTGCCCCGGTGTGTGAGGGGCTCTTTTCTTCTCAAGGATTCCCTGGCTTCTCTCAGAAACTCAGACCCATTCCTCTGGGAAGTCCTTCCAGGGCTGTAGCCCTGGTCTTTCATCATGGCACTCTGAAACATGTTCTCACTTGCTGCCCTCCTGAAGCGCTCGCTTTCCCTGAATCCTCCGCATTATCATGCATTTCGCTCCGCGGGGTCACTCCCCGGATTCCAGGTTCAGGCAGAAGAATCTGCACGGGAAGGCAAGACGGTGTCCTGCTTCTTAACTGGACCCCACTGCCAGGGGGCTGGATTCTTGTCCCTTGTGGGGTGATGACCATAGCCTGCTCCCCAGTCTTCCAGCTTCATCCCACTCTGGACCAGCCCCCCCCCCATGGTTGCCAGAGCAACAGTCAGTGACCCGCCCTCCCTTGCTCTCACCCTCCTCCTCTAGGAATGGAGTCCAGGCCCCTTGGCCTGGCATACCCGAGCCTCTCAGATCAGCTTCCCAGCAGCTTTCTAACCACATACTCGGCCCTTGCTCTCCATCCCACCCAGCCTGCCACTCTAAATTCACCAGGTGTTTGTGCTGGTTGTCATTTTAGCCAAGGATGCCTCCTCTTGCTCTGCCTGGTAGATCTACGTTTGCTCCCGGGCCTCCTAGTCTAAAATTCTCCCTGCCACCTCCCCAACTGAGTGCGGAAACACTCTATGCCATGGAAACACTTCTGGCAGGGGTCCTGTGGGGAAGTGGTTATGATCCATGCCATGTGGCCTTGGGTGAATAAATAAGTTCTCCTTGCCTCGGTTTCCTTATCTGTAAAAAAGGGTTATCACAGTGCTTTCCAAGGGTGGTACAGTTTGGGTGAGATGCTGCCTGAGGAGGGCTTAGCGCAGTCAGCAGGTGGCCGTTGTTGGGGTCACAGTATCGATCGCAGTGTTTCTGTGTCTGCTTCCTCTGTGGGCTGTGAGATGGGGAGGGAGGGGTGGCGGCGCTGCGTCCCCGTGTGACTCGTCGCAGCAGCCGCAGTGGCCATCTCGCGCCTGGCACTGAGACGGTCGGCAAATGTTTGCTGAATTAATGAGTAGGGGCTGCAGGGCGGGCTTGGGCTGCAGTTCCGCCTGGGCTGCTGCAGCTGGGGCGCCTGGGTACATGTGTGAGCCGTGGGAGGACGAGTGAGGGGTATCTGTGGGTTGGGGATTCGTATCCGTGTCCCAGGGGTCTGGCGGCGCCGTGGGCAGCCTGGCGCGCCCGCTCCCTGGGGTCCCCGCCGAGCGCCTGCCTGGCTGCGGGACCCCGTTGCCAGGAGCAGTCAGGATGCGGCAGCGTCTCCATGGCAACGCGGCATCTCGAGCCGCGCGCCGCCCTCCCCCGGCGCCCCGCAGTGGGCAGGAGGCCGAGCCTGGCAGCCCCTCCCGGCCCAGCAGCCAGCAAGCTGGGCCAGGAGGCCGAAGCCTGGTGGGAGGGATTGAGGAGGGGGTTCCTTATTTTTCTAGAGATGAGGGGCTGACCTGTCTTTATTTCCCTCTCCATCTGGGGGAGGTAGACACCTTGAGGGTTCTGTCCTGCATCCATGTGCACTATTCCCCCGCCTGCCCTACTCTAGCCAGGAAATCAGGAGCAGGTTCTGGTCAGAACAGGAGACACTCACTGGCCAAGGGACATCCCTGATCAAAGTCCATGCTGTGAAAATGGGACAATGATCCAGGCTCTAGAGGCTGTTTAAAGGGGGCACTGAGATACTGCTGGGGAAGTGCCATCCTATTCAGGGTATGAGTACAAGCCCAGTGACTTCCAGTACTCACCCAGTGTCCACCAGTATCCCCACTTCTCACCAGTAATGCACATATCCCCAGGACCCTGAACAAACAAGCTCAGTGCTTCCCACTGTGGGCTCAGGTCCCACCCAGTGTCTTTGGTACTCACCGGTATCTTCCCAGGGTGAGTATTTCCTGGGATCCTGGCAGTAAATCATGCCAGTATTTCCAAGTACCGACTTGACACCTCCAGTTGGAATCCACTAGCCCCCTGTTTACTTAGTATTTTCAAATATCCATTCAGTCCCCCCCCCGCCCCGTTTCTACCCAGTAACTATGTGGTGCTTCCCTTTCAGTTTAGGCTTGGTGCCCCTTAATATCCCCCAGGGACAACCCACTGTTCCAGGTACCTGCCTAGCGGCCCCTAGTGCCCTCCTCATATCCAGCCAGTACCCTACAATCAGTACCTTAACAGTACTCCTATTCACCCAGTGCTAAGCACCACAGCCCAGTAAACTCCCACTGTGCACCACCTGCACCACTGTCTACTTACTGCTAAATCTCCCTACGCCCCTCCCCACTCTATCCCTGCAGCCAAGCTCCGCCAGACTGCAGTGCTTTCGGTGGCCAGGAGGGGGCGCGCGCTTGGTCAGCCGAAGACCAAAGCGCGGGGCGCGGCCCGGGTGGAGGTCGAGGGGCTGAATCCCAGGCCTTTGTCTTCCGAGCCTCAGTCCGCGCCCAGGATGGGGCTGCATTTCAGGGAATTCTTCCGGGAGTGACCGCACCCCTACCCTTATCCTCTGTTAGCTGGGTCCGCCGCCGCCGTCGTGCTTATGGCTCTGGGAGGGGGCGCGTGCCCTCTGGTGGCCATGGAGCAGCACTGCTCCCTGGGCTGCTGCTCGGGGAAAAGGCGGTGCGTTGTTTCTCTTCATCTTCTAACATCTTAGTTTATTGGGTCTGTCCGGGTGCTGGCACGCAGAGGGTAGGCGGCTGGAGGGTTGGAGTTGTTGGCAATCCAGGCCCCTCTCTGGTGGCAAGGCAGAAGGACTTGAGCCTGGGATAAGGGAGAGCATTGCTAGGGAGCTTGGGACTGGTGGTGGTGGGAGGGGGAGTGCTGAACTGGCTAAGAAATGGATCTCTACTCAACGATTCAGCAGTTTGGGTTTTTATCCAGGGTGCACTGCCTGCAGAAGGACTGGGCAGTGGGTGGGCCCGGGGTAGGGTGGTAGGGTGAGGCAGCTTTATTCCAGGCCTGGCAGCTCCTGCCTGGCCCTAAACCCTTAGCCATGGGATCCCCATCGACCCACCTACTTCTGAATGAAGCCATTACTGCATCTGCCTACCTGCCAGCCTTCAGTCCCCTGCCCACAAGATTGGACTAGTTCCCCAGTCTTTGGCAGAACTGGGGTGCCCTTTCCTTCTGCCATTTTGTGAGGTTTTCTCTCTACTGTATATTGGGGAAATAGATGGAGTTATAGCAGGTAGGACCCAAGTTAGGGTCTAACCAAGTTATATTCCCACAGTCTGTCCTTGATTTGGGTGACCTTGGTCTGTAGGACCCATCAAGGATCAGATCTGTCATCTTGTAGCCTACTCCATCTGGCATCAGGACAGCACTTAGCTAGCTACTGCTCATGTGGTGTGGGAAATGGCACCCTACTCCAGTATTCTTGCTGGGGAAATCCTATGGACAGAGAAACCTGGCGGGCTCCATGGGGTTGAAAAAAGTCTGACATGACTGAGCACACACGCACACACAAGACAGAAGAAGGAAGGTTTCCAAGTGGAGGGTTTATCTAGACTGGGTGCTGAAGGATGTAAAGAGCTCCTATCAGCGCTGTTGCTAGAACCCTATAGACACACTGGAAGGGAAGGAAGTCGGTGAGAAACATAGTGCCAACCTCATTTTTTAAAAAAACATCTTGTCTCCGGGCATTTGAATTGCGCTTCCGCCATCTTTCCAGCCCTCAGTCAGACGGGCGCGGAGACGCTTCTGGAAGTAACATCGCGATGGCTGCCCAAGGAGAACCCCAAGTTCAGTTCAAACTTGTTTTGGTTGGTGATGGTGGTACGGGAAAAACTACATTCGTAAAGCGTCATCTGACTGGTGAATTTGAGAAGTATGTAGCTACCTTGGGTGTTGAGGTCCATCCTCTTGTGTTCCATACCAACAGAGGACCTATTAAGTTCAATGTATGGGATACAGCTGGTCAGGAGAAATTTGGTGGACTGAGAGATGGCTATTATATACAAGCTCAGTGTGCCATTATAATGTTTGACGTAACATCAAGAGTTACTTACAAGAATGTGCCTAACTGGCATAGAGATCTGGTACGAGTGTGTGAGAACATCCCAATTGTGTTGTGTGGTAACAAAGTGGATATTAAGGACAGAAAGGTTAAGGCAAAGTCAATTGTCTTCCACCGAAAGAATAATCTTCAGTACTATGACATTTCTGCCAAAAGTAACTACAACTTTGAAAAGCCCTTCCTCTGGCTTGCTAGAAAACTGATTGGAGACCCTAACTTGGAGTTTGTCACCATGCCTGCTCTTGCCCCGCCAGAGGTGGTCATGGACCCAGCCTTGGCAGCACAGTACGAGCACGATTTAGAGGTTGCTCAGACAACTGCTCTCCCGGATGAAGATGATGACCTGTGAGAAAGTGAAGCTGGGGCCCAGCGTCAGAAGTCTAGTTTTATAGGCAACTGTCCTGTGATGTCAGTGGTGCAGCGTGTTTGCCACTTTATTATATAGCTAAGCAGAACATGTGCTTAATCTTTGGATGCTGAAGGAAATGGATGGGCTTTGGAGTGAATGTGGCAGTTTAAAAAAAAAAAACCTTCATTTTTTGGACCTGCATATTTAGGTGTTTTGGAACACAGTTGTTTCTTCCTTGAGTTTCAAATATAAGACTGCTATAGTCACATGACAATATTGAGAGGTGGAATCTTGTTTGTTACTGTCATTCCCATTCCTTTTCGTTTAGAATCAGAATAAAGTTGTATTTCAAATATCTAAAAAAAAAAAAAAAAAAAAATCTTGTGTCTTCCAGTGGGGACTTCCCAGGTGGCCAGTGGTAAAAAATCCACCTGCCAAGCAGGAGATGTGGGTTTGATTCCCTGGGTCAGAAAGATTCCCTGGAGAAAGAAATGACAATGCACTCCAGCATTCTTGCCTGAGAAATCCCGTGGACAGAGGAGCCTGGCAGGCTACAGTCTATGGGTCATAAAGAGTCACTCAAAGCATGCACACACAGCCTCTGCTCAGCGGGTTAGTGAGTGAGCTCCTTTAGATTTATAGGTCCTTAGAGGTGCCTTCTCCATTGTCCTCCTTGTGTGGATGAGGAGACTGAGGTACCCAGCAGGTAAAGAACTATTCCAGAATGACCAAGGATGGATGAGTGGGAGGGTGGGTCCCAAAATGGCAGAGGAATAGGACCTGGAGACCACTTTCTCCCCCACAAATCCATGAAAAGATCATCTGCATGTGGAGCAACTCCCACAGCAGTGGAGTGGGTGGTTGAACAGTGAAGTGATGAAGACCACTGGCATGGTCTGGGTTTGGGCTCAGTTTTGAGACTTTCTGAAGGTGCTTGGGCAAGTCATTTCTTTCTTCCTAAGCCTCAGTTTCCTCACTTATAAAATGAAGATTTAAAACCTCCGTCTACTTCCCAGGATAGTTATAAGGAATAATAGGGTGATGATGATGTTGGGGAGATAATGATCAGAGGCGCTGTCCCCTGAGCGCTTTCTTTGAGCTAAGTGGTGTATCAAGTGACTCAACACTTGAGATCCTAGAGGGTGATACACTCAGTTGACAGAGGCTCTGGGCCTTCCTGAAGAGGAGCTTGGTAATGAGCAACTCACAGGCAGAGTGATGAAGCCCCTACCAGGCCTGGTGCTTTGACTTCAGCCCCAGGATGTGCTTGAGGGCTCCTCAGGCTGGGCTCTGGCTTGAGGCAGAGGGAGAGACAAGATGACCTTGGGCTGTCCCCGTACAGAGCTCCCATGTTCCCTAGGCCTGGATCAGATTTCCGGCCCCCGGGGAGGGCAGAGGGGGCTAGTTGATGGAGGAAGCATGTGTCCTGGCCTGGGCAGCTGGACCTGGGGGCCTTGCCCTGGATCCTGGGGCCTTTCCTGCAAAGGGAATATCCAAGAGCAGGAAGGAAGGAAGTGGGGAGGGGGAGGAAGAGGGGGGAGGGAGAGAAAGGATGGACAGGCCCCAGCTGGGAGTGAGTTTTCTCTGGGGCTGGCTGAGAAAAGACATCTGGACTGGCCTGGCTGAGAGGCCGTGGGTCTGGTCACCCTGTCCGGGGCTGAGATGTGGGTGAGGAGTGGCGGGGCTGGGGGAGGCCAGGAAAGAGGATGAGTCCCACCCTCTGTCTCCTCATCTGTGTCACAGGTGTGAGAACACCCTGTTCCTGGGCAGGATGGGGAGTAAAGAATGAAGTCTGAAATGCAGAGTGCCACAGGGGCCTGGTAGGTGCGTCAAGCCTGTTTGGTCCTTCCTGCCTGGCCTGGCAGCCTGACCTGTGAGACTGCATAGTCCAGACAGAGGCTTGTGAGCTCGGCATTCATTCAGTAGCCATTATGAAGCACCTACTGTGTGAGGAGCACAGGGCCTGTGATGGTCCAGGGGAGGTGCCTGACTCAGGCCAGGAGGCAAGGGAAGGCTTCTTGGCAAAGGTGATATTCATGCCAGTACTCAAAGGATGAGCGTGAGTTTGCCAGAAGAAAGGGCCTGGTGGAGAAGAAGGGTACTAGGTGGAGGGAAAGAAGAACAGGTCTTGAGCCCAGGGTTCAGGGCGAGCGGTGCTATGGTGGCAGCAGAATGCGTGGCCAGGAACAGAGGTAGGAGGGGAGGTGGGGCCTTGGGGCTCAGCGGTAGTGCTGTGGATTTTATCCTGAGGGCACTGGGGAGCCACAGAAGGTTATAGGCAAGGGTGGCACAGTCAGAGTGGAATAAGGCTCAGTGGGGGGCACTCAGGGCACCCACCCCTGTGCCCTCGTCTCTCACAGGCCCTCAGAGCAGCCAGGCTGGAGCCTCAGAGCCCCTGAGTAACTCTTCAGGTTTTCCCACCCCATTTCTTTGTCAGGGCTTCTTCTCTACCTAGAAAGTATTTCTCCGGAGAAGCCAACACCTTCCCCTGACCATGAAGGCACAGCATGGGGAGGACCGAGCAGCCCTCAGTCCCCTTTCCTTTCCATCCTTCCTCATTAGTGAGCCAAAAGGAGAGAGAGTGTTGGCAGAATGTGTGCGAACTGAGTGAAAGGAAAACAGTTGACTTTGTTTGTGCAGTGTTCCTGCCGCTCAGGGAAGAACGGAAACACACATGCATGCACAAGCTACAAAATGCAAACTGTGATTTTGGTGATTCTACACCTGAGTGAAATGTCCTCATATTTGTATTTAAAACGGGCATTGGACAAGGTAAAGGTGAATGGTAAAAGTCATGCTAGTCATTAAAATTTTTAATTTTTCTTTACTTAGAATGACATTAAATAGCCAATAAAAATTATCATAACAAGTTGAGAGACCACACAGGAAAGGAAAAAGCTTTATGTATATTAATATTATGTACTTTCTCCTTGTTTTTTGGACAAGGAAGGGGCTCTGCATTTCCGTTTTTTGATGGATTCTGCTCTGGGTGAAAGACCCCCTCCATGTCTGTTTTAGGGTAGGAGCTATGAGGTTGGGGACCTGAGGCTGCCTCAGCCCTGGGCAGTCCTTCTGTGGTACGGTCAGTGTGGCTGTACTGTGAGGCTCTTAATTCCCTGAACCCAGGGATGCAGGCAGGAGATGGAACTGCCTCCTTTTCTATCACGTCCCTCCCAGCTGGGGGAAGACTTAGCCCTTCCTGGGAGTCCTGCTCTCTCCCAATCAAGGGTTTGGGGCAGGGCATTGGAGGAGGCCAGCCGCCTCAGGCCTGAAGATGATGCTGTCCTTGGCCTGGGAGGACCTCTTCACTGATTATCATGCTACCATCCAGTCTGTAAGCCCCAGGGGACTCCTGGCTCCTTCCCCCCAAGATGGGGCTCCCCAAGGGCGGGACCTGCAGAAGGACCTCAGAAGCAGGCTGTTGTGAAACTGTAGGGGGCTTCTGTCTCCCCTCTCCCAGTGCCACCCCAACTGGGTGAACGAGAGAGATGGGTTCTTTCTTCTTGGCTTGCTTTTGAGGGACAGTGTAGGGAGGAAGGTAAACCCTGTGGCAGAGATCAGCCAGCAACTTGCTCCTACAGCGGGGGTTGGGGTGGGAGTGCAGTGGGGTGGGGAGGAAGGAGCCTCCTCAGACTGGCCTCTGAGGGCAGGTTGTCTGGGGTAGTTAAGGCTCCCTTGCCACTGTTTGCCTCCTGTTCTAGTCTCACCAACTCGCCCAAGCTCTCTGACCCTACTTCCTCCTTGATATCTCAGAATAATGGCGGCACTTGCCCCCAAGGACTGCTGTGAACATTCTCTGAGCTAATGCACAAAGAGCATTTAGTGTGCAGCTTGGCACTTAGAAGCCATCACTCACAGAAGCTCATGTGCAAAAGGAGGTTGGTGAGTTGGTGAGACTTCCCTCCTCTGCCACCAAGAATGCCCTCCATCCCCTTTCCCTCCTGGGTCTGCCTCCTTACCTCTTTACCCTGCCTCCCCTTCTCCTCTCTCTGCTGCTCCTCTAGCATACCAGGCTTGTGCTCACCTCAGGGCCTTTGTACTCGCTGCTCCCTTTCTCTGCAGCTTTGGTCTCTCAGATGCTTGGAGACTGAGTCTCATTTTTTGGGTCCCACATAAATGTCCCCTCCTCCAGATGGTGTGCCTGACTATGCTAGCTGCTGTCTTCCTGGTGAAGCTGCTCTTACATTTCACTTGATAGGTGATCATTTTGTTTATTTGTTTATTCAGCATCTTTCTTCCTCCCTCTGTCAGGCGGTGAGCCTCAGGTAGGTGGGTGCCTGTCTTTCATGTTCCCCAAGTCCTCAGTGACTGGCAACAAATAACAGATGCACCACAAAGACAGAGCCCGGCTTTTCTGGAGTTCACAGTTTAATGTGTGAGGTAGGATTAAACAAGCAAATGTTTTGATCCATATTTTTCCTTTATTATTTTTCATGGTGATAAGATATCTATCTATCTATATATCTATATATAGATCTATCTATCTCCAGAACTCTTTTCATTCTTCAGAACTGAAACTCTGTATCCATTAAACAACTCCCCATTCCTTGCACCCTCTTCAGCCCTGGCAACTACCATTTTACTTTTTGTCGCCAAGAATTTACCTACCCTATGTAGCTCAAATAAGTGGAATCATGCACTATTTGTCTTCTTGTGACTGGCTTATTTTGCTTAGCATAATGTCTTCAAGATTCATCTATTTTGTAGCATGTGTCAGAATTCCCTCCGTTTTTATGACTGAATAATATTCCATTGCATGTATGTATTGCCCTTTGTTTATCCATTCTTCTGTCGATGAACACTTGGGTTGCTTCCACCACTTGGCCATTGTAAATAATGGTGCTGTGAACATGAGTGTACACGTATCTTTATTTTATTTTATTTTATTTTTTATTGTTTTTGCCATACATTGTCATGATATCACCATGGGTTTACATATGCTTCCCCTCCGGAACCCCCCTCCCTCCTCCCTCCCCCTACACGTATCTTTAGAAGACCCTGCTTTCAATTCTTTTGTGTATATACTCAGAGGTGGAATGATAGGATCATATGGATCATATGATACTTCTATTTTTAAATTTTTTGAGGAACCATCATATTATTTATTACCTCGGTGGCTGCACCCTTTTACATTCCCATTAACAGTACAAAAGTTTCCAAATTTCTCCGTGTCTTCACCAACACTTGTTATATATATTCTGCTTAATTTTTTTAGTAGTCATCCTACTGAGTGTGTGGTGGTATCTCACTATGGCTTTGTTTTGCATTTCTCTAATGATTAGGGTACACATTTTGAAAGAATGTTTGGAGAGAATGGAGGGTAGGGAGCCTTTTAGGTCTGGTGGTCTGGATGAAGGTTGGATTTCAATTGAGGCAGAAGAGAAGGAGGCAGCCAGTGGAGGATCTGGGGGAAAAATATTTTGGGGAGAGAAAACAGTAAGTGAATGGGCTTGATGTGTGAGTGAGTGCTGTATGTTTTAGCTGGAGAAATAGTGAGTAATGGGCAGGCAGATGGAGATGGGAGATGCGGTCTGAGGGGTAGACTAGGTTACCTAGGACTTTGTAATTGTATTTGCAATTGACAGCAAGCACTGGTTTCTTTAGATCGTGGGGAGGAGTGGGGGGCAAGGGGAAACACAGGGGACAGAGGGGTGAATGGATGTAAAAGGGGGCTGATTGGGTGGTGATGTCCTTGTGTGTGAGTGGGACATTGTGTGCGCACAGGGCTGGTGTGTGCCTGCGTGTGTGCGTGTGGCAGCCTGAGCCGTGTGGGTGTTTACGTGCACACACGTGTGTGTGTGTGTGGACATCTCCAGAGGCCCTGAATCATTACTGTTCTTTCTTGAGCAGGTGCTGTGTCCCCCTACCTGCTGCCCACAATGACAGCCCCAGTCAGCAGGGCGCAGTGTTGCTTCCTGGGCTCCTCCCACTGGCCTGGAACCACCAAGAAGGATCCAGAGCCATACCTAGGGGTCGAGGCTGCCCTCCCGCATATGATGATTAGGCTTTGAAGACTGGGAGACGAGGCTTGTCTGCCTGAGACTAGCAAGGCAGCAGAGACCCCGGGCCGTACACTCGGTTAACCGGGCAGGCTGCTGCAGTACCGAGAATGGCCGCACGAGGGAAGCCGAGGACACGGAGCGGAGGCGAGGAGGCGCCGGGAGTGAGGGGTGGCCCTGGAACGGTGGGTGCAGAGGGTACAGAGGCGCGCGCAGGGCTCGGGAGAACCTCCGCGGGGCTCTGCGGCTTGTTTCTGCTTCCAAGTGACTGTGTGAGTAATTAAAGGCAGCCATGAGCTCCTCGCCATCCCAGTGGCTTTCATTTCATCCTCAGCAACAAACTCTCAGGCCCAGAGAAGTGGAGCCCCCTGCCCAAGGTCACTCAGCAGGGCATTCAGACCAGGCCTGACCTCGCAGCCTGTGCTCTAACCACTGCATACCCTGAATGCGTTCATGGGCACATGAGTGCGGGTTTGTTGACGTCTCTTGGCTTTACCTGACCCCAACGTTCCCTGTCTCAGTGAGCACGCACCCTCTTGGTCAGGGCCTGGACAGCCTGGGGAGGGAGACTTGGACTTGAGGCCCCTCCTAGAGGCATCTGGGGAGGAGGGGTTCAGGGGCCCTGGGATGAGCTCAGGTGTATGCCCCCATCACCATGGGAAAAACAACATATAAAAACATCAGTTCCCTTTCTGACCTTCTCCTTGGCTGAGGGCTGGGGGAGCAGTGGGGATGGGGGGCGGTAATGAGGGCCTGAGCCCCTAGCCTGCCTCTGAAGCCCCTTCCCCCTTGGTTGAATTTCACCCAAGCATCAGGCCCAAGTACCAAGGGCTGTAGGCTGGCAAACAACCAGGGACTTCAAGAAAACCCGCCAGTGACCTCTTTCTCCCTGCATCTAAGTGTGTGACTGAAGCTGTTTGGCCATCCTTGGAGAAAAAAATATGGATGGTTTTAACTGAGAGCATTGAACCGATGGGCAGACTGAGGCCCAGGTAAAAATGGAGTCTTTGAAGGTCATGCAGTAAAGTAGAAGCTGAGGCCCTGTGTGTTTTTATCTGGAAAGGGTTAGAGGACCCCAGACAGGGGAATCAATAACATATATATCCCCAAAGTGGAGATTGAGGGGCCAGAACGACAGTGGTCTGGCCTCCTCCTCCAGAAAGTCCTCCCTGACCATCTCCTCTGCCACCAGTGTTAGAAATGGCCTCAGAGCTCCCTTGACACTGTTTGGACAGGGAAGCTAAACATGCCCTCTGAGTTGCTTTAAGGGATCTCAGAGTCCCTTAGTCCATTCTCTTAGTCAGCCTAGAAATCTCTAACTCTCCCAACAGGTGCCCATCTTGCTTGCACATCTCAGGTGACAGGAAGCTCACTGCCTTAAAAGGCAGCCTGTCCCACTGTAGGATAGCTCCTACTGAATCCCAACTGGCCTTATCGTGCTGTCTCCTGGTTGGAACTAGCTCACCCTGTGGAGCATGGAACAGGTGCACTCAGGCCCCAGCTGGCAGCAGAGAGTTCTGTGTCTCCCACCCCATGCCAGCCTTCCCTCCAGCTTAGGTGGTCCTGCCTCCCCATAGAAACCTTTCCAGCCCTTCATCTTCTGAGCAGCTCTCCACTGGGTTACTCTGGGTGGGAGTGGCTCCTTCTGTGGTGACTACTTCTTTCTCAGTTCACAAGAAAATATGTGTTTGTTGTAGGGAAATTAGAAAATGCATAAAAAGAAAAACACCCTCAATCCTGTCACCCAGAGGCAACCCCTTTTAGCTCCTAAGGAATTTCCTTCTGGACTGGCACCAGTTCATGTGTTCATGAATTTGGAGGTCAAAGCTGGTGGTAGGAGGTCTCTTAGGGCAGAAACGCAGGTTTGTTCAACTTAACACCTCGATGGGTCATTTGGTTGTGAAGACAGTTCTGCTCTGGAAGTTTGAGGGAAGGAGCAAACAGAAGGAAAAAATCCTAATAATAAAGAAAGGAGAATTTCCAGTTTCCAGGGGCCATGTTTGAGATGTAGGAGAGTGTTTCTGGAGCTCTGTCCCCAACCACCATTCGCTCCATCACCTTCCTCCTCCCCGAGCCTGGGGCAGGCAGCCTGGGAGCAGGGCAAACCTGGGTTCCACTGGCAGCAGCCCCCTTTAGGGGGAGGGAATGAAGGCTGCAATCGTGAACCCCTGGGGAAAGCCTCCCCCAAGATCCAGTCACACGTGAACACTCCCTTCACCCAAGTCAGGTTGTGAGTCCAGCAGGTGGCGCTGGAGTGTGAAGGAATTAGGGAGTTCCCAAGTGGTAGGGCAGGGGAGATAGGACCGTGCTTGCAGGAGGCAAGAGGCAGATGGAAATGGAGAATTTCCTGGAAATCGGGAAACAGAGCCAGCTGTGATGAGAAATTAAAACTTCCCAAGAACTCCAGGGATTGGGATGACGCGTGGAGTATCCTGTGCCATGGGCTGGAACATTTAGTGAGGGAAGGGTAACCCCAGAGAACTGCTTTTCCTTCTCAACTAATATATGCGCAGAGAGCACGCCTTTCCACGTCAGCAGATGTTTGTTTGCACCATTTCCATTGCTGCACAATACTCCAGTGCTTAAAGAGGCCATGATTTCTCTAACTCCTGCCCTGTTTTAGGATATCATAATTAACATTGAAGTGAACAATCTTGTAGCTACATCTTTGCCCCCATCCATCTTTATTTTTTTTTAAGATAAATTCCTAGCAGTGGAACTACTAGGTTGAAGAGCAGGAACATCTTAAGGCTTTTGATGCTACTGCTGCTGCTCTGTAGTCACTAAGTCATGTCCCACTCTTTGGGGCACCATGGACTGTGGCCCGCCAGGCTCCTCTGTCCATGTGATTTCCCAGGCAAGAATACTCTAGTGGGTTGCCATTTCCCTTCTCAGGGGATCTTCCCAACCCAGGGATCGAACCTGAGTCTCCTGCACTGCAAGTGGATTCTTTACTACTGAGCCACCTGAGAAGCATTTTGATGCATGTTGACAAATTGGTTTCCGGCAGGTGGCAGCACTTTTGGCTCCTAGTGGGTAACAGCAGTGTGAATATGTCCATTTCCTCAGACCTTGACCATCAATTGTCTTTTACCCCCAAATTTTATTATTCAGAGTTTAAACATACAGAATAGTTGAAAAATTTTTTTATAGCAGACACCCATATAGCCACCACACAGATTTGACAATGGACATTATACTATATTTGCTCTGTCATCATCTATGCATCTCTCCTCCCTCCATCAGTTCATTTGCATTTTGGGGGTGTCTTTCAAAGTAAGTTGCAGGTACCAGTACATTTCAACATGCATGTCACTAACTAGAGTTCAGTATTTGTGTATGGTCCTATGCTTCTTTGAGATGAAACACAGGCAATGAAGTGCACTGATCTTAAGTATATCATTGGTTGAGTTTTGACAAATGCATAGATTTATATGCCCTGATTCCTATCAAGACATAGACTATTCCCATCCCTCCAGAAAGTTTCCTAGCCAGGTTCTGCCCATTCTGGACCTTCTTAACAATGGAATCATGCAGTGTCTACTTTTTGTGTGGGTCTGGCTTATTTAATTCAGCATGTTGTGGAGATTTGTCCATGTAAGTGCATCTAGCGATAGTTTCTTCTTTTTTGTTGCTGAATAGAATTCCACTGTGTGGATATATAGCAGTTGGTTAATCCATTTTCCTCTTGATGGACACCTGGGCTATTTCCAGTTTGAGGCCATTATAAATAAAGCTGCTATTCTTTGCCCAGAATGAAGCAGCAAGGGCTCACAGAGTTTTTCCAAGAGAACGCACTGATCATAGAAAACACCCTCTTTCAACAACACAAGAGAAGACTTTACACATGGACATCACCAGATGGTCAATGCCAAAATCAGATTGATTATATTCTTTGCAGCCAAAGATGGAGGAGTTCTACACAATCAGCAAAAACAAGACCGGGAGCTGACTGTGGCTCAGATCATGAACTCCTTATTGCCAAATTCAGACTGAAATTGAAGAAAGCAAGGAAAACCATTAGACCATTCAGATATGACCTAAATCAAATCCCTTGTGACTCTACAGTGGAAGTAGAGTCAAATAGATTCAAGGGATTAGATCTGATAGACAGAGTGCCTGAAGAACTATGGACGGAGGTTCATGACATTGTACAGGAGTCACTGATCAAAACCATCCCCAAGAAAAAGAAATGCAAAAAGGCAAAATGGCTGTCTGAGGAGGCCTTACAAACATCTATGAAAAGAAGAGACATGAAAGGCAAAAGAGAAAAGGAAAGATACACCCATCTGAATGCAGAGTTCCAAAAAATAGCCAAGGGAGATAAGAAAGCCTTCCTCAGTGATCAATGCAAGGAAATAGAGGAAAACAATAGAAGGGGAAAGACTAGATATCTCCTCAAGAAAATTAGAGATACCAAGGGAACTTTTCATGAAAAGATGGACACAATAAAGGACAGAAATGACATGGACCTAACAGAAGCAGAAGATATTAAGAAGAGGTAGCAAGAATACACAGAAGAACTATACAAAAAAGATCTTCATGACCCAGGTAACCACAATGGTGTGATCACTCCCCTAGAGCCAGACATCCTGGAATGTGAAGTCAAGTGGGTCTTGGGAAGCATCACTACAAACAAAGCTTGTGGAGGTGATGGAATTTCGGTGGAGCTGTTTCAAATCTTAAAAGATGATGCTGTGAAAGTGCAGCACTCAATATGCCAGCAAATTTGGAAAACTCAGCAGTGGCCACAGGACTGGAAAAGGTCAGTTTTCATTCCAATCCCAAAGAAAGGCAATGCCAAACAGTGCTCAAACTACCACACAATTGCGGTCATCTCACATACTAGCAAAGTAATGCTCAAAATTCTCCAAGCTAGGCTTCAACAGTATGTGAACCATGAACTTCCAGATGTTCAATATGGATTTAGAAAAGACAGAGGAGCCAGAGATCAAATTGCCAACATCCATTGGATCTTTGAAAAAGCAAGAGAGTTCCAGAAAAACATATGCTTTATTGACTATGCCAAAACCTTTGTGTGGATCACAACAAACTGGAAAATTCTTCAAGAGACGGGAATACCAGACCACCTGACCTGCATCCCGAGAAATGTGTATGCAAGTCAAGAAGCAACAATTAGAACTCGACATGGAACAACAGACTGGTTCCAAATTGGGAAAGGAGTACGTCAAGGCTGTATATTGTCACCCTGCTTATTTAACTTACGTGCAAAGCACATCATGATAAATACTGGACTGGATGAAGCACAAGCTGGAATCAAGATTGCCAGGAGAAATATCAATAGCTTCAGATATGCAGATGACACCACTCTTATGTCAGAAAGCAAAGAAGAACTAGAGAGCCTCTTGATGAAAGTGAAAGAGAAGAGTGAAAAAGTTGGCTTAAAACTCAACATTCAGAAAACTAAGATCATGGCATCTGGTCCCATCACTTCATGGCAAATAGATGGGGAAACAGTGACAGACTATTTTTTTGGATCCAGAATCACTGTAGATGGTGACTGCAGCCATGAAATTAAAAGACACTTGCTCCTTGGAAGAAAAGTTATGAACAACCTAGACAGCATATTAAAAAACTGAGACATTACTTTGCCCACAAAGGTCTGTCTAGTCAAAGCTATAATTTTTCCAGTAGTCATGTATGGATGTGAGAATTGGATTATAAAAAAAGCTGTGTGCCAAGGAATTGATGCTTTTGAACTGTGGTGTTGGAGAAGACTCTTAAGAGTCCCTTGGACAGCAAGGAGATCCAACCAGTGCATCCTAAAGGAAATCAGTCCTGAATATTCATTGGACAGACTGATGCTGAAGCTGAAACTCCAATACTTTGGCCACCTGGTGTGAAGAACTGACTCATTTGAAAAGCCTCTGATGCTGGGAAAGGTTGAAGGTGGGAGGAAAAGGGAACAACAGAAGATGAGATGGTTGGATGGCATTACCAACTCAATGGACTGGAGTTTGGGTAAGCTCCAGGTATTGGTGATGGACAGGGAGGCCTGGCGTGCTGCAGTCCATGGGGTTGCAAAGAGTCGGACACACAACTGAGCGACTGAACTGAACTGATTCTTGTGTAAGTCTTTGTGTGAACATATGTTTTCATTTTTCTTGAGCACCTAGGAGTGGAATTGCTGGGTCATAGGGTAGATGTATAATTAGTTTTATAAGAAACTACTCAACCTTTTTACAAAGTGGTTATACCATTTTACACTCTATCCAATAAAGAATGATCTCCAGCACTGAGTTCAGTGCTTCAAACCCAGTGGGCTTGTTATCGCCTTGGTTTTGGATGCTGTACTTCAGTGAATTCCACTGAAGGTCATAATGACAGGCTTGGCTGCCGTTGCCCTGGCAGTCAGCTGAACACTTTGGGCTGTTTCTCATGGACAGGTGAATGGATGGCTGCCCAACTAGGTCTTCCTGACCTTGAACTTGTACAATTGCTTTGTTGGAATTTGAACGTTGGCTTTTCCATTTGTCCTCACTAAATTTCATTTTGTTAGTTTTCACTTAACCATCTCTCTAGTCCTGATAATGGTGACAGTAGCAAACTCACACACACAGTGTGCCGGAAAAAAAGTGAAAAGTGTGGGTTGTTCAGTCATGCTTGACTCTTTGTGACCCCATGGATGTCACACGTCAGCCTCCTCTGTCCATGGAATTCTCCAGGCAAGGATCCTGGAGTGGGTAGCCATTTCCTTGTCTAGGGAATCTTCCTGACCCAGGGATTCAATCCAAGTCTTCTGCCTTGCAGGCAGATTCTTTACCATGTGAGCCATCAGGAAAGCCCCCACCATGTGCCAGTTGCTGAGCTAACTCATTCAGGCCTGAGAACAGTCCTACCGAGGAACTGCTGTTATCCTCATTTTGCTGTAGTTTTAGTTGCTAAGTTATGTCTGATTCTTTCAACCTCATGGACTGTAGCCTGCCAGGTTCCTTTGTCCATGGGATTTCCCAGCCAAGACTACTGGAATAGGTTACCATTTCTTTCTCCAGGAGATCTTCCTGACTCAGGGATCGAACCCATGTCTCCTGCACTGCAGGAAGATTCTTTACTGCTGAGCCACCAGGAAAGCCCTATTCCCATTTTAGACATCATGAAATTGAGGCACAGGTTAAGTAACTGGTCCAAGATGACCCAGTCATAAGTGCTGGGAATAGAACCACGTAGTTTGGATCCAGACATCATGGTCTTAACCAGTCACTCTTTTGCCTCTTTTTGCCTTCAGACATCATCTCCCTCCATCTTCCACTTTCTTTTAGCACACCATGCACACTTCTAGGTCTTCCAGATTATTGGTTAAAAAGTAAAACCAGGGAACTCCCTGTTGGTCCAGTGTTGGTTAGGACTCTGTGCTTTCACTGCTGAGGGGCCGAGTTCGCTCTCTGGTTAGGAAACAATGATCCCTCAATCCATACAATGTGCTCAAAAAAGAAAAAAAGCAAAGCCCAAAATTCTATGGACCAGGTAAGTCCAGGGCCCAGGACAGAGCTTGGCGGCAGGCCTCTAGGCCTCCTCTGCCACACTGTGTTTTCCCTTCATTTGGTGGTTTCTCACTTGTTTCCACCTTTTGGCTCTTATGAATAATGCTGCTGTCAAGCTTGTTAATTCTTATTTCATAATACCTTTCTCATCAGGTTCCCCTCAACCATCCTCCCTACAATGGCTCCCATCAAGGTCCTCAGGGACATCTGTTTTGCTAAATCCAGTGGTCAGTTCCCATCACAGGTGATCCGTCAAGAGCACCTGACTTGGTCCATCTCTTTCCTCCTAATATGGTTTCTTCATTTGGTGATGGGATCCCACATTCTCCTGCTTTTACTCTGCCTCTTGGGGTGTTCCTTCCCCGTCCCCTTTTTGATGCCTTCCTTTCCCCTATCCACCTCTGCATATGGGAAGCCCTCAGGGCTCTGCTCCTGGCCCTCTGGCGTGCCCCACCCCACTCCTCGGTGGCCTTCATGACTTTTCCCGCACACCCGTCTCTGGCCCGGACCTTTCTGACACATCTGTCTATCTGTCTGATGTCTCCACTTGGGCAGCCAACTGATGCTGCGGCTCCCACCTGTCCTTCTCAAGCCTGTACTTCCCCACCTTAGTTCCCGGCAACTCCATTCTTCCTGTCAGTCAGATCCTCACATTTTGTTCACTCTTGACTCCTCTTTTCTCTGATGCCCCACACCCAATCCCCAACTCATCTTATTGGCTTTAATTTCAAAATATATCCAGAGTCTGCCCACTTTTTACCAGTTCCACAGCTACCACCCTGGTCTGGGTTCCCACCAACTCTCTCCTGGAATTCTGCAGTGGCCTCACTGGTTTCCAGGCTCAGCCCTGACTCCTTCTATCTATCCCTAACATAGTGGCCAGAAGGATCCTTTAAACATATACATCAGATCAAGTTAGTTCTTTGTCCTAAATCTTGGGTGGCTTATGTTACTCATCATCAAAGTCCTTACAATGACCTCCAAGGCCCTGTGTCTGCCTCATCTCCATTCTCCCCTTGTTCTCTCTGCTCCTAGCTGTTCCAGGAGCATGCCCAGCACTCTGATCTCAGGGCTTTGCACTGGCTGTTCTTGTTCCTTGGGACTCTCCTCCCCTAGATAGCTACACAACAAATTCTATTTTACCTCTTTCTTGTCTTTGCTCAAATTCACCTTCTCAAGGTGTCTAACAGTAGTTCTCTGTTTAACGTTGCAGTACCCCTTACCCTGTCCACCCTTTTGATTCCTTCTACAGTACCCTCTTCCTCCCTGTAGTATTCACCGTTGTCTATACTATCATCAATTTCACTTATTTGTTGTGTTTATTGTCCACCCCCCATTAGCAGTGCTTTAGGAGGGCAAGGATTTCCCCCTCTTTTGTTTACTGGTATGATTTGCCAGGAGAGTGAACATGTAATGCCGTAACAGCAGTTTGTTGAACGAAGGAAGGAAGAAAGAAAGTAAGTAGGATAATTTAGGAAGGGGTCTGCAATCTAAAAGTGGGTTGGAGTCAAGAAAAGGTGGGCTTCTGGCAGGGCCAGGTGTTGTGGACATCAGGGCTATTTGCTGTGTGGCAGCAGGGGTCCTGGGACTCTCAACCCGTTTCCCTTTGGAACCTTTCCCCTGCCACCGTCAGTCCACAGAGACTGCCTGGGGCTGATCCCACTCCTCACTCCAAGGTGGGCAATGGCTCCTTCGGCTATAGGGACTGGCTCAGGGCTGGGCATATTTCGTTGACTGGAGCAATGAGACTGAACCCTAAGATTTTGCTTACATTCTTGGCATTGGGCAGGCTTCTTCTCTCAAAGCTAGACAGGCACTCAGAGCTGCCTGAGCCACACTGGGCTGCAGATGTGGAAAAAGGTCACTGTTGGGGGCCCAGATTTGGTATTTCCTGCAGCTGGATCTACACCTGGACTTTTCATTTACTTGAGCCCCCTTTCACTGAGGCCAGTTTCTGTCACTTGCAGCCACTCACACTGTGCCTGCCTGAGCTCCTGAACTAGGAAGTGAGGAAGGGGCTGGGTAGGGTCAGCATGGCGTCTGTTCCAGGTGAGAAGGGTTTTAGCACATGGAGGGCACCCAATGATCAGGTTTCCCCCTGCTGAAAAGGGGGAAATGGGAACAGATTTGCCTTGACCCAGCCAGAGAGGATCTCTCAAACTGTCAGGAGAGAAGGACATGGGGACTTGCGGGGCGAGAAAGACTGAGGAATCCCTCCACACAAGCTGCAAGCTAAGCTGAGATGGAGTGCACCCAAGGTTGGGGAGGAAAGTGGGAAGCAGGAGGTCTTCCCTAATAGAGTTCATTCCAGAGCTGTCACTCCCCCATCACCTCCAGTGCAGGAGGAAGAGCCCAGTTAAAGTACACCAGGGACAAAGTGCATACCAGAGGGTGGAGTGTGGGCTTTTTTTTCACTGGAGGTGTGTTTTGCCCTAGGTCATTTTATTTTTCCTAGCTTCAGTGCCTTTCTGGGTAAAATGGGCTGAATGATGTCCACCTCATAGGGTTTCTGTGTGGGTGAAATGAGATAATGTGTGAAATTAGATAATGCGAAGAACTTAGCATGAACCTGGCTCACATAACAGTCTTAATAAAAGTCATCTGCTGTAATTGTTACCCGAGGTTTCAACCCGTGATGGTGCATGGTGGTGCAGGCGCAATTCTCATAAGCACCAGCAGATGGCGCCCCGACCTCAAAAGAACCCATTCCTGAACTGTTTACTGAAGGGCTCCGGAAGGGGATGGGCGGGGCGGCCTCTCGTCTCTCAACCAGTTAGACTCCTGCCTTCCCGAGTGCGCTGGGGAGAAGTGCCTGGCACGCCCCTCAGTTCCAAGAACGGGGCCTGGATCAACACAGGATTATCAGTAGAGCCTCAGTTTTTCATTTGTATTGTGGAAGAGCATGGATTTCGCAGACAACCTGAACCAAGTTAAGGAAATACTTAGGTTGGTGCAGGTAAAGGACTTTCAGAATGAGCAAGCATCCCAGGACCGAGGCTGGCTACAGAGGTCCTGCCACTGGACCTCGGGGGCGCGGCTGAGCCTGGTGCTGAGGCAGAGGGATGACCCATATGACCTCTATTCGCTTCCTTTCAGTATGAGTGAGAGAAAGAGGGAACCGGGCTGCCCGGCGCGGAGGACCCAGAACGGTGCGTGGCCCTATGACGCGAGACGCTCTGGTAATTCTGAGTCGGGCCAGCAGAGGGCGACCGAGACCCCTCGTGGACCCCGCTCTGCTCCCCTTCTAGCTCGGAGCTCGCCCTCCCTGAACCATCCCGGCTGGCCGAGCCTCCCCGGGCAGGAGTTGACATGTCCCTTTGCTGTGAAAAGGCTTCCCTGGTGGCTCAGACGGTAAAGTGTCTGCCTGAAGCGCGGGAGACCTGGGTTTGATCCCTGGGTTGGGAAGGTCCCCTGGAGAAGGAAATGGCAACCTACTCCAGTACTCTTGCCTGAAAAATTCCATGGACTGAGGAGCCTGGTAGGCTATAGTCCATGGGGTCACAAAGAGTCGGACACCACTGAGCAACTTCACTTCGCTTTGCTTTGAAAAAGCCTTTTCCTCTTCTTTCTGGCTGGGCTTCCTGGGGCAACGTGTGGGGTGAGGGTAAGAGTCACGTTCAACCCTAACTCTCTGAGCCCGAGCTGAGCCCCTGGACCTCAGGGACTTGGATGGGATCTACTGGCCATTCTCATGCTAGCAGCCCCCACTTCCTGAGATGGGGTGTTGTGAGCTCCCCAGAGGGTAAGGAATCAGGGAGCAGGAGATCCTTTTCCTAACCCCCCATTAATCCAGGCCTGGATGGCCAGCTGGACCTCCGGAAGCAGGGGGTGTGTACCCCATCCCACCCTGGCCAGTTCCCGGCATTCTCCTTGGACTGGCTCCCAGAGGCCCACAAAGGCCCTCAGACAAAGTTCTGGGCTGGGCTTTGCCTGTGCCCGGGGCCTGGGGCTGGCTGTCTCTAGGTACTGAGAGTCCCTGGCACTCCTTGTGGGGCTTTGTCCACCGGCCCTGGACCAGCACTGGCAGGGCCACATGTGCTGGGGGAGGGAGTGGACCAGCGAGCTCTCAGAGCCTGGCAGTCTGTCTTCCCTCCTGCCCGTGGCCTTGCTGTCCTCCAGGGGACCTTCTCTCTACCTCACCTTGCTCACCTCCTCCTCTTGGCTGCAAGCCTCCCCTTCTTTAGGGGTCTGCTCCTATTCATTTATTCATTCTACTCATTTATTCATTCATTTGTCCCCATCATTCAATACCTATTGAGCTCCGGCTACACTCCAGGCTCCTACTAGATGCTGGGGATGCAGTAATAACAAGATACACAGTTCCTGCCCTTTTTGGACTTCACAGCCTGGGTGACATTTAAGGCAGGAGACTTGTAACATTCAGACCTAAAATTTGTTTTCATCTTGTGATAAATGGAGAGAAGCAGATAAGCTACCTGCCCCAGGAAGGTCCACCTACAGAGACATTTCCCCTGGGAGATTATCTGCTAGGCTGTGAGCTGTGGAGAGAAGAACTTCATTTAGGCCCTGTATGTACTCCACCTCCCAGGGCCTGGCATACAGGCACACAGTAGGTGCCCAGTAAATGTCTTTTGAATGAATGGACGAATCATTAGCTTCATGGTGAGGGGGGGCTGCCAATGAGAATGGTCTTTTCACATTCCACTTCCTCCCAGTTAACCCAGGAATGTCAGGTAATGTTGGGGGTCTACAGACAAGAATCTGGGGCTCCCAGGATTCCACCTCTGGCCACTCTGTCTCCTTGCCTGCTACTCACTGCACAGCTTTCCTACCTCGGGCCCTGTCAGAGTCCCATGGGCCACACTTGCATTTGTCCATCACCTCTCATGAATCCATTCTTGGGGTTTATCAGCTTTTCAGTGGCCATCAGGTGCTGGCCCTGGGCTCAGGAGGAGCTGGGGACCCAGAGAAGCGGGAGAAGGGTTCATGCCCTCCTGGACCATCCAGTCCAGATAGTAACAGCACAGTGTAGCATGTGGCATGATGAGGGAAGAGGATGGCACTGTTACAGAAGTGACAGAACAAACTTCCTGCCCTCCTGGAGCTTCTGGTCCAGTGATGGTAGTGGTGGGAGGGAGACAGACAGTAACCAGAATAAGCGAGGAAACATGGAGTATACAAATGTGTGTTATGGGGGAAGGGGAAGCAGGTGAAGGGGAAATGTGGGTAAGGGAGGGAGTAGGATTTTAGATAGGATGGCTGGAGAAGATGACATTTGAGCAGAGAGCTGAAGGGGGTCAGGGGTGAGTCATGCAGCTACCTGGGGGAGGCTGTCTCAGGCACCAGGAATAGCACGTGCAAAGGCCCAGAGGTGAGAGTGTGCCTGGTATGTTAGAGGGACAGCCAGGAGGCCAGTGTGGCTGTACCAGTATGAGATTAGAGAGTGGACTGGGGGCAGATTGCAGTGGGACCTTGCAGCAAGACTTGGCTTGAGTCTTAGCGACAAGGGAGCCATTTGAGGATTTTGAGCAGAGGAATAACATGAGCTGACTTCCACTGAACAGAATCTCTTCAGCTGCAGTGTTGGGCATGTTGATAGTGGGGCTGTGTGGAAGAAGGAAGGGACCAGGTAGGAGGTTATAGTAATAATCCTGGTGAGAGAGGATCGAGCCAGGCAGTGGCATTAGAGCTGATAACAAGTGGCTGCTTTGAGAGTGCTTTGAAAATAAATCCCATGGGATTTGTTGAGGGACTGGATGTGGAGGCTGAGAGAAGGAGAGGCCAAGATAACTCCCAGGTCTTCTGCCTGAGCTGAGGGAGGGAATCTTCGTGGTGACATGGGCTGCAATGAGGAAGGTTTGGTTGGGATAAGTTGGAGCTGCTCTTTGGACGTCCTAGTGGACCCTTCAGATTAGCAGTTGGGTGTGTGGGTCTGACTTCAGGGGGAAAAGGTTGGAGCCTGAGAATCATGCAGTGAGAATCATCAAGGTTTAGATGGACCTTGAAGCCAAGGTGGGCTCAGCATGGTAGTGTAAGGGGGAAAAGACAGAGGCCTGAGCCCTGGGGCACACTGGCATTTGGAGGTAGTGGGGGAGGAGGAATCAGCAAAGGAAAAGAAGAAGGCACAGCCAGGAAGGAGGAGGAGAACCAGGGCAGTGTGAGTCCTAAAAGACAAGAGGAGAACATATTTCTGGGGGAAGGGGGTGATCTACTATGTCAAATGCTGCCAATAACCTAAGACAAGGTTTGAGACTTGACTTCTGGATTTGCAATGTACTGGTCACATAGGACCACTATCGAGTCTCTTTGAACAAGTACTGGGAAGAAGGCGACCCCTCTAGGAAGACTCCGCTATGCAGGCATACAAAAGGGAGACCCCTCAGTGTAAAGGAAAAGGTGTCTCTCTCTCGGCCACATGTAACTTTGTAGCAGGCACACAGCATGGTGAGAGGACAGCAGGCTGGATTTCAGCTCTCTCTCCACCCCTTTGCACCATGGGGGCTTTGTGCAGTGCCCAACCTGGACATCTGTCCCCAGCAGCTGTGCTGGTGACCTTGATGCGTGGTGTTCATGGAGTGAGTGTGGATGAGAAGATGAGAGTTGGCTTGGAGTGTGCTCATGAGGGGGTGGTAGAGGAACTGGAGAGCATGCACAACTTTTTAAGGAGCTTTGCTGTAGTGGGCCGAAGCAAAGGGGACAGTGACTGGAAGGGGCTGCAGGGATGAGCGGAATCCACCAAGTGAGAGTGGGCGAAGGGGAAGACATCCAAGTCAGGGTACGCACATATGCAAAGTGAGGTCATTAGGAGTGGTTGGGATGTAGTGGGGTCCTAGAATGTCACATTTGAGATGAGAGGTGTCAGGAGAGGATGCTGGACTGGTGGGCTGAAGTCTCTGTCTTGGGGGTGGGGTTGGAGCACAGCTGAGTATACAGTAGGTGCTCACTGAGTGCCCTGGGGATTGCTTGGGGAATCCCTTCTGAGCCTCTCCTCCAGGTCTCAGTCTCCCAGCTGGCAGATGGGGTAGACCCGAAAACCTTCCCCCAGTTGGTAGGTCTCAGGTCCTGGCCTCTTCTCCTCCCTGGATGCCACACCTTGTCCAGGCTGAGGAAGAGCAGGAGGCCCTGAAGTTGGAGGTCAGGTAGAGGCCTCGCAGTGGCAGAGGCTGTGGTGGGCTGGGTGGGCCAGGAACCACATCTCCTGCCCCATCCAGCCTTTAGGAGCTGCCTTCCTGAGGCTCCCTCTCAGGAGGAGAGGGAACAGTTGCTGATTCTTCCTTCCTAGAGGGATGTCAGGGAATACAGAGCATTTTGACTGCTGGTTGAGGGGACACTGACCTTGTTCTCTTTCAAGGCAAAAGTGGCTACAAGGAATAATAACAGTAACCCTCTCTCCATGCGCATGGCACCCAAAGCGCTGTCTCACTCAGAGCCCACCTGGGGCCTTGTGACTGTCCCTTGAGCCCTTTGAGCTAG
Source organism: Antilocapra americana (assembly GCA_007570785.1). Taxonomy (NCBI): domain Eukaryota; kingdom Metazoa; phylum Chordata; class Mammalia; order Artiodactyla; family Antilocapridae; genus Antilocapra; species Antilocapra americana. The sequence goes on along the minus strand of ML661896.1, from coordinate 905,579 downwards.
TCCCACCGGACATGGGAAAATGAGGCTCAGGGAGGGGCTACAGCTGCCCATGGCCACACAGCCAGGAAGCAGCTGTGGCCAGACCAGAACCTAGGTTTCCTGTCTCTGGCCAGCTCATGCCCCCTGCAGCAGGCACCCAGAGTTTGGAAGGTTGGGGGGCAGATCCTGCCCAGGGACTAGGTTCTGGTACCAATCTGGCCCAGATCAAGTGCAGAGACAGTGGGACCCTCCCTCTGTTTGCTCTTTTCACATGTAGTTATTAAGCCATACCGTGTATGAGGTGCTGAGGGTACACTGTGAACAAGGCAGACCTGTCTTCAAGGGGCTCAGAGTCTGTCTAGGTAGACAGAGGTGAAATAATCTATTCCGTGAGTTGTTCAGTCCCTCAGTTGTGTCTGACTCTTTGCGACCCCATGGACTATAGCACGCTGGGCTTCCCTGTGCTTCACTATGTCCTTAAAGTTTCTCACTTTCTTTTAACATCTGTTTCTTTACATGAGAGAGAGAGGTAGTGGTATCTACACTGCAGAACCACTGGGAGGGTTAGATGGGGAGTCACATAGGAAGCACCTAGCGTCACAGTGCAGCGTTCCACAGACAGTGGCCAATGATACTATCAATGTGCTGTTGTTGTTCAGTCTCAATGTCAGATTCAACTCTTTGTGACTCCATGAACTGCAGCATGCCAGGCTTCCTTCTCAACTGCTCAGCTGTGTCTGTAGGATCAGACCTCCTGGCTTTTGCTTTTGGAGTCTTAGTTTTCTCATCTGTAAAATAGGTTGTAGGACTGTTTTGAGGGTGAACTATAACACTTAGAAAGCATTTGGTGTGGGCTCTGACATGTGGGAGATACACAGTTATAGCAGAAGTGTCACCAGGGTGGATGAAACCTCAGCTCTAGCTGAGGCCCAGGTGAAGCAGGAGAAGACTGATCAGCTCAGACCCTATGCCTTCAGTTGCTGGAAGCAGGGATTTGAGCACTGCAGGATCATCAAGCACAGTGGGATCGAGGCCTGATGGAGCAGAGGGTGGAATACTTGCAAAGATGTGGAGGTGGGAAGGAGCTGGGTCTAATGGACAGTCTTTGGGGCTGGAGTGGAAGGAGAGGGGTGGAGGGTGGCTTCCTGTGGTAGGGCTGGACTATAATCTGATCTCCCTTCTTTGTGGCACAGGGTCTGCTCACCTTCCCTGCCTCCTCACAGCTCATGTCTTCCTAGATCCCTGTGTGTGTGTGTGTGGGGGGGGGCTTTATCACCCCTCTGAGAGGTGGAATCTTGCTCTGTAGGAGGCTCACAGCCAGCATGTTCTCTTGAGTGTGTAGCCCAAGCACAGTTCTGTCAACCACCTCCTCAGAGCTAGGGTCCTGGGCTGGAGGAGGTCCCCCCCACCCTGGTGACTTGCAGCGTCTGTGGGGCAGCGCTGGCTCCTGATCGGCGCTGAGACTCTGCACTCCTCGCTCCCCCCATCTCTCCCCTTTGACCCTCTCTCCTGCATCCCTTCTCACTGCATTCCTTCCAGCTCTGTCTGGAGCCCCCTTCTTACCCCATACCCCAGGTCTGTCCGTCCCTCTGTCTGTCCCAGAAGGTCTGGAGGTAGATAGGAAGGGCACAGCCTCCCTCTCTCTGGGATCTTCCACCTCGGTTCTTGCACTCCTTCCTCTCTGTCCTTTGGGTCTCCCTGGGCATCAGTGTGTGCGTGCTGGGGGGTGTGGAGGGCAAGGAGTCAGACCACAGACCAGGGGGTAGGGCAAGGACCCGCTCCTTCCTTCACCTCGAGGAGGGAGGATCCCGAAGACTCGGGATCTGGGGCCCTAGGGTCCGGCTGAGCGGGCCGATTGGGTCTGGCCGCCTGGCCGGGGTTTAGAGGACCGCCGGAGCTGGCTAGGCTAGGAGTGGGGGCGGAACCTCGCAGCGCTCCCCTCCCCCACCTTCTTAAAGGGCCGGCGCGGGCTGGTGCGGGATGGGTCTGGCCGTCCCTTCTCAGCGGCAGGTTGGGTTGCGCGATCCGGCCCTCAGTGCAGAGAGGCAGGCAGGCGGGCTGGCGGCCTGGGTGGCCGCTGTCGCCTCGCGGATCTGTTCCTCCCGCCCCCTGCCCGCAGTCCCCCCGCCCTTCCCCGCCCTTCCCGCTCCTCCCTCCCTCCTTCTCTCCTTCCTTCCCTCCCTCCTGCCGTCCGTCCCCCCCATCTCTGCTCTGCTTCTCCTCAGCCGCGGCTCCGACACCTGAAGGGGTAGCAGTGAGCGCGGGAGCCCCGACAGGCGGTGGCGGAGCGGGACGGCCGGTCCACAGTGGCCTCCTCATGGCCCCGCCGTGAGAGGCTGGACCCAGCGACCGGGAGCAGGAGCGGTGAGTGGGGCCGCGCGGGGCCACCTTGTCCCCAGGGCCGGCGTGTTCTCGGACCCCGCCCCTCCTGAAGCCGGGCTGGGGGCCGGGAGGGGCTGCTGGGGTTGGGGGGCTGCATGCTGGGTGGCGGCGCCGCCCTCCGCCCTCCGTGCCCGCCTGGGTCTGCTAACAAAGCTACATTGCGAGATCAATTCCGTGGCGGCTGGAGCATCCGAAGGATACGGTTGTCATGGAGATGGGGCCGAAAGAGGAAGCCCGGGATGGCAGAGTCTGGGCCAGGGAGAGAGGGCACCGCTAGAGAGCCCCAGGCCAGCCTGTAGGGAGGATTAGGGCCGGCAGCCCAATTGTCCCCTGATGCCCCCTCCCCATTTGTCTAATCTGAGTGTGTATGTGTACCTTGATGGGGTGCCAGTGGGAGCTTCGTGGCCAGGGACCTGGGGTGTTCCGTGCCAGGCCTGCTGGCAGCCACCTTTACCACGGAGCAGCTTTGAGGATTTATTTCTGTTTCCAGTTTCCCAACTTTGACAGCCTGGCTTGGCGGCCAGGCCTCAGCGGCTCCCAGCTCTGCCGCTGGAGCAAGGCTTGTATGGGGGCGTGGCAGGCAGCATCGGGCAAAGCCAGGAGGCACATAACCGCTATGGCAGCTGCAGGGAAGGAGGGTTCCTCGGAGTCGCTGGTGGGGCTGGGGTGGGGCAGGGAGTCCAGATGTGGGGACCCTCTACTCGACGCCCCCCCACACCCAGAAGGACGTATTCTAACTCTTACTGTCCCTGGAGGTCCTGGGGGCTCCCTGAGTCAGAACTGGGGGCATTGTCTCTGCACTGGTCCAGGAGGCTGCTGCCTCAGCTCATCCCTTCATCTTAGGGCCATTGTGGGGGACCTTGGGAGAGAACTGGGGAATCAGCCACAATGGAGGTGGGTATGAGAATTCCTGGCAAGCTCAGGATAAACCAGGCTGAACTCGATGAGTGGGTGAATGAGGAGCAAGGAGAGGGCTCAGGGTTTGGTCAGGGTCAGTGGGCAGCTTGGGCTCTGGGAGAGACATTTGGACTTTCCTGGGTTCTTCAGCTCCTTCTTTCAGACCTTGGAAACAAGAGCTGCTTAATGGAGGATACTCAGACAGCTTGAAGGAGAGTGGGGAAGGGGCATTGGGATCACCTCCAAGCCTAGTCTGTTGCCCTGGGCAGATATAGTCATTTTCCACCTCTTCTTTGAGAGGTTAGAAATACTGCCTCCCAACAACACTGCAAATTCTATGACCTGTGATCTCTGAATCAGCAAAATGGGTCAGCTGCCCTCTTTATTCACCTCGCATCTTTCATGTCACACCCACTTTCCCTCTCAAGAGCCCCCTTTCCCCAGCCTACGGTGAGAGACAGTACCTTTTGAATGGGGCTACTGCACAGTTTGGTCCTGGTGGAAACAGGGCAGGTCCCCAGGTCATGGCTGAACCAGAGGGTTCCATACAGTGGGATGAGTGGGTGGGTGGTGGCCCAGCTCTAGAGAGGAGGTTGACTGGAAAGCCCTTGGAATGCCTCCCTTGCTGGTGCATTTGCAGGGAGGGACTAAAGCCGCAGTGCTTGGGTGCTTGAGCCTTGTAGTCCCAGGAGTACACAGTGGCAGCCTGAGGGGCTTCCCTCCTGCTGCTTGTCCTGGTCTGACAGCTACGGGTGTGCGCTCCCCAGCTGATCTGCCCCTGAGTGTTTCCTGAAGTGGGAGGTGGAGGAGTTAGCTGGAAAGAAGGACTTGCTGCTCTTGACAGGACCGAGAGAGGGGTGGAGGGACATGATGTCACCCAGCTTTCATACTTGTGCACCGCCACGGTGCTCAATACTCTTGTACACAGGGAGGTACACCCATTGTTTCTGTTTAGTGGATACTTAGGCTCAGGAGGGCTTCCCAGGTGGCTCAGAGGGTAAAAAAATCTGCCTGCAGTTCAGGAGACCTGGGTTTGATCCCTAGGTTGGGAAGGTCCCCTGGAGAAGGGAAAGGCTACCCACTCCAGTATTCTTGCCTAGAGAATTCTATGGACAGAGGAGCCTGGTGAGCTATAGTCCATGGGTTTGCCAAGAGTCAGCTCAGGAAAAGTTGCTTGTTTCAAGTCACCTAGTTAGTGACAGAATCAGGATTTGCACTTGGGCAGAAGTGATGGCTCACAGGGTAAGGATTCCGCCTGCAATGCAGGAGACACACGAGATATAGGTTTGATTCCTGGATGGGGAAGTGGTACTCCACTCCAATATTCTTACCTGGAAAATCCCATGGACAGAGGAGCATGGCAGGTTACAGTCCATGGGGTCGCAAAGAGTCAAAAACGGTTGAGCACAAGGCACACAGAACTGTTTGAAGCTGGGACTTCTGTCCCTCATCTTCCTCTTCTTCCTTGGAGATGCAAGTTAGGAGGGTGGTAGGACTGAACACCTTCTCTTCTGGAGCGAGGAGATGAATTTGGAAAAAACTGAGGTGCTCAGCTGGGGTCTTCTAGAGAGCCAAGATTGAGGCATTCCCGTCCCAGATGACGTTGGCTTGCAGGAGAACGACACTGCCTCTCACGACAGACAATGCTGTAGACATTCTGTGCCAGATGGTCTTTTCCAGGAAAATCTGTTTTGAGCGGTATCTTATGTCTGGGCTCCATATTTAGCTTGGCTCCTCACACGGGAGGATACACTCAGGCTGTTGCCCCTTGGGGTGTTTTTTAGGGGAGTGGGCCTGGGCCAGACCCAGCTCCTTGCTATGGCTCAGGCAGAGGTGGGTTAGGGCCCCTGCTCTGGATAGCCTTGCCCCAGCTGAGGGCTGCCCTGCTGGTCTCCCTGGGCCCTGGCTGTTTTCCACAGGGCCTGTCCTTCTAAGCTGGTGTGCCCATATGTTAGCCTGACCCCGTTTAGGGGGTGAGTCGCTCCAGGACTGTATCTGCTTGGCCTGGGTATCTGCTTTACTCCAGCATCCAGGACAGGTCCTCGCTCAGTGTGCAGGCTGCTGTGTGAGAACTGCCCTTTCCTGTGACCCCTATGCCTCCATACCTGGCCCTGAGCTCTCCTCTTTGGAGTGTCCCCCTCCACTCCCTTCCTCCCCTGTAACTTTTTGTCTTGTCACACCTGATCATGCAGTGGACACTCGATGTATGAGTGTGTATATGTATATATACACACCCATGTATATATACCCTTTGCCTAGAGACCTCCATTTGTCAGTTATTGACATTTTGCCCGCATTTGTTTCTCTCTCTTTGAAACTTCTGAAAGTAAGTTGCAGACATCATAGCACTTTAGCTTGAAGTATTCAGTATGAATTTCCTGAAAGGAGGACATTTTTCTACGATACACAATACTGTTGTTTAGTTGCTAAGTTGTGTCCAACTCTTGTGCGGCCCCATCGACTGTAGTCCCCCAGAATCCTGTCCTTGGGATTTCCCAGGCAAGAATACTGGAGTGGGTTGCCATTTCCTTCTCGAGGGGATCTTCCCGACCCAGAAGCTGTGTCTCCTGCATGGGCAGGTGGATTCTTTACCGCTGAGCCACCAGGGAAGCCCAATACATAATGACTATACTGTTAGTCATATCCAAGAAATTTTAATGATGCAATCTAATCTCATATAATCCCATATTCAAATCTCTCTAGTTGTCCCTGTAATGTCCTTTATAGGTTAAATTTTTTTTTTGATAAAGAATGACACATTGCTTTTAGTTATGTCTCTTTAGTCTCTTTTAACCTAGAACAATTGTCTGCTTTTTTTTTTTCTTTGAAGTCTTATGATATTGTCAGTTTTAAGGAGCCCTGGTCAGTGTTCATGTAGAATGCCCCACATTCTGGATCTGTCTTACTGCTTCCTCATGAGTAGATTCAGGTTAAGCGTTTTGGGGTAAGAATATCCCAGAGGTGATGTCGTGTCCTTCTCGTTGCCTCCCGTTAGGAGGCTCTTGTCATTAGCTGCGCTATAATCATGGTGCTAAGTTAGGTCACTTAGCTAAGGAGTCCCTTTGTTTCAATCCCGTTCCTCCGTCTTCCTTACCTCCAGAAGCTTCATCGCCTGGTCGTCCGCATTCAGACCACATGCTGGAGAAGGGTGCTTAGGCAGATGCTGATGGGGCCTTCAAGGAGTTCACAGCCTCAGGGTGTGGATGGGATGAGCCGCAACTCAGGGCAGGTGCTGTCAGAGTCGGGGAGAAGCCCCGAAAAAGCAGCGAGGGGCACAGAGCAGGGGGGGGACAGCGGAGAGGCTGGCAGGCAAGACAGAAAGAAAGGGGTGGGGCCTGGACCACCGCTGGCCTAGGATGTGGGCTGACAGCTGGCCCTTTCCCCAGGGCACCACGAGCTACTGAAGGGTTTTACAGAGTGGAGCGAGGAGGCAGATGTGAGTGCGTGGAGGGGCGCTCTGCAGAGGGTGGCATGGATGGCAGGGCTGACGTGCTGATAAAAATGGGCAGGAGGGCCTGGCATGGTCCAGCACAAGATACTGGTGCACTGATTCAAGGCTGCAGCATGCAGTGTACAGGTGGGGGGGCGCGGGAGGCAATAGGGCAGGCCCTGAGGGATGGTGGGGATGGAGAAAGGATGGAATAAGGAGAGATTAAGAGGCAGAGTGATGAGCACTGGTGTCTGGTGGGGGAGTGGTCACACGATGGCTTCGGGAGGCTGTAGGGCATGCTGTTTTCAGTGTGTGAGGTCTGGGGTATTTTCCAGGTCAAAGGAACAGTGTGTGGAGAGCTACCCAGGTCTTGGTGGCCACCTGTGGCTGCCCTCTTAGGAGCTTGTTTGGGATGAGGGTGGAGGGAAGGCCACACACAGCAGGGGGCGGACAGTGGGCTTTCAGGCACCAGCAGGGGTGGGCCTTTGAGGGGGGACAGGGCCGGCTCAGAGGCAGCTGCTACTATGAAAGTCAGGATGAATACTGCCTTGCAGGCCCCCCAAGTCCCTTACTTCATTTTGCTTCTTTATACTTGCTTGGCAGAGCCCCTACCCTGGTTAAATCCAATGCCTGATCTGCCCTCCGCCCTCTGTACTACTGAATGGGGCTAAGAAAATCCACTGCCCGACTGGTCTCACTTTTAGTTCAAATCCATGAACTTCAAGTGGGTCCTTAGCACTGCCCCACAGTCCAGCACGGGTCCAGGTCCATCCCCTCACTCCCTACCTGGTGGCTATTTCACTCTTTCTGTTCTGCTTTCAGCCCTAGCCTCTCTCCTGCAGTCCACCCTCAAAGCAGAGGACATTGCCTCCTACTTGTTTGAGAAAGCAGAAGCAGTCTTCAGACTGCCAGTGCTGTGACCATCCATCCATGGGGCTCTGCACCCAGGGGACTGCCTTTCCTCGTCCCTGTGGGTGAAGGGGCCCTGCTCCTGGTTTAGGACACCCTCTGTTGTGCAAGAGATCCCGTCCCCTTGTGGAATAGAGTGGGACCTATAAAGTGGGGGGCCCACACTGCTCCAGCAAATGTCCCCTCCTGCTTTATAGGTTCCCCCTCGACTGGATCATTCTGTCAGCAGATATCTTGTTATTGTTTTTCCTGTCTTAAAAGATGACTCTCGTTTTCTTCTGCCAGCTATCCCTGCATCTCTGTGCTCCTCTTCACAGCAAAACGCCCTAGAAGGTTGTCCACTGACTGCTCTTCTCAAGGTCACCAGTGACCTCCGTGTTGCTACGTGCAATGGCCTCAGTCCTCATCTATAGTATCTGACACCTTCAATCTCTCCCTCTTCCCTGAAATGTATTCCTTCACCTCCAGGATGTCCATTGTCCTGTTTTCCTCTGACTTCATGGCTGCTGCTCCTTAGTCTCCTCTCTCCCACTCCCACCTCATAACGTTGGAGTGCCCAGGACTTAGCCCTTGAGTGGCTGCTCTTTTTTGTTTGCATTCACTCTTGAGCTGACATCATCCAGTCCTGTGGCTTTACACATCACCTATGTGCTCTCAGCTCCCAGATTTGTATCCCAAATCTTCTCTCCTGAGCTCCAGTAGCTCACTCAGCATCTTGGCCGCCATATCTGCTGGACACCTCAAACTCAACTTGTACAAAGCCCCCATGCTTCCAGGTGCTCAGGCTCCAAACACTGGTGTCATTCCTGACTTCTGTTTTTCTCTCCTACCCTGTGGACTGTCCATCAAGAGGTGAGGCTTTTACCAGCCCCCAGGTCTCCCATCAGTGGGCTATGGCTGAATAGGAGTGTCAGTTTCAGAGATGGAGACAGGGAGGTGATCATGCAATGGCCCAGCACAGACTCTTTCACACTTGCTTGCTTTGCACCACATGCTGCTTGCCCTCAACTGGGCCCAAGGAGACCACAACCTTTGTCAGACCCTGTGCTGAAGCCTGAAGCAGAGATAGGAGAGGACAGGGGAAGAGGAGGGAAGGAGGGGAAGAGGGGACTTGGCAAGGGAGGGGTTAAGTAGCATGACATAATCAGGAGGTTGGGAGAGGGTGAGGAGGAAGGTCTCAGGGCAGAAGGCAGAGAAGAGGCAGGGTAGACAGAGAACAACACCAGGCTCTGGAGGGTGTGGGGTAAGTGAAAATTGGGCAGGGAGAAGGGAGTATGACATTTCTCCTGACTGTTGAATCAGACTGAGGGGAAGCCTCTCAGAGTTTGAGCTCCTGGAGTCTGCCCCGACCCAGGCTTTTTAGCCAAGGCAGGACTTGTTGGGAGGACTTGCCCTTGGTCAGTTCACTGTAGCTTTTGGGGTTCAACTCTCAGTCTGCTGGCTCATGGCTCAAATGTGGCTCAAGAAGCAGAGTGAGTCCCAGGTGCTAACTGAAGTTCTAGGAAGACAGGCAGCAGCCAGCTTAACCAGAGCAGCCTTGTCCTCTGTTGCTTCTCATAACTAAGGGCTTGCCCTGCAGGGAAAGTTGGCTGAGGGCGGAGTCACCACCTATAAACATGATTTGGGGTTTGACAGCAGGCGCTGTGAAGTTCATCAGCGTTGAGGGCTCTCCAACCAGCATGCAGATGTATGCAAATACTAAGCAAATGAAGGTGCCAAGTGGCTGGAGGGTGCAGAGTGAAGTAAGCTGGGGGATGTCAAAGAATGACCTTTGCAGAGCTGGGCCCAGGGGCTCCTAAAGTCCCAGCAGGCTGTGGGGCATGTGCAAATAAGATGCAAATGTACACCAGCCCTAGGAACCTCTGCTTGCTGACCATGGGAAAGGAGGCCTTTTAGACCCCCACGACCAAAGGCAAAGCTGGTTCCCCAGGGGCCAGGCTGAGAGGAGGAAAGAAAGCTGGGTGGTGCTGGGCTCCTGGTTAATCCCAGATTGACTCACCTGTAGGGGATGGGCGCCTCTTGAGGGAGGTCCAGGCCTCTGGCCCTTGCCCTGCACCCAATGTAGCTTTTGTGCCTTGAGATGGAAAGATTGGAGGGAACCTGGCCTGGGGCCAGAATTGTAGGGTCCTCACCTGCCTCAGGAAAGGGAGGGGCACCCTCTCTGTCCCATCCTCCTGGCCCCCACAGGAGCCATTCCCCTGCCCTCACCCTCAGGCTGAGTCTCTGATGCCAATGCCTCAGAACCTGCTCTGACAGGCTGCCCAGAGTGAATGTCTGCTGGGACCCCTGGGTGTCCTGGACTGCTCTCCTGTGCATTCCTGCCCCAGCATGGGCAGCCAGCTTGCTTCCCTGCAGACCTGAGAGATGGTTCTGAAAGAGCAGTAGCTGCTGCCCATCCCTGAGCACTTGTGCCTGACTCTGAGCTGAGCCTTGCACCCACAGCATCTGCTCCGTCTTCCCTGCAACCTTGAGAGGTGGATGCAGTTAGCACCCCAGCCCCCATGTTGCCGAGGAGGATTCTGAGGCTCAGAGAGGTGGGCAACTGTCCCGAGGGATTTGTTGCTAGTGGGATTTGAAGCTAGGTCTGTCTGACTGCAGGGTTAGGGCGCTGACCCACCCTCCTGGACTGTCCCATCTGAGGCACTTGTTGTTGCATAGGGTGGTCCAAGCTGAGAAGACCAGGTGAGTAGAGGGGTTAGGGTCACTTTGGGGAATGGGGGCAGGGCAGTTCTCAAGGCTTCTGGCTAGACATGCCTATCCTGGACACCTATCCTGCCCTGGGCAGGTAGATCATGGAGGAAGCACACGCCCAGCTGACCTGTGCCTAAGAGTGTGCTCATAGCCTTGGGGGTGACAGCAAGGTCCAGGCCTCCAGACTCCTCTGCTGGCAGAAGTTTTGGGGAAGCACAGTGAGCTGTGTGATCCAGAGGCCTCACCTCCCTGATGTCTGTGCTATTAGTGGCTCAGCAGTTTCTTTTGGAGGCCTGGAGAGCACAGGGCTGGGCTGGCCCAGGCCCCGTGAGTGGTGTGGGGTGCAGCCGGCCAAGGTCTGTTCTGAGCACTTAAAACACACCTGCCCTTTTCACTGATTACCTTATTTAACAGTCCTTGTCTGTTCATGTATGTGTGAAGATTCCAGCTTATGTGCAGAAATCTGGCTGAGCTGGGGAGTCAGTTAGTGTCACACAAATTTGGGGGAAGGACAGTGGAACCACTGGTGATATTCAGCTTGGGTTCCCAGGAGGCAGAGAATAGAGCTGAGAATGAAAGTTTTCCAGCTTTTTTTCCTCTTTTTTGCAAGTAGCCTTCATGAAACTCTGTGAGTGGATGGTGTCAGAGGTGGAAGGTCCTTGGGGATTGTCCAGGTTGAGGTTCATCCCGGTTTCTATGGATAGGCCGTAGGGGTCCATGAGACTCTCAAAACACACACAAATGTTGTGCACTGTGTGAGTCTGTCTGGAGCAAGATCCAGAGCTCCATCAGATGCTCAAGGAGGTCTCAGGCTTAGAAATGGTTAGGAATCTCTGATGAACACAGGGAAATGAGGCCAGAGAAGGGTTTCCTTTGCCCAAGCTCCCCTAGCACCCTGAGGGCAACACCTGAGTGCCTGGCTCCCAGCCCTGCTCTCTGGGACACTGTGATCTTACTGTCGCCTCTCCACTGACATTCCAGAATGATTTTCTCTGCTCCAAGTCGCCATATATACCCTTCCTTGGACATCCCACCAACTCTTAGATTTGGCTTGTCCCGGGTAGTACTCAGCGCCACCAGTCCCCTATCCCAGCTCTGCATTTCCATTAAGTGGGCCTGCACTCCCCCGTCTCCTCCCAAATCCATTCAGCTGCCTGATGCCACTGGTGTGGCTGTGGTCACTGTGGGTGCCTGTCTTCCCCAGCTCCTGCTCTAGCCTGAAGCACTGGGTTGTCCTTCCCCTCCCTTCTAGAGCAGAATGGTTTCAACCCCAGCTGCCCAGTGATGTAGGTCTAACTGCCCTAGACCTTGCCCAGGCCCGTGGACTCATCCTGCCTCACATCCCATTGGGGGACCACTTTTGAGTGGCTGCTGCCTCCCTCCGTGTGTGTTTTTGTGTCTGTGCCCACCAATGCTGTACCATATGCTCACTCACAGACATGTACACAGGCGCCTGCACCTTTGCATCTGCCCTCTGTCTTATTGAACATGTTGCGCCCTCCAGCCCTTTTCTTGAGCTTGGCTTGGGTCCCAGCGTGGAAGGCACTTTATGAAGTTATCACTTTGACAGTCCTGTGTCATTCTAAGCAGACACCAACATTGTCACTTTCTACCTTTGTGACCCTGAGCATTGTCCTCAACCTCTCTCAGCCTCTGCCTACAGTGGGGGTGATGGTAATCTCTAGGTTTTCATTTGCCAAATATTTAAAAAGTGACCACTGTTCCCCAGGCCCTGTTCTAGGCTCTGGGGGAGACAGCAGTGAATGTGACGTAGTCCCCACCCTCACTGAACTCACCAGCTAGTGAGGGAGATGGGCAGAAAATAAGGAAACAAATGGAAAATGGAGTTTCAGGTCTGCTAAGTGATGCTTAGCAGACACAGTGCTCTGCGAAGAAATGTGAAAGAGTGCTAGGTAATCAGGGAGGACCTCTCTGAAGAGACCGCATTGGAGTTAAGCCCTGAGTGACAGAAGAGGCAGTCATTTAAAGATCTAGGGAAGGAGCATTCTAGGCCAAGGGTACAGCTGGTGCAAAGGCCCTGAGGTGGGAATGAGCTCAGGGAGCAGAAAGAAGGCCAGTGTGGCTGCTGGGGTGGGGGATGGGCCGAGGGCCGTGAAACAGCAGAGAGCCTTTTTAGGCCATGTTGAGGAGGCCAGATTAGCGTTGGGAGCCTGGGAGCCGATGGGGTTACCAGTGAGGGAGGGGGTGTGATGTAATTTGTGTTTTTACAACTCACTCCAGCTGCATGGGGGGAGTGGGAAGGGGGCTAGGGTTGTCATAGGAACACCTGAGACCTGGCCCAGCCAGAGTTCCATTACCATCGTGGGCCCCATCTTGATTGGTGCTGAAAATGAGGCTGCTCAGCCCAAGATTATCCCAAGGGCAGTCCACGGAGCCACCGCCTGGAGTGGGGCCTGGTTCTGACTGAGGGAGGAGGCAGGGGAGGTAGCCACTGCCAGCCTGTCATTTGCAGGCATCTCCTTGGCATGGGTACCCTGTGGCCCAGCTGTCCCCCCGTCCTCTGCTCTTGCCGGCAGGGCTGGAAGTGAGGAGGGCCACTGCTTTGGGTAGACACTTCTGGTGGAGGATTTGAGCCCATGATCTTGTGAGAGGGTCTGACAGAGGGTCTGGGAAATTGGGGCTCATCCTGTACTTCCAGCCTGTCCGGGTGCAGAGGGAGGCTGCTCTTGAGTCTCGAGGCAGCTACTCACCCTGTGACTTCAGGCAAAGCCTTTCCTGGTTCCATGCCTCAGTCTCCCCATATGTCAAATGCGGTAGTAGAGAGAGTGGGCTGTAGGTGCCTTTCTCCTTGACCTCTGTGGTGTGTTTGTTCTTCCTTGGATCTCACCCCTCTCAGCACTCATGACTTTAAGTTCTCCCACGAGCCCTGGGGAAGGAGAGTGGAGGTGATGCCCCCTGTCTGCAGATGGGTTCATAAAGGTCAGATGGGACAGTGATGGGTCCCAGGGCACATGGTGATTCAGAGCAAGGATTTGGGGCATTGTTTCACATTCTGCTCGGAAGACCCTCCCTGTATGCACCCCTCCTTGGGTCCAGCAAGAGGGGCGGTCCTGGCTCAGCTCTTTCTGGCCTCAGCTGGCCTTTAGCCCAGGCAGGGACTCTGGGCCCCTGCCCAAAGTGGAGCTCAATGTGCCCCTTGTCTGTCCACCCCAGAAGCTGAGGACACGGCCCTGTGCCCGGTGTTGGCAGAACCTCCATCACGCTGTCAGCTGCAGGAGGACATGGCAGGGCAGGTAGGGCTAGAGCCAGCCTGAGGCAGCTGCTGAGACTTGAGGATGATGTTGGGGCCTCCCAAGAGGTCCTTGATTTGTCCACAAGCCTGGCTTTGGGGCTGGTGTAGGCTGAGCACCAGGGGAGGCCGCTTATGCTCTCAAATGTCAGGCTCCACTGGGAGCTCAGGCAGAGCCCTGGCCAAAGGGGAGGTACTGCACCCTGCCGGGCTCAGCCTCCCTGTGTGGCTATGGGAGCCTGAGGAATCCTGGTGGAATTAGGTCGATGTTCTGTGCTCCAGATCCAGTGCTCACCGAGGCCCGTGGGCTAGAAAGCAGACAGAGGACCAGAACTCAGGCAGCAGGCCGGTAGACCCCGCCGTCCCTCCTCTTTCCTTTCTAAATGCTTCTCTCCCTGCAAGGAGTCTCAGCTGAGGAGATGACCTCCTGTTCTTCCTCCTCTGAGCACACAACCTGAGGGAATGGATTGAAATAGCAACTGCAGCAAGGGATTTAGGGCAGACCAGAAAGAATCCTTCACTCAGTGCCAAGCCCCTTGGGGTCTCCAGCATCCTAGGATCAGGGCCCAGGTAGTCTGGAGCATGGCTTGTCACTTTTTTTTTTTTCAAGTCTGTGGAAGTTTTCTTTTTTAGAGTAAAAAATCTTCTGCTCATACAGTCTTCAAAACTCTAGGAGGCGACACTCAGGGGTGGGTGGGCTGAGGCCCCAGACCCCTCATCAGTCCTGCTCTCTTATGCTCCATGTTTGAAAACCAAGGAGCACATGAACCATAAGTGATCCTGTGGTGACAAAGCTCCCTCCAATCTCTCAGGAGCCCCCAAAGTAGACTCACCTTCCTCTCCAGGCTCATCTCTATGTGGGAAGATTCTCCTGGAGTCTAACAGTGTTTCCCAAACTTGCCGTATGATAAGAGTAACAAGTCACTATACCCATTCTCCCAAGACTCTGATTCAGGATTCCTGGGGGAGGGCCTGTATTTAACAAGTTCCCCCAGGTGACACTTACGACCAGGTGAGTGTAGGAAGTGTGGGCCTTCCTTAAATCCCCGTCGCTGTATCCACAGCTTGTTCTGCTGCAGCTCAGAAGGCCAACCAGTCACTCTCCTCCTCCAGCCTTTCCTAAACCCCCAACACCTCTTTTCCAGAGGAGAGTGGGAGTGCTGGGGGAAGCTGAGGCCTGAAGAGAGGAAGAAGGGAGTTCTTGGGAGGGACTGGTCTGTATCCTTGCTGGCAGAGGTCACTGGGGGTGGGGTGGGGCAGAAATGGCCACAGACAGAGAGGGCTAAGGCACACAGCCCATCACTCCACCCTCCCACCTGAGATTGGGCAGGAAGCCGCTGGGAAACTGAGCTGGTTCTGATGTGTTTAAAAAGGGATGGGGTGGAGATGGCAGGTAAAATGGGTCTCCGCGTTTTACAGAGGAGAAACAGACCCCGAGCAGACAGAGGGAAGGGGGTGTTGGCTTGGGAGGAGCAGTGAGGAGTCCCAACCTGGACCCTCACGAGGTCACACAGTGAGTTGGGCTACCCTGGAGGGCCCCATGGAAGCCTCCTCACGAGTCCCTCTTCAAGGCTGGGTGAGCTCTGGGGACCAGCTGTCGAAGGGAACCCCAGCTCCCCCCCGCCCACCCTCCACCTCCCTCTGGCACTGCCAGAGCGTTGGGCGCTGCGTGGTGGCGGAAGCCCCGGAAGCCCCGCTCTCCGTTGAGTCTCCCGGCTGGCGCCGCCCCCACTCAGCACCCTGGACAGCACCTCGTCCGGCGCCTCAGGATAGCCTCCTCCGGGCCTTTGGCTTCTCTGGGGTGGCCTCTTTCTTAACTCTCCCTGTAAAGGCAGACCCTAATCCAGAGCTCTCCATGCACCACTTCTCTGGCTCCTGGAGCCAGGGCGAAGGAACATGGAAGGAGGTAAAGTGGCTGCCTGCTGTTGGCTTGGGGTTTTGTTCCCTCACTCACCAGCAGGAAAAGAAGTGGTCTTGGAGGAGTCTTGGACCTTTCCCTAGTCCCGCCCAGCCCAGATCATCCTTAGAGGTTTTGGTGAATTCTGAAGGACACAGCAGAGATATATAAGAGGTAACAGGAAAGGTAGGACTGGGGCACAGTGGTGACTGCGGGTCAGGGGAGAGGTGAGTGGGGCTGGCCTGAGCAAGGCAGAGAGACTCAGACTCCTCCAAGACTCTAGCTGAGAGGTCCTGGGAAGATCATCTGGGCCTACCTCTCTGTCCTCAGGCAGGCTGCCTGGTGCTGGTTCTACTGGGCATTGAACTCCCAGCACCTGTTCTTTCTGATCCACCCCCTTCTCTCTCCATCTGCTGCCAGGTCTAGAGGAGTCCCTAGAGCGGCCAGCAGGGGGAGAAGCAGTGGCTGCCATGGATGAGGATATGCTTCTGTCCGCACTGCCTGGGGAAGATGGTGCCACCTGGGACCCCAGCCTGGAACCCGAGGAGGAACCTGGGGTCCAGAATGGAATGGCATCCAGTGAGGACCTGAACAGTAGCCACACCAGCCCAGGGCATGCAATGAGGGGCACCCTGGCAGGCACTGAGGGGCATACAAAAGGCCTAGACATGACCCTCCATGGCCTCAGCCTTGGCTTCTCCCTCACCAATGGCCTAGCCCTGGGGCCAGGCTCAAACATTCTGGAAGACTCTACAGAGCCCAGGCCCTGGAAGGCTGGTGGGCTGCCTGAGGGGGATGATGCCTCCAGGAGCCTCTGTCCAGACACTGAGGATCCTCCACTGGGGTAAGTGGGAGTCTTGGAATGGGGGTCACCACATTTGCTCCAGTGTTGCATGGCCTGGGCCTTGCCACTTAGCCTTTCTGGTTCTTCTTTTCCTCACACATGAAATGGAAATTTGATGTCCCTGTTTTGGGAGGATAGAGCTGTAAGAGAGATTTCAAAGGCCAATAGGTCTGTTGTGTCCCCACTCTCAGTGCTCCTAATCACCAGGGGCTGTTTCTTTTTAAAAGTTTAAAAACTTTTTTCTTTTCTGTTATTATTTATTGCAGATATTGACTATAGTTCTCTGTGCTATACAATAGGATGTTGTTATTTGTCCATTCTATATATAATGCTTTGCATCTGTCATCCCAAACTCCCAGCCCATCCTTTCCTCACGTCCCCTTCCACCATGGGATGTTTCTATGTAGAGCTGGAGGGCTACACTCCCTCCATCCCAGGCTGGGCATCAGAGTTCCAAAATGCCTTGATGTGGGAGGTCATCTGGCCCATCCCTCTGCTTCCTGGAGATGAGAATCTCTCAATTCCACAACTGACCTAAAGAGAGTAGACTTTGTAGATTAATCTCTGTCAACTCCTCCTCCCTGAGTGCCATCTGGGAGTTCGACGAGGAACTCCTACTTATTGGAGTAAGTCCTACTTCCTGGAGTTACAGCCCCATTTCTATTATCTCCAGCTACAGGTAGAGAGGCTTGGCATCTTAGAGGTGCCAGTTGGACAAGGAGGGTAGGGATGGTTCAGGGGAGTGTCTAGAAGCCCCCAAGGTGAGCTGAGGAAGGAAACCATATAAAAGATTTAGTGTGACCCGCTGCAGAGGCTTCTCTGGTGGCACTAGTGGTAAAGAACCAGCCTGCCAATGCAGGGGACATAAGAGACACAGGTTTGATCCCTGGGTGGGGAAGACCCCCTGGAGTAGGGGATGGCAAGTATTCTTACCTTGAGAATTCCATGGACAGAGGAGCCTGGTGGGCTGTGGTCCATAGCGTTGCAAACAGTCGGACCCGACTGAAGGGACTTAGCATGCACACACTGCTGTAGGCCCTGCTCTGGGCAGGAAATGTGTAGGAGGTGTGTGAGCACGTGTGTGGTGGACACGCATGTGTATGCCTGGCCTGTGTACTGATGCATGCGTGACAGTGTGTGAACCTGTTGGTGTGCCTGGCCTGTGCATTAGGGATGCATTTGGGTGTGCACATGGATGCATGGAGCTGGAGTGTGTCTAGGTCTCCAAGACAGGGTTGGATGCCTGCGTGTACTGGGCGTGCCATAGGGGGGTTTCCATCTGGGCAGGACCTAGTGTGGTGTGGGGCCTCGTGAGGTGCAGGCAGGGGGCTGGGGCTTCTTAGAGCTGCTGTTTGTGTTTAGGTGGTGTAGTTTTGGAGGTTGGCTAAAGGTGGGTCAGATGGGAGTCTGGAGACTGGGCTAATAGTCTTCAAGCCCCTATCAAAACTGCCCAAGTGTGCTCATATGCATGAGAGGGTGGGGTGTGTGGGGGAACCATTCATGGTTCTGACATGGGATGAGCCCCCAAGGGCAGGACTCTGTCTTATTGTTCCAGGATCCCATGCAGGCCTGGCAGAGAGAGCTGCTGGGCAGATTTGGGGTGTCTGCTCTGGCAGCCAGGGCAGTGGCCCTTCTCTTCCCTCCCATCCTCCCAGAGGTCAGTAGAGGCAGCTTCTACCCCAGCCACCTCTGGGTAGCCTACTTGTGACCCAGTGTGACACTTTCCCCTACTTCCTTTTCCAAATGAGGCTGCCCTCTCAACTCCTGTGGGACTGGAGTGGGTGATGGCTGTGGTCTCAGCTTTTCACTCTCAGGTCAGTATTTCTCCAGAAAGCATGCAGGAATCAAATCTCAGGCATGGTGTGGGGGGTGGTGTCCAAGGAGTGCCTTGAGGGGGTGGAGCACTTCCTCATTCTCCAAATACAACTAAATCTCTATGAGACCCCAGGGGTTGGGGGATAAGCAGGACATGGCCAGATCCTCCAGAGGACCAGGGTGTGCTTCTTTGCAAATAGTGGGCCCTAATTTATCTGAAATGGGCCGGGCTCAGCCTGCTTCTTTCTTTTGCTGTGTTTCTTCCTTTTGCTGTTTCCGTCTCTCTCTCTCTCTCTTTGTCTCTCTTTATCTGTTACTCTCTGTCTCTCTTATTCTGTCTCTTTGTTTTCTGTGCTCTCTGTGTCTCTTTTCTGCCTTATTCTTGTCTCTCTTATTTCTCTTCTTCTCTCTCTCTCTCTCTCTCTCCTTGTCTCTATTTTGATCTCTTTTAGTCCTCTTCTTCGCCTGACTTCCCTGCTTACTTGCGCATCTCCCCAGTGGGTAAGAGGCCTCCCTTCGTCTCTGTGTGTTGCTCTGTTTTAGGTTCTGGGGTGCATCGTGAACAGAATATACAAAAACTCCTACTTTCATGGAGCTTATGGTCTACTGAGGAGACAGATAATAAATCATAAAATTATAGATAATTACATAGTATGTTGGAAGGGGGCAAGTACCTTGGAAAAAATTAAGTAAGAAAGAGGAGTTGGGGGAAGGAGCAGGTCCCAGTTATAAATAGGGCAGTCAGGGTGAGAAAGGGATGTGGAAGGGAGGCTCCTGAGGGAAGAGCACTCTGGGCAGAGGAAACCACTGGTGCAAGGGCCTCTCTGGGGGGCAGCACAAGGCAGGGCTTAGGCAGTAGAGTGGGCCTCCAGGCTGACAGGCATCTCCTCATTCACCCAGGGTGCCATTCGGCAAGGCTTAGAGGGTCTCCTGTGTACTGGGTGCTCCCTGGCCTTGTGTGTGGTGGGGGAAACAGGTGTAGATAGGGGAATAAACAGAACGCTACAGGCTGAGAGGGGCTAGGAGGAGATAAAGGAGCACCCTGAGGACAGACACTAATGAAGGGCCACTGTGATGGGTGGTCTGGCCTGCCTCCCTCAGTCTCTCTGAGGAGGTGACATTAAGGCAAGGCCTGGGCAGCCGAGCTAAGAACCACCCTGGCTGTGGGGCAGCAAAATTGTGACCCAGTGAGACACTAGCTGTGATGGGGAGCCTGGAAGGAGAAGCCCCCCTCCCCCTTTCCTGGGCCAGGCAGGAGCGAGAGTCTCACACTCATTCATTTATATGAATGATGCCTACTGGGGGCCAGGCCTGTCCTTTCAAGCTGTACCCCAGTACCCAGCCCAGTATCTGGCACCTGTGCTCAGTAAGGGTTGATTGAGAGAATAAATAGGACACGATCCCTGCTGGCTCCCCACACCCAGGGAGCTCTCAGGCATGGATTAGTGCCATCCTAGCACCTGTAAGGGGCCATCTGGCAGGACAGTGACTGGTCCCCGCATCCCACAGGCCAGGTGGCCCTGGAGAGCCAGATGTGCGAGACGGCTTCAGCGCCACGTTTGAGAAGATTGTGGAGTCGGAGCTGCTGCGGGGCACCCAATACAGCAGCCTGGACTCCCTGGACGGGCTGAGCCTCACAGACGAGAGCGACAGCTGTGTCAGCTTCGAGGCCCCCCTCACACCCCTCATCCAGCAGCGGGCCCGGGACAGCCCTGAGCTGGGCGCGGGCTTGGGCACTGGGGACACGGGGTCTGAGGGGGACATGGGAGCAGCTGGTGGCGGTGGGGCGCTCGGCAGCCCCCTGCGGCGCTCCATCTCCGGCAGCCGCTCCGAGAATGTCCTGAGCCGCCTGTCTCTCACGGCGGTACCCAACGGCTTCCATGAAGATGGACCCCTGGGCCCACGCGGGGATGAGGAGGAGGAGGATGAGGAGGAGGACACAGACAAGCTGCTGAACTCGGCCAGGTGAGGCAGGACCCCGGCTAGGAGCTGAGAGAACCGTGGAGCAGATGGGGAAATCGAGACCCAGAGGAGGCAAAGCAAGTCAGGACAAGCCAGGGCCCAGAGTGGATGGCCCTCTGCAGGGTCTCTGTGCCCACCCTCTGCACCAGACCTCCCACCCCCAGCCTGAGGTTCCATCCTGCCCTTCCAGGTCTTTCCAGCCCAGGTGGGGTCAGGGAGTTGATCATCTAATAGTTTCCTCTGAGGGTTTTTCTGGAAGTCTAACTTGATTCTGTCCTGATGCAGTGGAGCTTCTTTCCCTGGTCTTGCGAGACCTTCCAGCCCCTGCCCAAGGGTCTCTGACCCCCTCATCCCCACCCCACCTTCCCTCTTCAGTGACCCCAGCCTAAAGGATGGCCTGTCGGACTCGGACTCAGAGCTGAGCAGCTCGGAGGGGCTGGAGTCTGGTAGCACAGACCCACTGGCCAACGGGGGCCAGGGTGTCAGTGAGGCTGCCCGCCGGCTGGCGCGCCGGCTCTACCACCTGGAAGGCTTTCAGCGCTGCGACGTGGCCCGGCAGCTGGGCAAGAAGTGAGTTCCATCTCCATCCCCCACCCCAAGCAAACCCCGTGTCTTCCTCAGCCCAAGGGGATGTGGTGAGTTCCCTCAGGGGTGCCTAGTGCTGGAGGCTCCCAACAGTCCCCAAGAACTGCTGCTGTCCTAATTCTGGGCCTTGCCCTAAATCGGTTTCCTTTCTGGGCTGCCTGGGTGAGGGCTCCTGCTCCTTGGGAGGGGAGGTAGGGTTGGGGGGCCCCTCGGGGTTGGGGGAGTGGCATGTGGCTTGTGGTGGTGGTGCCGTGGGGGGTGGAAGCGAGGACGGAGCAGCCAGGCAGGGTCTCATGGGTGAACTAATGGGGCCAGGGAGGGAGGAGTGCCTGGTCTGATCTGGGATTGCCTGGGACCCTGGAGCTGGGGGAGGGTATCCTGACCTTCACTGAGCCCCACTCACTGTCTGTTGGGACCAGCTGAAGAGGGGGAGCTGTCTACATACAAGCCCAGGTCTTTGGACTCAGGGAAGGGAACTAGCCAGGTTGAAGTCCTGGGGGGTGGGAGACAGTCAGCTGTGAAGTCAGTTGGTGTGTCATGAGCAGGTCTGACCACCAGCACATCCGCCTGCCTTGTTCTCCAGAGGGGCCCCCATACCCACATAAGCCTTCAGGCTGCACAGAGGCAGGCCTTCAGTGAGGGCTGCTCCCAGGCTAAGAGAGGCAGCCCAGACTCTAGACCCCAAGTTAGAGTTGACAGGGCCTTGGGCCACAGGGAGGTCCTGCGGATGCCCCCCTTCTCCCCACTCCCACCTCCTCCACCCTCTGTAGCCTCCACAGCACTCCTGCCCAGGCCTCCCCCCAAATAATGCTGCCCACACCCTCACCTCTCCCACTGGGCTACAGCTCCCCAACCTAATGACATCCTCCTTCATTAAAGTTGATCCCTACCCTCCCCTGCCTTTTCAACCACCCTGTCTTCATGAGTTTTCCCGTAAGCATTTAATTGTGCTTAACCCTCTCCTGTCTGAAACAAAAATCCTTCCTCAAATGTATTTCCTCCCTCTGCCTCTTCACAGCCAAAATTCTGTCTTCTGCTCTGGGTGGGCTCTGTCCCCTCCCCTTCTGCACATTCAGCATCTCCAGGTTGGCTTCTTCCCCGTCCGCCACTGCCCTACAGAAGCCCTTCTTGCTAGAGTCAGTAGCAACCTGGTGTCTTTGAATATGGTGGCCTAAACTTTCTCCCCTTTAACATCCTTGACACACCTGTCACTCCTTTCTTCTTCAATTAAATTTTCAATGATGAAAATTTCGAGCACACACGAAAGCAGAGAAAGTAATACCTTAAACCTCCTTGTACCCATTATTCAGCTCCAAAGTTATCAATGTTTTTCTATTCTTCTTTGATCTCTTACCCCCACAGCTTCCTCTCGCACTTGCTGGAATATTTTAAACCATATTTCAGACTCTATCATGTAATCCATAAATATTTAGTATGTGTCTCTAACTGACTACAATTTTTTTTAGATAGTCATAATTTCTGACAAAATTCCTTAATATCTCTAACATTCAGTTAATGTTTAATTTGCTCTGGTTATCTCAAAAATGTGTGTTCAAATCAGCATACAAATAAGGTCTATGATTATGTTTGGTCAGTATGTTTCTTAGGGGACCAGTTGCCAGGTCCCCTCCTTTTGGTAATGCCAGGTGTTTGTTGAAGAAAAAAAAATTTGGTGATGCCACGTATTTGTTGATGAAACAGGAGAGAGCTTGGGGCTTGATTGGACTAAGGTAGAAAAATGTTTTCTCTTTCGGCAAGAATTCACCACTCCAGTCTTGGAATTCTCTTCCTTGGCCTCCAGGACACCACGCCCTACCACTGTGGCCGCTGTCTGCCTCCTGACTTGGGTGTCTATCTCTTCAGCCCACCCTGAGAGGGGCTCTCCTCAGGTCTCCGGGCTGGGTCTGCTGCTCTGTCTGAGCCCTTCCTACAGGCTTGTCCCCCTTCCTACTCTTACCAGTTAGGGTCAGACAACTCTCATGTGGGTGCTTCCAGACCCACCTGTTGTCCTGGGCTCTGGGCACCACCCCAGGGGCTACTTGGTCATGTCCCCCACCCACTCCACCCCTCCCCATGTCTTGTGGATTCTACCTCGGAAACATCCGTCCTCCCCACCCCTTCCGTCTTTCTCATGGACAGCTCCTACAGCTCTCAGTGGGTCTCCACTCTGCAGGCAGTGCTCCAAATACAGATCTGACCCTCTCATTCACCTCCTGCTTCGAACTCTTCCAAATCAAGTCTCGATCCTTGCCTTAGCCCAGGCCCAGATCCCTGCCTCATCTCTTGCTGCCCCCATTCCTGCTCTCCAGCTCCTGCCATATGGCCCTGCTGGTAGCTTCCTGGACAGTGTCCTCTACTGGGGACATTGTATGTCTCCCCATACCCTACTCCCTTCACCTGGCTGGCTCTTACTTTCCTGATGGTATTTGATGAGACATCAGCTCCTCCACAAAGCCTTATTGACCCTCTCACACCCTGGCCCACTGGAGAAGGAAATGGAAACCTACTCTAGCATTCTTACCTGGAAAATCCCATGGAAAGAGAAACCTGGCGGGCTATAGTCCATGGGGTTGCAAAGAATTGGATATGACTGAGTGACTGAGCACACTCTGGCCTAAGGTTGAACTGTCAGAGTCCAACTGGCCAGCAAGGGAGGCAGCAGAGGGATGGATGGACGGGTCTGAGTGGGTGGGTCAGGGTCCCCAGGGGCCCACTGCTCATGTACCGCCACTGTTTGCTGTGCCCTGCTTCTAATGGACACCCCCTGCTCTCCTGGCAGCAATGAGTTCAGCAGGCTGGTGGCCGGGGAGTACCTCAGCTTTTTTGACTTCTCGGGCCTGACTCTGGATCGAGCGCTCAGGTCAGTGTGGCTGGGCTGGGCAGTGCCCACCGGTGATACATCTGGATCCTCCTGCCAGCTCTAGTGTGGACTTGCCGTGTAGCCTTGGGCAAGCCCTCTTGAGCCCTCTGGGGAGACTGTAGGGAAGGGCCCATGAGAGCAGCACAGTGCAGAGACTCACTGAGTGCTGGCTCATGGGGGGTGCTGCCGAGGTGAAGGTGGGGGTGCAGGGGGTGACCCTTCAGGAGGCATAGCCTCGACATACCCTGCTGACGGCACCTTAGTGACACCCCTGTGAGGTGGGCGGTACTGTTCCATTTACAAGTGGAGAAAGTGTGGGCCAGTTCCCCACAATCACTGAGGGAGGACATGGTCAAAATGACATTGGACATGGTCAATTTGATCTCATGTCCTGTTGGTGCTTGGACTCGGGGAGTGGCCCTCAGGAAGGGCAGGTGCAGGCCCAGGGAGCAGAGGGCAGGCAATGGGAGGATGAAGCTCAGTGTCAGTGGGCCTGGCAGCAGGCCAGCAGGGAGACCCCCAGGCCAGAGCTCTCGCAGGGAGGGATGGTGGACTCTGAGCCGAGGGATGCGAGGTCCATGTATGTTATATCTGTTTACCTCCCCTGTGTCTCTCATACTTTTAGAAACCATATTTTCCCTTTATTTTCTCTGTTTCTGTTGGGGTATTTTCTACTGATCTGCTTCCAATTCACTTATTCTTCCTCTGTGTCTCATATGCTGTTAAACCCATTTATTGAGGTTTTTACCTTCTATTGTTTTATTTTTCAGATCCAGAGATTATATTTTGTTAAACTCTTTTGGTAGGTTCTAACTCACTGCCTTATTGTGGTGAAGGGGCTTGTGTAACTCGATGAAACTATGAGCCATGTCTTGCAGGGCCACCCAAGAAGACAGGTCATAGTGGAGAGTTCTGACAAAACGTGGTCCACTGGAGGAGGGAATGGTAAACCACTCCAGTGTTCTTGCCTTGAGAACCCCATGAACTGTATAAAAAGGCAAAAAGATATGACACCACCACCAATTCAGTGGACATGAAGTTGGGCAGACTCCAGGAGATAGTGAGGGACAGGGAGACCTGGCGTGCTGTGGTCCATGGGGTCACAAAGAATTGGACTCGGCTTAGCAACTGAACAATTCCAATAGTTCTCTGAGGGGAGAAGTCCTCATCTTTTCATTTATTTTTGCTTACTTTCTCCATCTTTCTCTCTTTTTGGGAACATATTAGTCACAGTTAATATTTGAAAGTCCTTGTCTGCTTACCACTGTATCTGTGTCATCTGAATCATCTGTATCTGGTTCTATTGTTTTTCTCTTGGTTTTCCATCATTTATCCTATTTCTCTGTGTGCTTAGTGATTTTTTTATTAGATGCTGTACATTGTGCATAGAATTACAGCAGCTCTAGATCATTATGTGTTCCTCCAGGAGTGTACCTTCCGCTTGTCTAGGCAGCTAGAGAGCAGGGCAGGTACAGTCCCAGTCTATCCAAGGCTGAGCTGGGGAGCAGCCGCTCTGAAGTTTGGTAAGGCTCATAGTTCAACCTGATCACAGGGAAAGGGCTGCAGGGCCTTCCAGTGGGAGCCTGGTGTGCTCATTGGGGCCTCTCCCTTTGGTGGGTCCTCAATTTCAATTTTGTCTCCTCAATGTGGCAAGCCTGTGCAAAAACCAAACCCCTCTGCTTCTCAGAGAGGCTTTCTGCTTAGCTTTTCAGTGTACTGCCTCTTTTATCTTTAAACTTTGGCAAATATCTCACAGGGGAAACTGGCCACATGTTTATAGCCCCTGAAGTGTCTCCAGCTCCGTGAAGCCACTGAATGTTCTGCCTCTAGCCTGTGTCGGTAATCAGCAGTATCCTTGGCGAGAACTGCAGATCGGCCTACCTCCCTGAGTTCGCTACCCACTGGGATCTTGGTCCCATTGGTGTCTATTGCATCAGCGGTTTTCTGATAACTTAAGAGAGATGTATTCTGTCTGGCATTTTTCACTGTTCTCAGTGGAAGTGTTTGTCAGCTGGCAAGCTGCTCTATCCTGAGCTGAGTCAGGTTCACACTGGATGATCTGGTGGGGAAGGTGTTTAGTGGGTCGGCTCGCAATCAGAGGCCTGGGTGCTGGGCTGGAGGACCTTGAATATACAGCCCAATAAATTGAGACTCGACTGCACAGGCCCTGGGGAGCCACAGCAGGTGCTGGGTGTAAAGCAGGGTTTGGGGAGGTGATGGTGGCAGCACTGTGCTGGTGGCCTTTGGTCCAGAGGCTCCTGAAGAGGGATCAGGTGGGAGAGGATGAGGCCTGAAGTTGGGCCACAAGCCTTGAGGAATGATTGGTGTGAGAAGCGCAGATAGAGCAGAAGGGCTGATGATGCCAAGATGCAGAGAGAGAAGGGGATGGGCAGCAGTGAGGCTGATCCTGGGGACAGCCTGAGAGTTTGGTTGGAGCTTGGTGAAGAACCATGAGGAAGGGGTGTTTGGGCTGGGGAGCCCAAGCTGGAATGGATGGCTCATAGGTAGGACAGGCTGTGGTTGGGATGGGGGATGGTGTTAGTGGAGTATGAGGAGAAGAGGGAGGGGCCGGATGTAAGGAAGAGAACAGGGAACAGGAGAGACAGAGGAAGGAAGACCAGAAGGCGGATGAAGTGTTTTTATATAGCTGTTGACTGACTGGGATTGAATCAGAGAGTGGTCTGCAGTTTTCCACGCCTTGGGAAACCTCCGAAGGTAAAGACTGGCCAAAATGGGGCTCACGGGTCCCAGGGTGCCTTAGAGGTAGTTTGAGAGAGAATAGAGTAAAGTGGGCATATCAGAAGCCAAGGGAACCGCAGCAAAGTTAGGAACAAGCTAGTCTCATAAACCCAGGACAGATAGAGGCCCGAACTGTCTCAGCCCCCTGTTTCCTCTCCCAAGGAGGGGTGTGCCTAGGCCCCTGGTGAGGGGCCCCAGGCCCATCTCCTGGCCCCTCTGGTTTTGGTATCCTCTGCCAGGGACCGCTGAGGGCTGGTAACCTTTGACTTTTGGCCTTTAGGGGTACTCAGAGCTGCCCAGCAGAGAGGGCTCAGACTTGGGGTGGGAGAATAGAGGGGGCCAGGGTGGTTGGGCCTGGGGCCATCACATGAGGGGTAGCGCATCTGGGAAGGGTGGGAAGGGCTGAGGGAGAGCGCTCCGGGGGCCCGGTGTGGACCGTCTGGGCCCAGCATGGAGGAGAGACTGAGGAGTGGAGCGGAGGCTGGCACTGAAGTGTTGGGCAGCTTTTGTTCTTCACAGTCTGCCTCCTTCCAGAAGGGCCCTGGAGGGTGATGAGAGTTGAAACTCCACTCTCCAGAGGCTGTCAGGGGGCTCTGGGTTTCTTCCTGGGCCCAGATGCTGGGGCTCTGGGGCCTCAGCTCCCTCAGGCAGACTTGGGGTGTGTGTGTGGGGGATGGGGGCTCCTACCTGGAGTGAGGATTCTGATGACTCAGGGGTCTGGGAGGCCCTCAGCACCCTTGCATCGCCCTCCAGAACTTTCCTGAAGGCCTTCCCGCTGATGGGGGAGACGCAGGAGCGTGAGCGGGTCCTGACACACTTCTCCCGCCGGTACTGCCAGTGTAACCCTGATGACAGTACTTCGGAAGGTACGCCTCACCTGGCGCCCCTGACACCTCACCCTGCACCCCTGATGCCTCACCCCACGCCCCTGCCCCCCACTTGGGCCCTGGCTTCCTCCTACCCTTGATCCACTACCCTGCCATTTCTGTCCTGCTCGAGAAACAACAGTGAAGGCATGATGGCGTGTGGTGGGGGGCTGTCTCCTGGAAAAGGAACCTCCCAGCTGTCTGGCCTGTTGTCACTCCCTGTGCCTGAAGGCCCTCTAGGTCCTCTGTGCCCTAGAGTCAGTCCTCTGTGTCCTCCTTCTCTGCGGTTCCCTGTCACAGTGCTGATCACTGGTGTGGTGGGAGTCCTGGGTCCGGCACCCTCTTGTCCCATGGGTGGACCTGCGTCCCAGGCACTGAGGGGCTAGGCTGGTTATTAGAGGAGAGGGGGTATAGCCTTGGACCCAGAGCCTTTCCTGGGTATGAGATTCAAGGTGAGTTTGGCCATAGGAGGCAGGAATCTGGGCTAGAACAGGCCCAGGGTGGTCAGGTCCACCACTAAGGGAAGAGTGTTTCCTGACCTGGGGCGGGGGAGTGGCTCTGATGCTGTCGAGGGGCGGGGCGTGGAGCATCACGCAGGCCTTGGGCCCTGACATGCGGTTGGCAGGTGGCTGGCCTCTCCTAAGGTCTGAAGGCTAGCTCTGGCAGGAGATGAGTGGGTGGCGTGGTTGAGAAAGAGCTGGGTGCTCACACTGAGGGTGCCTCTATCTCTGATTTAGATGGGATCCACACGCTCACTTGTGCCCTGATGCTGCTCAACACGGACCTGCACGGACATGTGAGTTGGGGAGGCCGAGCCGGGGTGTGTCCTCTCACTGACTCATCCTGGGTTGTCTGAGGGCCAGTCCTTGCTTCAGCCTCCTTCCTAAGACCTCTCGCTTGCTGGCCCATGTTTCTTTAGCAGACCTGGGAGTCAGGCCACTTGGCTTCTAGACTTGGCCTTACTCTAGTTTTATCAACTTGAGACCTGCCTGGGTCCTCACCCCCAATCAGGGCCATAAGAACAACTAAAGTACACAGGAATTTAGGGTGTGCTAAATAAGATATGTGCCCCTAGCCATGTCCATGCCAGATGTTACTAAAAGATCACCTGCTCTTCCTACCCCTCATGCTGTAAGCCTGACTGCAGCCCTGCTGAAGGGCCATGCCCCAGGCAGCCCCTTCCCCGCAAATGGTAGGTTGCATCGAGAGGCATTTTCATTACCTCCATTCCCACTAGGCAAACAGAGAAGTGATGGGGGGTACCCGAGGCTGTGAGCCTGGGCCTCTTCTGGGCCCTGGGCATCTCAGTGCTGCGTGTGGCTCAATAACTCCTTCTTCTTCCCTCTGTCTGCTCCGGGGACCCCCTCTCTGGGCTCTCTTGCCCTCCCTCAGGTGGTAAGTGTGGCTGGTGGTCTGCATGCCCTGTGAGCTCAGACACCCCATCTCCATCCTCCCCTCCTGTGTCCCCATCACCCCGTCTGGCCTCACTGATCACCGCCCCGTCATTGCTCACCCTGGGGTGGTCGGAGCACCTCTGCTGGACTGGGGATATTTCAGTGACTTATGGGAATAATAGGCTCACGAGAACAGTTCTGGGGGTAACCAGGTTCCAGTTCCGTCTGGTTTTGGAGGTAACCAAGAAAGTCCAGGACACGTAGGGTGGAAGAAGGAGCTGGGAGAGACCCAACTTCAGATTCTACTCTTGCCTCCAGGTGGCACTTCTGTGACCCAGGGCAAGACTCCAGCACTCCGAGTCTCGGGTTCTACACCTGTGAAGTGTGAATGGTGATTTCCGCATAGTGTCTGGGGAGGGCTGGGAGAGGTACCAAGTGTCAGAGCCTGGCACTTAGTAAGAATATTTATTATGAATTATATTATTACACAATCATCATCATCATATTCATCATTAATATTAAAATTTAAATGATAGAGAGTCTGAAGGCCCATCCTGCAGATCCCTAGAGGATCAAGAATATGAGGGACATGTCCTGATGGCAGCCTGAGCAGGTGTGGGCACACTGAGTGCCTGGCATGGGGAGAGCAAGAGCCTCGATGGCCTTGGCATGAAGAGTAGTTGTGTGACAGCTTCGGTTTTGTCTGCCAGGGCTGTCAGCCTGAGTGTGGAACGGGAGAGAAGACGTGTGGATTCCATGGGAATGTCACCAGAGTTAATGCCCACTAGTGGGCTGATGCTCCCCCAAGACTGCTTACTGTTTGCAGAGAGCAGGTGTTGCTGGCGTACCCTAAAAGGAGCTTTAAGCACACATTCCTCTTCCTATCCCTACGCTCAGCAGGGCCGAGGGCCATCTCAGGACCCAGTCACTGCTGTGTTAAGCCCTGGGTGCCTCTTCCCCTGGTTGAGAGCTGCTAACAAGCGCAGCAGTCAGTGAACCCCAGGTCAAGAATATTCTTGAGCTTGGTGGGCTTTAGCTGCCCATGGCACCACCTTCTGCCTTAAGTTTAAGAGAAACATTACTACCTTCATACATTAGACGTGGGTGCAGTAGGATTGTTCATACTCAGAGCCAACAGACATTGAAGGTCCATTTCTTTCTCAAGGCAGTATTGCAAAACCCCAAAAGCAAGAGTTCTGCGTTGTAATCCTCTTTATTTCTCACACGATAGAGTGTGACCTGAACCTCAGTTTCCCCGTCAAAAAGTCCCTGTGAGATTTAAGGAGACAGCAATTGTAGAGCTTTTAGTCCAGGACCGGGCTGTTGCTGGCACTGGGAGCTTTCCCGAAAGTGGCAATGCCTGCTTTGAGCTCACCCCATCCCTCCGTCTTCTCATGCTGCTGTTGTTCCACAGAGACTCAGTGCCTGGTGGAAGGTAGGGATGTCAGGAATGTGGGGCCCGCTAGGGCCCCCAGCAGTGGCTCTGGTCAGAGCCGGAGCCAGTACGGGGACTGGCAGAAGGAGCTGGTGCACACTCCCAGATGGGTGCAGCCCAGTGGAGGGATTGGGAGGGCTTCCTACAGGAGGGGCGTTTGGACTCTAGGGGCCGACACCTTCTGCGTTCCATAAATGAGGAAAAGAGAACCCCTGCGTCAGGGCACCTACCTGCTAGTTAGAGGAGACAGACAATACACAAGTCAACAAGTGATTGCAAAGAGTGGTAGGTCTGTGAAGGGAATCAACAGGCAGGCATGATGGTGGCTGGACTGGGGGTCAGGGAATGCCCTTCCGAGGAGGCACAATTGGAGCAGAGACCTGCAGGATCAGCAGGAGCCAGTCACAGAAAGACCAGGGACAAAGTCTTCTAGGCAGAGGGACCAGTGGGACTGGTTTTCATCTTTTGGTTATTGTGAACAGTGCTATGAGCACTGGTATACAGGTTTTTACAATTTTTTAGATTATTTTTAAACTGAATGAAAGATTGTTTAAATTCTATAGTGCTTACAATTTTCAGAAGTTTTCCATGCATGACTTCATGTAATCCCATAATAACCCTTTTATCTTCCTATCCCTCTATTGCCCTCCCCCTTCTTGGTAGCCACTAGTTTGTTCTGTGAGTCTGCTTCTTTTTTTGTTTTGTTCACTGGCTTGTTGTATTTTTTAGGTTCCACATCTAAGTGATATCATATAGCATTTGTCTTTCTCTTTATGACTTGTTTTACTTAGCATAAGTTTTTGTTTGAGAACCTGCTCGCAATTCTTTTGAGTGTATACTTAGGAATGGATTGCTGGGTCCAATGGTATTTTTGCATTTAACTTTTGGAGGACAGTAAAACTGTTTCCATAGTGGCTGTTGAGTCCAGGAGGGAGGTGATGGTGGCTTGGGCTGACAGGGCAGTGAACATGGGTAGAAGGGGCAGATGAGCGAGATCAGTAGAGGATGAACATGATGGGACCTTCTGATGGGCTGATCAGGGAGAGGAGGAAGGATGGCTTCAACATCTGGCTCAATGGGGGTGCTATTTCTTGAGATGAGAAGGGAAATTCTGTGGGTGGATGGAAGGCATGGTAAGTGGAAGAGCTGGGGCTCCAGTCCCATTTCTGACATACTGTGTTTGAGATGCCTATTGGACATGAACATGGGTGTTGCCAAGGAGGTGGTGGGATAAATGAATCTGGGATGCCAGAGAGTGATTGGGTGATGAGGTCGCTGTCATCTTGATGGAATGAAAGCCACAGGACTGGCAGAGTGCCTCAGGGAGAGAGGCAGGTTGGTGACCTTGTTGTGGGTCATGGCGTTATTTCAAAGTCAAGCAGAGCAGAAGGAGACACTTTGAAGCAGCCATGGAGATAGGAGGAAAACCAGGAGTGTGTGGTGCATCAGAAGCCAAGAGAAGAAAGTGTTTCAAGGAGAAAAGAAGTGTCCAACTATATAAAAGGCTGTCGTGAGGTCAAGAAAGACAATAACAGAAATACAGCCTTTGGGATTGGAATGGCCATTGGTGGGTCATTGTCATTGGATGGTCAATGTCATTGGAGCCCTTTACAAAAGTACTTTAGGTGGAGGAGGGAGGCCAAATGCCAGGATGGAGTGAGTGAGTGGAGCTGAGGGTAGGAGGTGAGGAAGTGGAGGCTGTGGAGAATTCCTTTGCAATATTTGGCTTTGAGTGGGATCCTGAAGTGAGCCACTGGCTGGAGGGGTCTAGCAGGGATTTTTTTTTAAGTTGGAGTATAATTTCTTTACAATATTGTGTTAGTTTTTGCTGTATAATGAAGTGAATCAGCCATATGTATATATATATCCTTTCCTTCTTAGTCCTCCCTCCAACCTCCCATTGCCATCCTACCCATCAAGGTCACTGCAGAATACTGAGCTGAGCTCTCTGTGTTATACAGCAGACTCCCAGCAGCTATCTGTTTTACACCAGAGAAGGCAATGGCACCCCGCTCCAGTACTCTTGCCTGGAAAATCCCATGGACGGAGGAGCCTGGTAGGCTGCAGTCCATGGGGTCACGAAGAGTTGGACACGACTGAGTGACTTCACTTTCACTTTTCACTTTCATGCTTTGGAGAAGGAAATGGCACCCCACTCCAGTGTTCTTGCCTGGAGAATTCCGGGGACAGTGGAGCCTGGTGGGCTGCCATCCATGGGGTCGCACAGAGTCGGACACGACTAAAGTGACTTAGCAGCAGCAGCATCTGTTTTACACATAGTAGTGTATGTCGATCCTAATCTCCCAATTCATTCTGCCCTTGCCTTCCCCCTCTGTGTCTCTGTGTCTCTGTTCCTGCCCTGCAAACAGGTTCATCTGTACTATTTTTTTAGATTCCACATAATATGCGTTAAAATACAATATTTGTTTTTAGGAGGGACTGTTTTAAATCTGACTAGAGTGTTGTGTATATGCCATTAGGATCTACTAGGCAGGCAAGGAGAAACTGATGATGCAGGAGATCAAGCTTTCCTTGAGATGAACAGCAGGGCATAGATGGAGAATGGCCTTACCTGGGAGTAGGGAAAGCTCATTCCTCATGACAGGGTGAACTGGAAGGGAAGGATGTCAGAGGAGGGTGAGCTTAGCCTCCAGATAAGAGAGGATGGGGGCTTGGGTTAGACTTGGAGATGGAGACAAGCAGAGATATTAAAAATGTACTGTGGATGTGCAGTCACTAGCACTGGTTGATCGGTCAATGTTGAGGTGAGAGCAGAAGTCTCTAGGATGAAGCCAGGAGATGGGGGAGGAGATGGTGGGAGAAGCTGCACTATGAATCTCCGGCTGAAACAGTTGTTTTGCAAGAAAAGCTTAATTTCTCTCACACTTGGGCTGCTTGAGGTTTAGCAGTGGGAGTGCTGGGGAGGTGGGTTGGGGCTGGATGGTGGAGGACTTGAACAAATGCACGGGTTGGCATACTATGCTGGAGATCGGCAGCGGCGGGGAGGCCCTGCCCATTCTCAGATGGTGAACAAGCCTCATATATTAGAACTTTGAAGAAGCACCGAGTACAACTCAGGTTTAGTCTAGATTTGCAAATAGTGATGAGGGTTTTCCTGCCCACGAGACTTTTGACTGGTCCCTTCCCTTGCTCTGAAGGATGACATCTACTTTCTTTCTGCTTGGCCTGTTCCATTCTGCTCTGAGAAGGGGGAAGATTTAAAGACAGGCTGGGATTGTTCTGACCTCAGGTAGGTCACACTAGACCTGCAGAGAAGGCCTTGGAATGGGGCTGTGGCCCGCCCAATCATAATTCTTTTCTGATTGGAGACAGAGGCTGTGGGAACAGATTTTCGGGTCAAGGGCAGGCTTGGAGGCCCTTTTGATCCAAATGTTGGTGGGAGGAAGGGAAGAACTGAGAACGTGGAGGTCCCAAATCATCCACATCAGTTTGGCTTTGGAATGCTCTGGGCATGTGTCTCTTTCTCTCCATCTTTCTTTCTGTCCTCCCTCCTTCCCTCCCTTCCTCCCTTTCTTTCCCTCTCCCCTTCCATTCCCTTCCCTTCTCTTCCTTCTCTCTTTTTCCTTTCTGATATATATCTTTTGGCCTGGTGGCTGTTGTTCATTTACCCAGTATGATTATACTTCTTTGCAACTGATTGTCTTACTTTCTCATCCAGAGAGAGATTGATCTTAGTAGCTGTTTTACATGAGCTTGAAAGTGTATTCTGCAGTTGTTTATTGTGATGTTCTATATGTGTTGAAAAGGTCAAGCCTTTTAACTATGTTGTAAAAATCTTTTATATTCTTAATGATTTTTTTTATTGTGGTAAAATGTATAAGACATCAATTTACCATTTTAACCAGTTTAAGTTGTGCAATTCAGTGGAATTAAGTACAATCACACAGTGTACAAACATCACTGTAATCTGGTTTTAGAACTTTTTCATCATCCCAGAAGGAGAACCTGTACCCATTAGCAGTCACTTCCCATTCTCTCCTTCTTCCAGCCCCTGGCAACCACTCATTTGCTCTCTGTCTCTATGGATTAGCTTCTTCTGGATATTTAGTGTGAGTGGAATCATACAGTACATAGCCTTTCATATCTGGCTTCTTTCACTTAGTGTAATGTTTACAAGGCTCATCCATATTGAGCATATTTTCATGTGCTTGTGGCCATTTGTAGATCTTCTCTGGTGAAATGTCTATGCAAGTACTTTGCCCAGTTTTGGGGGGATATATAATTATTATTAAAAAATATGGTAAAAATATTAAAAATCATGGTAAAATATGCATAATATGAAATTTACCATCATTGCCATTTTTATGTATAGTTTACTAGTATTAAATCTATTTACATTGTTGTACAATGAATCTCCAGAACTTTTTCATATTCTTAAAAAGATGTAACTTTTTATTTTTTTATTGAAAGATAATTGCTTTACAGAATTTTGTTGTTTTCTGTCAAACCTCAACATGAATAAGCCATAGATATACATATATCCCCTCCCTTTTCAACCTCCCTCCCATCTCCCTCCCCACCCCACCCCTCTAGGTTGATACAGAGCCCCTATTTGAGTTTCCTGAGCCATACAGCAAATTCCCGTTGGCTGTTTTACATGTGGTAATGTAAGTTTCCATGATACTCCTTCCATACATCTCACCCTCTCCTCTCCTCTCCCCATGTCCATAAGTCTATTCTCTATGTCTGTTTCTCCACTGCTGTCCTGTAAATAAGTTCTTCAGTACCGTTTTTCTAGATTCTGTACATATGTGTTAGAATACGATATTTATCTTTCTCTTTCTGACTCACTTCACCCTTTATAATAGACTCTAGGTTCATCCACCTCATCAGAACTGATGCAAATATGTTCCTTTTTATGGCCGAGTAATATTCCACTGTGTATATATACCACAACTTCGTTACCCACTCATCTGTCTATGAACACTTAGTTGGCTTCTGTGTTCTAGCTATTGTAAATAGTGCTGTAGTGAACAATGGGATACATGTGTCTTTTTCAGTTTTGGTTTCCTCAGGGTATATGCCTAGGAATGGGATTGCTGAGTCATATGGTGGTTTTATTCCTAGTTTTTTTTTTAAGGAATCTCTAAACTGTCTTCCAAACTGTATCAATTTACATTCCCATGAACAGTGCAAGAGCATTCCCTTTTCTCCACACCCTCTCCAGCATTAATTGTTTGTAGACTTTTTGATGATAGCCATTCTGACTGGTGTCTTTTGCTTTTCTTTAATTGGTCTGTTTGTGTTTTTGTTGTTGAGTTGTAAAGGTTCTTTATTCTAGATACTATACTCTTATCAGATATATGGTTAGAAAAAATTTTCCCTTTTTGCAGGGATCATGTGTTTTCTCCCTAACTTCATTCTATTAATGTGGTATACTATGTTAATAGATTTTTATATGTTGAACTACTCTAGTACTCCTGGGATACATTCCACTTGATCATGGTATATAATCCTTTTACTATGCTGCTATTTTGCTAGTATTTCATTGAGAGTTTTTACATTTATATTTATAGGGGATACTGGTCTATAGTTTTATTTTCTTGTGAATTCTGTCTGGTTTTTGTATCAGTGTAATGCTGGCTTTATAGAATGAGTGAGGAAGTGTTCTCTCTTTTTCAGGTTTTGGATAAAGCTTAAGAAGTATTGTGTTCTCAGTTGCTCGGTTGTGTCTGACTCTTTGCGATACCATGGACTGTAGCCTGCTAGGCTGCTCTGTCCATGGAGTCCTTCAGGCAAGGATACTGGAGTGGGTCACCATTTCTTCCTCTAGGGAATCTTCCTGACTCAGGCACTGGACTTGCATCTCTTGTGTCTCCTGCATTGGCATCTGATTCTTTACCACTGCACCACCAGGGAAGCCCCAAGAAGTATTAATGTTAAACATAAGTTGCTCAGTTATGCCTGACTCTATGACCCCATGAACTGTAACCTGCCAGGCTCCTATGTCCATGGACTTCTCCAGGCAAGAATACTGCAGTGAGTTGCTATTCCCTTTTCTAGGGGATCTTCCCAACCCAGGGATCAAACCTGGGTCTCCTGCATTGCAGACAGATTCTTTACCATCTGAGCCACCAGGAAAGTCCCAAGTATTAGTATTAATTTTTCTTTAAATGTTTGGTAAGCTTCACTAGTGAAGTCCTCTGGTCTTTGGCTTTTCTTTTGTGAGGTTTTTGATTGCTGAGTGAATGTCTACTTCTTTTTACGTTTATTTAGGTTTCCTATTTATACTTGAGCCAGTTTTAGTAGTTTGTGTGTTTCTAGGAATTTGCTTATTTTATCTAGGTTATATAATTGCTTGGCATTAATTGATTGCTATTAACAAATTAATTGCTTAGGATCCTTGTTCTTCTTGTTACCGAGAAAGCAGTGTTAAAATCTCTAACCAAGACTGTGAGTGTCATTCTCTTTTTAGTTCAGTTTTGGTCTTTTACTTTTTGAAACTATGTTGTTAGGTACATACAAATTTAGAATGTTTATATCTTCTGGTAGATTGATCCTTTTATTATTATGAAATGTCTCTGTAGTAATGCTCCTTGCCTTCAAGTCTATTTTGTCAGTTATTAGTGTAGTTATACTGCAGTTCTTTTGCTAGTATTTGCATGCATATATTTTCTGTCCTTTCCCCGAGATTTCTGTCTCCTTATGTTTAAGAGATGTCTATTAATCTTTGCCTTTTAATTTGACCATTTAATAAATTACTAATATATTTGAATTCAAACATATCAGGTTACTCTTCATTTTCTCTTTGACTCGTCTGGTCTATATTGCTTATTTTCTCCTTTCTTGCCTACTTTTGGATTATTTAAGTATTTTTTTAGAATACCATTTTCCCCTGTTAGCTTGTTAGTTGTGAATTCTTTTAGAATTCTTTTTGTGATTTGCAATATATATCTCTCACTTATTAAAGTACTTTAACCATGTTCTAGGAAATGAAATAAGCTTAAAATGCCTTAATTTATTTGTCTTCTCAACTTACATACTACTGTTATCATCCTTTTAACTGTTTGTATCTCTTTCTATATTTTATTCCCCAGAAAACTTTATTATTTTTATTTTTCACAGTCAGTAATCATTTAGACTTAGCTACCCTTTTTGTTGCTCTTCATTCCTTTCTGCTTCACCAGGCTTCCATCTGGGATAACTGTCCTTGTGTCTGAAGAATTTCTTTCCTTTCTCAATTTCAAGTTTTGAAGTGTGACTGGCATGTTTCCCAGGGCCCCTTGTCCTCGGTGGGCCCTGAGTTCCAATTTTTGTTTTCTAGTCCTTTTGACCACTTAGTTGCTCATTCTTTTATCCACTGCTTGAGAACGGACAGGTGCTTTGAAGAGGAAGCTGCTCCTTGTCGGCCTCCCCTCTCCATGTTTCTCTTCTTTGTATGACCTTTGCCCTTGAAGTCCTCATTGCTCTTATATTTCTCCAATGTCTTCACACAGATGTTTTATTAATATTTTGACCAGCAGTTGTTTCTGATGGGAAGGTTCATTTACAACAAGAGAGTCTGTCATTACTACAATTATGGCTCTTGCCTGGTAATTTTTTGATTTTGCACCCACCCCTTATTGATGGCTTGGGGATGTTCAGTGTGTGTGTGTGTGTGTGGAACTCAGACAATATGATTAATATTGCCCTCATGTTCCTCAATATGACTGTACACATAAATGACTTTATTCATATACACATACATACATGGATGTACATGTAAAATATACACATAGACATATGAAACACTTATTAAGGCATTTGTAGGATCGTTTCTCCTTAACCTTTTGGAAAAGGTGTAGAAAATTCTTGCTCATCAGCTACTTATAAAACTTTCTATCATTGTTTTCTGAATTATTTCCTGTGGTGTGTGAATGTCCCACAAGGTGTTAATAGAATCGTTGCTAAAATGGAGCAATTGAGAAACTACATGGAATCCTCTCCTTGGAGACTCTCAGTACCACAGAAGCACACTGAAAGCTCTGAAACATATAAACTTATTTGATTATGAAATCCTTCAGGGGAAATTCCTATTCTCATCTGTAGGTGAATCTTGGGAAACACTGCCTAATAACAAACCTAAATCCACCAAATCCTACACCAATAAATATCTAGTGTTCAAGGGACTTTGTCTTCTCAATGGTGAAGTGCCATTAGTGTTTCCTCAAACATGGACACTGCAAGGAGAGTCTGAAAGTATGCACATCAGATGTTAGGTTTGTGGGGCTGGAGCCCCTCTTCTAATCATTGGTAGAAAAGGCAGAAATTTGGGGTATAGTCATTCCAGCTCTTTGTCTGTTTGTGCCTCCTGGAGTGAAACCATCTGCTCAGGTTCCCTTGGTCCCAGCGCAGCTCAGCATGGGGTACCCATGTGTGTTGGTGGAAATTGATTTTTGATTCTCTTAAGACCAAACTCTCCCTCACTTCACCTACCTCTTGGAGGTCTTGCCGCCCCTCTGTACAGGTGAGAGGGTGAGACAGTTGTGACGGAATACACAGAGCTTCTGCTCAGGAGTCAAGAGGCCTGGGTTCAAGTCCTGGTGCTGTGACCTTGGGAGAGTTAACCATGGAGTAGCGGGTGAGAGCATGGGCTTTGGTGTCAGACACACTCAGCCCTTCTACTTCCTTGCTGTGTGATCATGGGCACGTCACTTCACTTTCCTGCACCTCAACTTCCTTACCTTCAAGTGGGGATAATAATAACACCCACCTAACCTTCTCTTTGTTGTGAGAAGGAAATAAGATAATGCATGTTGAGTACAATACCTGAAACGTGCTAGGCACCCGGCAAATGTCAGCTGTTATTTCATCTAACCTGACTCCTTCATTTGGGTTTGAGGAGAACCCAACCTCTCATGATGCTTGAGGATCAAATAGAATCTTGAATGTGAAGAAGAGTTTTGTAAACTCTTGGAGAGACAAAGGGAAATTTAGGCAGTCTTTTTTCATTACTGCCCTTGATGCTGCCTCATCCCTTCTGGCCGGGCAGGGCAG
The DNA here is from genome assembly GCA_007570785.1 of Antilocapra americana. Taxonomy (NCBI): domain Eukaryota; kingdom Metazoa; phylum Chordata; class Mammalia; order Artiodactyla; family Antilocapridae; genus Antilocapra; species Antilocapra americana. The sequence continues at coordinate 866,647 of ML661896.1, read as the reverse complement.
GGTGTGGGGACCATACCAGGCTCCATCCCTACTCTCAGGCAGAACCATTCCTCCATTGCAGAACATTGGCAAGAAGATGTCCTGCCAGCAATTCATTGCCAACTTGGACCAGCTGAATGATGGCCAAGACTTTGCCAAAGACCTGTTGAAGGTATAACTTGCTAAGGGTCCCCATGCTCCCAGCTGTGTTCAGGGTGGGTGGGGAGGAGAGAGAGGTTTCTGCTCCACTAAATCCTGATGGTCCAAGTTCTTCATTCTGGGGTTAGGGTAATGATGGCTTTGGGACAGAGGTAGAGACTATCCAGCTCAAGACATGACTAGTATGTGTTCCCTGAGTTAGGCAGAGGGTAGGCTTTGTGAGATTTGTTTTTAGTGCTCCACTATCATTATTTCTGTCAAGATAGTGCTCAATACTGCCACCCATTGTCACAGCTGCCACTGCCTTCACCTTCACCTTATCACCCTTATCACCACCACCACCTTTACCACAATCATCACATCACCACAGGGAAAAGCCCACTCATCCCTTAAACATCACAAGGAATCTAATTTTCTTTTGAAAACCTTTGAAAAGTTTCTTTTGGCCAGTTCTCCCCCTTGGAGGTATAGGAGCATGGTTTGGGGGATAGATGATGAGTTCAGTTTTAGAGGATGAGTTAGAGGGAACTGATGATATCAGGTGGGCAATTGGATAGTGAGTCTGGAGGTCAGAAAATAAACATTGCTTTCATCACTCTTCTTACCATAATTATGTTCTTCACTGTCAGGAAGAACTAGTTAAAAGTGTTATTTGTAAGTAAAATAAAATGATCCCAGTCCCTTCACCCACCTACTCCCCATATACTCATCCATCTATCTGCCCATCCTCCCATTTATCCATCCTTCCATCCACATACCCACCCTGCAACTCAATCATTCACCTGTCCCTACATCTACCCATTGATCCATCACCCACACATACTCTCCTACACAGTCCTCTATACACACTCACCCACCTATTTCTTGGTCCATTTACATACGTACCAACTCATCTACCCACTCATCCTCAAGTATATCCAATCATCTAAACAATACTCACCCACCCACATTCATTCACCCATCCAATAAATAAGTGTGAATTAAACACCCACTTTGCCCCACTGGCTGAAAAGGTACTGCCTCACTGTATCCACATTGCTAGAGGTCGATGGACTCTGACTCTTCTTTGAACTCCTCTCTTTCCCCCTCTCCTAGACCCTTTACAACTCCATCAAGAATGAAAAACTGGAATGGGCCATGTGAGTAGTGCCCATGAGCACAAATATGGGGAAAGAATTACTGGGAGTGGGGCGAGGGAATGGCTGATGGTACAGGGAAGTCATGCTGGTTACTCTCCATGGTGCTGATTTCTCCCATCCAGGGTCCTGGTGACCCCTGACCAGCTGGCCAGCTCCTGCTGTTGAGTTCCCCTTTGGATTCATTGTCTTGATAAATAGTGTGCAGTTTTACAGCTATGGAATAGATTAAATTGTGACTTTAGTTTCATGATGTTCACAACAGGTTTTCTGTTCAGGGGATATTGCCACTATTTTCAATGATGATATATGTCTCTTTTCCCTTGGGGAAGTAGACAGGCATGAGCTCTGAGTCCCTTTACAACTCTAGTAATATGACCATATTGAAGTGGTGATCGCTCTTGGCAAGTTAGGGGGAGAGGTGACTGCCCCCTAACTTCTTCCCCTGAGAGGGCAATGAGGCCTGGAGGTACCCAGCCATCTGGAAAGAGGTGTGGTGACCTTGCTGATTCGGGAGACTATAAGAGGCTCCTGGAGAAAGTTGCCACCCCACTCTGCTGTACTCCCCAGGGCAGCCTGGGTCTTGGGGTCCACTTGAAGGTCCCAGGCAGGAATCATTAGGAAACCCAACCCAACTGGGAGAGCTGGCATTTTTCTACCAGGGCTCCAGTGGGGACCCTAGACTTTAGGGGCCTAACCTACTAACCTTCTGTCCCTCACCATGTCCCTGGGACTTGGGCAGTCTGCCCATGGGTTACTTCTTCCTGGGACTGGGCTTTCAGAGAGGTGAGGGAAGACAAGGGGGTAAGTCTGAAGGTGGTAAGGTCTTCAACTTTGTGATCAAAGGTGAAGATTGGAGCTTGGAGGCCAAAAATCAAATTTCAGAGGATGAAGGTCAGAATTGGAGACTCAGGTCAAAGGTCTGGATCTATGGTTGGAATTGAAACCCCCTTATCTCTGTTCCTCACCTCTAACTGGCTTCCAGAGGAGTATTTGGTTGGGAGAGGGCATGTTAGCATGGGAAGAGGTCTCTGTGGAGGTGGTACTCAGGCCTAGTACTTTCCTAGTGATGAAGATGAGCTGAGGAAATCACTGTCTGAGCTGGTGGATGACAAGTTTGGGACAGGCACAAAGAAGGTGACACGGATCCTGGATGGTAGCAACCCCTTCCTGGATGTCCCGCAAGCTCTCAGCGCCACCACCTACAAGCATGGTGTGCTGACCCGGAAGACTCACGCCGACATGGATGGCAAGAGGAGTGGGTGTCAGGCAGGGAAGGGGCATGGGGAGGGATGCTAGTCCAGAGAGGGTCTGTAGCCCCTTAGCTGCTCCTCTGGGAATGCACATGCCAGCAGACATGTAGGGGGACACAGGGGAGGAGATACTGGGATGGGTGTTATGGCCACACTACCCATGCCCCTCTTCCCTAGCACCCCGTGGGAGGCGTGGCTGGAAGAAATTCTACGCGGTGCTCAAAGGGACCATTCTGTACCTGCAGAAGGTGAGAGATTCCCCCAGAATCTTTACCCAGGAAAGGCCAACTCAGCCCATGCCTTCTGGTGCCCAGAGGGTCCTGGGAAAGGCCTAGGGCTTAGGCAGATCTTGGATCCTTCCACATCAGGACCTGACTTTGGTTCACCGAGGGCTTTGGTGGTTTCAGAGAAGGGCCTTTTAAAGGAGGTTTCAGAGGAGTAAGGCCTATTCAAGTTTCTAGGGCCAACTGGGGTGCTGGGAGGAGTGCGTGGTGATTCTTGTTGGGGTCGGCATGGTATCAGAGTGGCAGCAGCTGAAAGATGGTGGGATTTGTAGGGACAGAGAGAAGGAGAATGACAAGGAGAGACAGTGAGGGTGGACGTATGGGTCAGTAAACCAGAGCCTGGTGATGACAGAGGCTTGCCCACCCCTGGCCCGGCCTGTCCAGGACGAGTACAGGCCTGACAAAGCCCTGTCCGAGGGTGATTTGAAGAATGCCATCCGTGTGCACCACGCTCTGGCCACCAGGGCCTCTGACTACAGCAAGAAGTCCAATGTGCTCAAGCTGAAGACAGCTGACTGGAGGGTCTTCCTCTTCCAGGCACCGTAAGTAGGAGTGGGCACCCTCTCACTCCCGCCCTGGGCTCAGGACCTGCCCCACACCCTTGCCTCATCTACCTCAGGGGAGGCGCCCTTAGCTTCCCTGGCACAGCAGCCATGACAGTGAGTGTAATTGCTTGCACAAACCAACAGCTCAGGTTCCTCCTGACAGCAGTGTTTCTCAAGCATGATCCCTCAGCGTCTCCTGGAAAACTTGTTAGAGGGACTTCCCTGGTGGTCAAGTGGTTAAGACTCTGCTCCCCAATGCAGGGGGCACAGGTTCGATCCCTTGCTGGGGAACTAAGATCCTGCATGCTGCCCAGTGTGGTCAAAAATATCCCCCAAACTCGTTAGAAATACAGTTTCTATGGTCCCACCTTAGACCTCCTGAATCAGAAACACTGGAGGTGGGTCAGCAGTTGTGTTTTAATAAGACCTCAAGATGATTCTGATGTGCACTGAAGTCTTTAAATACAAGGCTGATGGATCATCCTCCACTTAAAGTTGGGGTGATGGGTGCAGAAGACTCACCCTATGGTTTCTCCATAAGGTCTTCTTTCTATGCCCCTGCACCTCATCCTTCTGTGACATGAGATTCGGGTTTCATGTGTCAGGTGAACTTGAAAGGGGGAAGACTGGAAGGTGAACTCTGAGGATAGGAGTGGATGTGCTGGGCCAGGCAGCAGGGCAGGGCTGAGAGGGCGGAGTAGGGGTGACCAGTTGCCCAGCTGCCTCTGCCCTCCCCTGCTGGTCTCAGACTCACTAGCTCCGGGCCGTTAGCTCTGGACCTGGCTGGGCAGCTTCATTTTCACACGGAAATCCAGGTCTTGTCTGGGAGCTGGGACAGAAGGGAGCTCCCTATGCAGACATGACCAGGCCCATCACCCCCATCCTGCCACCCTCCCTCACCCCTTTGCCCGCCTACACGGAGGTCTTTGTACCCTCTCTGGGACTGGCTCTGCTGGGTGCTGGGTGGGGGATAGGGAGTCCTATTGTGAGAAGCCGGTGCGCCCTCCCCTCCCCTCTTGTCCCCAGGAGCAAAGAGGAAATGCTGTCCTGGATCCTGAGGATCAACCTGGTGGCTGCCATCTTCTCAGCACCCTCCTTCCCCGCTGCTGTCAGCTCCATGAAGAAGTTCTGTCGGCCTCTGCTGCCCTCTTGCACCACTCGCCTCTGCCAGGTACAAGCTCCTGGGCTCAGGACACCACCTCCCCTGGCCCCTCATTCAGCAGTGCCTACCCAGTGCCTGGTCCTGGGGTGAGAGACAAGCTGAAAGAGCAGACATTCTCCTCCATCCCCCAACCCACACTCCCACTTACACATGGGGAGACTGAGGTCATACCCCGCACAGTGGTGTGGGTGTGCCAATGGCAGTGTGTCCTGTGGATGTGGTGTGGTCTGTGGGTGTCCTGTGTGTCTGGGCATGAGTGGTTGTGAGTGTGTGTGTCGTGCGGAGCGAGTGACAGGCGAGACTTGGAGAACCCTTCATACAGCTGCTTCTCTCATCTACCCTTACATGTTTCCTTGTAATCCTTAAAAATTTCCTGGGCTTCCCAGGTGGCTCAGTGGTAAAGAATCCGCCTGCCAGTACAGGAGCCACAAGAGACTTGGCTTTTTTGATCCCTGGGTTGGGAAAATCCCCTGGAGAAGGGAATGGCAACCCACTCCAGTATTCTTGCCTGGAAAATCCCATGGGCAGAGGAACCTGGTGGGCTACAGTCCACGGGGTCACAAAGAGTCGGACACGGCTGAGTGCACATGTGCACGCGTGCACACACGCACACCAGTACTCCATTTTTCAGGGAGTTTTTTGAGAGGAGAGGATAAATGCTGGGCTACTACTTGCATGGTGGAGAGTGGGCCAGTGCCATGCTTTCCATCCTGTCAGGGCCCTTTTCTGATGGGCCAGTGTCCGGGGTCTTCTCTGTGGAGCCCCTGGGGCTGCTGCTATGCCAGCACTCTTGGTGCTCCCCACACAGGCGCACTTACCATTCAGGTACATGCATGTGTGTTTACACACACACACACACACACACACACACACACACACACACACACATATGCAGCCCAGTGCCCAAAAGGCACAAAGGAGTCTGGCTGTCCTGTGGCGGGTGGGGTGTACTGTTCACTTGTCTGGTAGTGACAGTGTCTCTGCCTGTCTTTGGGTGTGACCCTGGGTCTGTGGCCCTCAGATGTGTCTGGACTTGAGTATGAGAGGCTGTGGGCATTGTATGAAGCCCGGGGAGCCGGGCTGAGTCTCGGTGATTGTGTGTCTCTGTCAGGGAACGCACACACACGAGAGTGAGGGCCTGGCATCTCCTGAGCTTGCTGGCGAGGCTCCGGGGGGAGCTGATGCCGGTGGTGCGAGGGACGAAGGAAGGCGGTGGAGGTGCACTTGTTTGGGTGCAGCCCCGGCTCTGGCCCTGCGTGCTGGATGACCCTGGCAAGGCCTCGGTTTCCCCTTGGGAAGCAGCTCTCCTGGGATGAGACCCACCCCTATGACCCCCTGAGGGTGGGACCTCACCGTCCACGACTTATCTTTGCAGGAGGAGCAGCTGCGCTCTCATGAGAATAAGCTGAGGCAGGTGACTGCAGAGCTGGCTGAGCACAAGGGTCACCCGGTCGAGCGGGGCATCAAGTCCAAGGAGGCTGAGGAGAGCCGGCTGAAGGAGCATTATCTCACGTTTGAGGTGGGCCTGTCACAGGAGGATTTGGAAGGACAGGGCTGGGGCAGGAGGAGGAGGCCAGCTTCTCCTTCCACATCTTTCCACATCCAGGGACTCCTGCTTTGGGAGCACTCCACTTTGGGGGCTCTCTTGAGGTCCTGAACTGCAGCCTCCTGTGGGCCAGTCTCTGCATAGCCCAGCTGTACAGACAACTGTGCCCTTACTTGTGTATCTACCAGAGACCTCCCTGGCCCTCTGCATCCTTCTTCAAGCCCCTGCCTCACCTCCAATTTCTGCATAGGCCCAGCTTCTCGGGAAGCTTCTACAACCAAGCCACAGAGCTCACAAGCCCTCTCCATGTGACTTTCCCCCTCACATCGCAGGTGCCTCTCTCAGTGGGTTTATCAAGCAGAGCACCTTGGTCTCCCCTGAGCTCTCCCTTTCTTCTGTTCTGTCTCTGCCCCCATCCTGCTTCTGCCCCACAGTGCTCTCCCTTCATTGTGTGAAGGATGAGGGTGGACTGAGGGGAGGAAGGCAGGAAGCACTTGTCCATTTTGGACTGACCTGCACATGGGGGTGGACAGATACAGGAGAGGCCTAGACTAAGCCAGGAAGTCCCTGGAGCGGAGGGGCAGGGAATCACCCATCTCAGTCTCTAGGTTTCCATGCTGACTTTCTGTTGTGGTGTAGAGGAGAGAGGATAGATAAATCCGGCCTTTTGGAAAAACATGATGCTTGATAGCTTTTGGAAGCCTTCTCAGATCCACTCTCTTCTGCAAGGTAAAAAATAACCATGCTGATTGCCAGGCATGATTCTCTTCACTTCCCTTATGTTGACTGATTTAATCCTCATATCAGCTGTATGATGTGGGTTTGTTATATCCCCATTTTACATATGGGGAAATTGAGGCTTGGAAAGGTTGGATCATGTGCCTGAGGTGACACAGTCAAGTGCAGGAGCGAGGATCCTAACCAGGCAACTGATTGTGCCTCCAAAGCCTTGGTCTTTTTCACCCCTAGCCTGGATTAACTGGGTGGTGAAGTGGGAGGACAGATGTAGGGGAGGTAGAGCCCAAAATGAAGAGGTTTTCAGTTTCTGTAGCAGAACTGGATGAGAACAGAATCTTATGACCCTTAGTGCCTGCCTCTCCCGGGACGGTGGTGAGGGCCTGAAGCTCTGAGTCAAGACCTCAGACACTACCAAACCTCCCTCCTAATTGTTTACCAATTTACAGCCCTTTCCTTTTAATAGCTCATGAACACACCTCTCTCTCCATACACTCACCAACACTGGACATAGTCTTCGTTAATCTGATAGGTTTAGCAGCTGGTGTCTTATTGATGTTTTAACTTGGTCTAAATTTTTTAAAACAATTGTGTTTTAAAAAGCATAGCATAAGATTGATCACCTTAACCATTTTAAGTACTTTAGTTAAGTAATGTTAAGCCTTTTCATTTTCTTGGGCAACTGATCTCCAGAACTTTTTCATCTTGCAAACTGAAACTCTATAACTATTAAACAACATACTCCTCAGCCCCTTCTTCCTGGCCCTAGTCCTCGACTACCACAGTTCTTTCTGTCTCTATGAATGTGACGACTCTTAAGTATTTCGTACAAGTGGAACCACAGAATTTATATTTTTGTGACTGGCCTGTGTCACATGACATAAGGTCTTCAAGCTTCATGCCTACTGTAGCATGTATCAGCATTTCTTTCTTTTTGCTTGTCTGTTGTATTTGGATACCACGTTTTGTCTGTCCTTTCATCGGCTGATGCATATTTGGGTTGCTTTTATCTTTCGGCTACTGTTAATAATGCTGCCATGAACATGGGTGTGCAAATGTTTCTTTGAGATCCTGCTTTCACTCCTGCTTTTATGTCCAGAAGTGGAATTGCTAAATTGTATGGTAATGTTATTTTCACTTTTCGAGGAATAACCCTACTGTTTTCCATAGTAGCTGTATCAATTTACATTCCCACTAGTAGTGTACTTGGATTCTAATTCTTCAACATCTTTATCAACACAGTTGTTACTTTATTTTTTTTTGATAGTGGTTATCTTAATGCATGTGAGGTGATAATCTCATTGTGGTTTCAATCTGCATTTTCCTGATGGATAATGATGTTGATGGAGAAGCTCAATAGTCAGCAAGAACAAAACCTGGTGCTGACTGAGGCTCAGACCATGAACTCCTTATTGCAAAGTTCAGGCTTAAATTGAAGAAAGTAGGGAAAACTACCAGGACATTCAGGTATTATCTAAATCAAATCCCTTATGATTACACAGTGGAGGTGACAAATAGATTCAAGGGATAAGATCTGGTACACAGAGTGATTGAAGAACTATGGACAGAGGTTCATAACACTGTACAGGGGGTGGTGACCAAAGCCATCCCCCCAAAAAAAGAAATGTGAGAAGGCAAAGTGATTGTCTGAGGAGGCCTTACAAAAAGCTGAGGAAAGATAAGTGAAAGGCAAGGCAGAAAAGGAAAGATACACCCAACTGAATGCAGAGTTCCAGAGAATAGCAAGGAGAGAGAAGAAAGCCCTCTTACATGAACAATGAAAAGAAATAGAGGAAAATAATAGAATGGGAAAGACTAGAGATCTCTTCAAGAAAATTAGAGATACCAAGGGAACATTTCATGCATGTTGTGACATGACATTTCATGCAAAGATGGGCAAAATAAAGGACAGAAATTGTAAGGACCTAACAGAAGCAGAAGAGATTAAGAAGAGTAGCCAAGAATACACAGAAGAACTATACAAGAAAGGTCTTAATGAGCTGGATAACCATGATGGTATGATCACTCACCTAGAGCCAGACATCCTGGAGTGTAAAGTCAAGTGTGCCTTAGGAAGCATTACTGTGAAAAAATCTAGTGGAGATGACAGAATTCCAGCTGAGCTATTTCAAATCCTAAAAGATGATGTTGTTAAGGTGCTGCACTCAATATGTCAGCAAATTTGTAAAACTCAACAGTATCCACAAATGTGATTTTTCATTCCAGTCCCAAAGAAGGGCAATGCCAAAAAGCTTTCAAACTACCATACAGTTGCACTCATTTCACATGCCAGCAAGGTTATGCTTAAAATCCTGTAAGCTAGGCTTCAACAATATGTGAACTGAGAATTTGTAGATATACAAGCTGGGTTTTGAAGAGGCAGAGGAACCAGAGATCAAATTGTCAACATTTGTTGGATCATGGAGAAAGCAGGGGGTTCCAGAAAAACGTCTACTTCTGCTTCATTGACCTTGTTAAAGCCTTAGACTGTGTTCAGTTCACTCACTTAGTCATATCCAACTCTTTGCAACCCCATGAACCACAGTGTGCCAGGCCTCCCTGTCCGTCACCAACTCCTGGAGTCTACCCAAACCCATGTCCATTGAGTCGGTGATGCCATCCAACCACCTCATCCTCTGTCATCCCCTTCTCCTGCCCTCAATCTTTCCCAGGATCAGGGTCTTTTCAAATGAGTCAGCTCTTTGCATGAGGTGGCCAAAGTATTGGAGTTTCAGCTTCAACATCAGTCCTTCCAATGAACGCCCAGGACTGATCTCCTTTAGGATGGACTGGCTGGATCTCCTTGTAGTCCAAGGGACTCTCAAGAGTCTTCTCCAATATCACAGTTCAAAAGCATCAATTCTTCAGCGCTCAGCTTTCTTTATAGTCATGACTACTGGAAAAACCATAGCCTTGACTAGACGGACCTTTGTTAGACTGTGTGGATCACAACAAACTGTGGAAAATTCTTAAAGAGAAAATTCTTACCTATTTCCTGAGAAACTGTATTCCAGTCAGAAAGACAGAGTTAGAACCGGATATGGAACTGACTGGTTCCAAATTGGGAAAGGAGTATGTCAAGACTGTATATTGTCACCCTGCTTATTTAACTTCTATGCAGAGTATATCATGTGAAATGCCAGGCTGGGTGAATCACAAGGAGGAATCAAGAATGCCAGGAGAAATATCAACAACCTCACATATTGGCATATATACATATACCTCAGATATTCTACCACTCAAATGGCAGAAAGTGAAGAGGAACTAAAGAGCTTCTTGAGGAGGATGAAAGAGGAGAGTAAAAAAGCTGGCTTGAAACTCAGCATTTAAAACACTAAGATATGGTGTTCAATTGCATCACTTCATGGCAAATGCAAGGGGAAAAAGTGGAAGCAGTGACAGATTTTATTTTCTTGGGTTCCAAAGTCACTGCAGATGTTGGCTGTAGCCATGACAAACCTAGACAGCATATTAAAAAGCAGAGACATCACCCTGCTGACGAAAGTCTGTATAATCAAAGTGATGGTTTTTCCAGTAGTCATGTATTGATGTGAGAGTTGGACCATAAAGAAAGCTGAGTGCTGAAGAATTGATGCTTTTGACTTGTGGTGCTAGAGAAGACTCTTGGAAGTCCCTTGGACTGCAAGGAGATCAAACTAGTCAATCTTAAAGGAAATCAACCCCAACTATTCACTGGAAGGACTGTTGCTGAAGCTGAAGCTCCAATACTTTGGCCACCAGATATGAAGGGCCGACTCATTGAAAAAGACTCTGATGCTGGGAAAGATGGAAGGCTAAAGGAGAAGGGGGTGGCAGAGGATGAGACGGTTAGATAGCATCATTGATTCAATGAACATGAATTTGGGTAAACTCCACGAGAAAGTAGAGGACAGAGGAGCCTGGTGTGCTGTAGTCCATGGGTTGCAAAAACCGGACATGACTTAGCAACTGAACAACAGCAGCAAAATAATGCTGAGCATCCTTTTTTGTTCTTATAGGTCATTAGTGTATCTTCTGTGGTGAAATGTCTATTCAAGTCCTTTATACATCGTAAGATTGGGCTGTGTTTTGTTGTTGAGTTCTAGGAGATTTTTTCCTCCTCTTAATATTCTGGATACTAGACCCTTACTAGATTTATGATTTGCAAATATTTTCCCCATTCTGTAGATTGCATTTTCATTCTGTTGATTGTGATCTTTGATACAGAGGTGTTTGAAATTTTGATAAAATCCCATTTGTCTATTTTCACTCTCATTAATTATGCTTTTGCTATCATATCCAATAAGTCATTGCCAATTAATTTGGATTTTTTAAATTATGAGTTAAATTTCTGTGCATGCTCTTTGCCTATTTTTATTTATTTATTTAAAAAATTTTCTTTACTTTATTGTGTTGGTTTTGCCATACATTGACATGAAACCGCCATGGGCTTACATATGCTCCCCCTCCAGAACTCCCCTCCCTCCTCCCTCCCGATTCCCTCCCCCTGGGTCATCTCGGTCCCCCAGCCCTGAGCATCAGCCCTGGGCTGGCGATTGATTTCACATATGATAATTAACATGTTTCAATGCCATTCTCCCATATCATCCCACCCTTGCCCTCTTCCACAGAGTCCACGAGTCTGTTCTATACATCTGCGTTTCTTTTGCTGTCTCGCATGCAGGGTTCTCGTTAACATCTTTCTAAATTCCATATATATGCGTTAATATACTGTATTGTTGTTTTCCCTTCTGGCTTACTTCACTCTGGATAATGGGCTCCAGTTCCGTCCACCTGAGTAGAACTGTTTCAAATGAATTTTTTTTTAATGCTGAGTAATATTCCATTGTGTATATGTACCACAGCTTTCTTATCCATTCGTCAGTTGATGGGCATCTAGGTTGCTTCCATGTCTTGGCTATTGTAAACAATGCGGCGATGAACATTGGGGTACACGTGGCTCTTTCAATTCTGGTTTCCTCGGTGTATATGCCCAGCAGTGGGATTGCTGGGTCATATGGCAGTTCTATTTTCAGTTTTTTAAGGAACCTCCACACTGTTTTCCATAGTGGCTGTACTAGTTTGCATTCCCACCAACAGTGTAAGAGGGTTCCCTTTTCTCCACATCCTCTCCAGCATTTATTGCTTGTAGACTTTTGGATGGCAGCCATTCTGACTGGTGTAAAGTGGTACCTCATTGTGGTTTTGATTTGCATTTCTCTGATAATGAGTGATGTTGAGCATCTTTTCATGTGTTTGTTAGCCATTTTTATGTCTTCTTTGGAGAAATGCCTGTTTAGTTCTTTGGCCCACTTTTTGATTGGGTCGTTTATTTTTCTAGCATGGAGCTGCAGGAGTTGCTTGTATATTTTTGAGATTAATTGTTTGTCCGTTGCTTCATTGGCTATTATTTTCTCCCATTCTGAAGGCTGTCTTTTCACCTTGCTTATAGTTTCCTTTGTTGTGCAGAAGCTTTTAATTTTAATTAGGTCCCATTTGTTTATTTGTGCTTTTATTTCCGATATTCTGGGAGGTGGGTCATAGAGAATCCTGCTTTGGTTTATGTCGGAGAGTGTTTTGCCTATGTTATCCTTTAGGAGTTTTATAGTTTCTGGTCTTATGATTAGATCTTTGATCCATTTTGAGTTTATTTTTGTGTATGGTGTTAGAAAGTGTTCTAGTTTCATTCTTTTTTTTTCCCTTTTATTGTTTTTACCATTCAATGCCATGATATCACCATGGGTTTACATATGCTCCCCCTCCAGAACGCCCCTCCCTCCTCCCTCCCTCCTCCCTCCCCCCCGGGAAATCTCTATGCACCAGCCCCCGAGCATCAATCCTGGGCTGGCGATTGATTTCACATATGATAATTAACATGTTTCAATGCCATTCTCCCATGTCATCCCACCCTTACCCTCATCCACAGAGTCCACGAGTCTATTCTATACATCTGCGTTCCTTTTGCTGTCTCGCATGTTGGGTTCTTGTTACCATCTTTCTAAATTCCATATATATGTGTTAATATGCTGTATTGTTGTTTTTGCTTCTGGCTTACTTCACTCTGGACAATGGGCTCCAGTTTCGTCCATCTGAGTAGAACTGCTTCAAATGAATTTTTTTTTAATGCTGAGTAATATTCCATTGTGTATATGTACCACAGCTTTCTTATCCATTCGTCAGTTGATGGGCATCTAGGTTGCTTCCATGTCCTGGCTATTGTAAACAATGCAGCGATGAACATTGGGGTACACGTGGCTCTTTCAATTCTGGTTTCCTCGGTGTATATGCCCAGCAGTGGGATTGCTGGGTCATATGGCAGTTCTATTTTCAGTTTTTTAAGGAACCTCCACACTGTTTTCCATAGTGGCTGTACTAGTTTGCATTCCCACCAACAGTGTAAGAGAGTTCCCTTTTCTCCACATCCTCTCCAGCATTTATT